>JAJHSJ010000017.1:19313221-19479161 GCA_021015155.1 Magnolia officinalis
TATATATATAATATAACAACACCTCCACCTCACTTGTGTTAACACGCTAGGGGTGTCAATGGGCCTGGAAAATTAGAATTTTAAATAGAAAACGGCCTGCGGCCGGGCCCAAAACAGTCAAAATCCAGGTCGAGACCAACCTCAAGTCCCGGCCCATGGTTTACTAATGCAGCCCTTGATTTAGTGGACCACATTTTGTATGGAACACTTGCATATTTTTAAAAAATCCTCAAGATTGGATGATCCAAACCATCCAATCTTTAGGCTTTTTCTAGTTGAATGTGTACTGTTGCTGTATTTGTTTTCTTAACCATCTTAAAACTGAAAGTATCTTTCTTCTGAAACTTTTTATGAAATATCTCATTGTAGTGGTTTCACAGAAACCACATTGGGTAGAGAAAAATGTTAGTAACATTATTAATTTGTTGTAAAAATACAATGATTGCAAACTTCTTAATACATTGTATTTGGTAGATAATATCTGTATGGGTTCAATCATCTGATAGCACTTCTCGAATCCCTAACTTTTGAGGTTTTTGGTGCATGAGATAGGTATTTCCAACTTTAATTTTCTCTAGGTGCAGGTTGAAAATGGACCCCTTGTTTAATCGAGATCCGGCTGTAATGAATAGGGAGTGGATGACACTAAGTTTTCCAGACCCACGTTTCTTTCTGGAATCAGAAGTTTTTCAAAGTTTGCACAAGAAAACCTTCCTGGTAGAGAATCCGTTCCTTGTCCATGCACCACTTGCAGATGTGCACGTTTTCCGGTTTCTTATGATGATATGGAAATACATCTAATGAAAAATGGATTCGACCCAAGCTATAGGTTTGGAACATGCATGGGGAGCATGTATCACCTAAGTGTACTGTACGTGAATCAAGTTCCCAACAATACCATAGTGTCCCGAACTTAAACGAGGTTCACAACGCGATCGTTCAAGAACTTGGTGGTAATAACCTAGATGAAGTTGTACAGGATGAGCCCAATGTGACCCCTATAGTTGAAGGCGTCTTTGGAGAAAATGAAAAATGAGTTTGAAGCAAATCTGCGAGACGCAATGACTGAGCTATACCTGGGGCCCAAGATTTCACCGTGCTGACTTTCATTGTACAGCTTTTCAAATTAAAGGTGAATCATGGATGGAGTGAAAAAAGTTTTACGGAGCTCTTTCAACTACTAAAGAAGGTATTACCTTCCAGTAACAAGGCCCCAACTAATACCTACCAAGCGAATAAGATCATTACAAAGTTGGGTCTTGATTATGTGAAAATCCATGCTTGTCCAAATGACTGCATCTTATACTGGAGAGAGAATGAGATGAAAACCATTTGTCCAAATTGTAAAACTTCTAGGTACAGGACTGAAATGGATTCTGAGAAAAAATAATCTCGAATACCTAGGAAGGTGTTAAGGTATTTCCATTAACACCAAGGCTACAAAGAATGTTCAGTGTACCATGGTTGGTAAAAGAAATGTCTTAGCACTCAACCAGGAAATTTCAACATGAAAAGATGGAGCATCTGGCTGATTCTATTGCATGGAAGAATCTTGATGACAAGTATACAGGTTTTTCAGCTGAGCCTCGCAATGTTCGATTGGGTTTGGCTACAGATGGGTTTAACCCATTTGGCACTTTCAGTATGTCACATAGTTCATGGCCCGTTATGTGTGTGACGTACAACCTTCCACCAAAGCTTTGCATGAAACCTCAGTTTACTATGTTGACTTTGCTCATTGAGGGACCGCGACAACCGGGAAAGGATATTGACGTTTATTTACAGCCATTGATTGATGAACTGCAAAAGTTATGGCGAGAGGGGGTCACGACGTTCGATGCATACCATGAAAACAAATTCAACATGCGTGCCGTTCTGCTTTGGACAATCCATGACTTTCCAGCATATGGTAACGTTTCTGGTTGTAGGACAAAGGGTAAATATGGTTGTCCCGTATGTGGTCCTAACACAGATTCTCTGCGACTCCAATATGGAAAGAAACATGTTTATATGGGCCACAGACGATGGTTGCCAATGTCAGAACAGGCTAGGAAGGACACAAGTGCTGGCACGTTCAACAAGAAGGTGGAGATACGACGTCAACCGATCCGTCTGGATGGGATTGAGGTCAAAAGACAAACCGCGAACTTGAATATGCAGTGGGGGGAAGACTGGGAAGAGTAATATAAGGGTATTGAAGGAGGTCGACAAGAGCTGGCGGATGATGTTGAATCACCGTGGTTCTTCAAACGGTCTATATTATTTAATCTGGAGTATTGGAAAGATATTTCCGTGCGTCACAACCTTGATGTCATGCATATTGAGAAAAATATATGTGAAATCCTAGTTGCCTTGATGTTGAACACGCCTGGCAAAACCAAGGATGATGCTAATGCACGCAGGGATCTGAAACAATTGGGAATTAAGAAGCGTCTATGGCTGAAAAAGAACAATGGTAAGGTGATTCAGAAACAAGGTCCTTTCTGTCTAAGAAAGAAGAGAAAAAAACTTTTCATCCAGACTTTGCATGAGCTGCGTGTTCCTATCGGTTTTAGTGCGAATTGGAGGACCATCGTAAAGGAAGAGATTTGAAAAATTTCTGTCCCAGTTCTCATCCAGCATGCATTCAGGGATAGGAAGGTCATTCGTCCTATAATTACAAGCTTTTGCACATTTTTTAATGCCTTGTGCTCGACAACCGTAGACCTTCAAACACTCCTTACTCTCGAGAGGGGGCATGGCTAGGACGCTATGTCAGCTTGAAACTATATGCCCGCCATCGATATTTGTCATTATGATGCATTTGTCGATCCATTTGGCTTACGAGGCTCGCATATGTGGTCCTGTATACTATCGATGGATGTATCCATTCGAAAGGTACGCTGTGAGCTTAGTAAGAATAAATCGGCTTAACATCTACATTTGCATGTATATATAATGTCTTATTAACTTTGTCAGGTTCATGAAGACATTCAAGGCCTATGTCCGTAACAAGACACGACCTGAGGGTTGTATTGCAGAGCAGTACATCCAAGAGGAGACGGTTATATTCTGCAACCAATATAAAGGAAAACAGAAAACATGCCTATTGGAAAGGCTGGAAAAACGGTTTAACGGATTCATTCCAGGACTACGTAAGTTGGAAGATATCGTTGATGATGACCCTAATGATGACGACGTTGGTCCAGTAGGTTCGGCTCAAAGTGTTATCCTAGCAGGTATTGAATACGAACAAGCTCGTACATGGGTACTGAAGAGTCATCCCAGCTACGACAAGTGGGAAGGGTATGTACAATAAGCTCGTATATGTGTATGTATGTTATATATATATTATATATATATATATATATTATATATATATATATATATATATATATCTTCCTTACTTTATGCGATTTCAATATAACAATGTTATTGAATATCGCGCAGGAAGCACAAAGATTTCTTGCAGCGATGCTATAAGAGGACCAACAGGGTGCCTAGCGAGGACGAATTCATATCTTGGTTGAAGAGGGAACCAGAGTTCATTGAATCTGACGATAATGAATTTAAAGATGTAGTGAGAGGACCTCTAGCTTTTTCTATTGAATACAATAAGTATTGTATTAATGGTTTCCTATTTGTCACTAAGGACTATGAGGAGAATAAAACGAACCAAAACAGTGGGGTTAGGACAGAGGGTATGACAACCTTCCGATCAAGTGCTAAGGATATCAATACAGTGGATGAAAATCAACCTTACTATGGAGTCCTTCGTAGAATTATCCAATTGGAATACCGAACAGGGTACAAGCCCGTCCTATTTAAGTGTGATTGGGTGAAAGTGACACATCATGGTGTTTCTTTTGATGTCGAAGCGAATTTGAGATTAGTAAATTTGTCTAGTCTTTACAGTTCAGACAAAGTCGGTGACGCCCTTCATTCTTGCAGAGCATGCCACGCAAGTTTTCTACTCCAGAGATCCAAAAAATGCTGACTGGCATGTCGTCTTGGAGGTTCCCAAAAAAATTTTTGTCGAAGAAGAGACATGCGTTCTATCGGAACGATTAGAGGCTGTAAGCAATGCCGATGCAGGACCTGATCTTACCTCATTAGCAATGGTTGATGAGTTGATATTCGATGAATCTGAAGACGTTAGTGTTGTGGTCGAGAAAACAAAGAAAAGAAAACGATCAAAGAGAATTTACTGATTTGTTTGTATTTTCTAAGCATGTAACAAAATGATATTTATTGGAGGAAATCTAATCAAGGTTTGGATAATATATGTGAATTTTTTGTACTTTATCTGTGATCTAAATTATTTCTTAACCATTAGCTTTTTTTTCTTTTCTTTTCATATTAGCGAAGAAATAGGCACATGGATTCACAACCAGAACTATTGGGTGCGCAGGTGCCTGAGAGTACAAATTCAAGCAACACCAAACGTAATAAGATACTTCTCCTTAATTATATTTGTAAATTTCCTTTTTCTTATATATTGGCGTTAATCAATTATGTGTATATATAACTATTATTCTTTTTTGTAATTGTGTCAGCTTCTTCTTCATCTAGAAAGAGAGGCATTACTAGGGGGGTCTCTTTACTTGTGCAACCTGATAGGAAAAAAGTCCTAAAGACAAATGAATTCGGGCAACCGAATGAGGATTGTTCCGATCATAGAGACTTTGCATCGCATGTCGGTGTCCTCACCCGTTCTCATATCCCAATCATATACCAGGACTTTCGCCGGGTGCCTCATGAACAAATTCGTATGGTCACAGAAAGACTGTCACAGTTTTATGAGTTTGAGGGTCAAAGTTGGGATGCAAGTCTTGAGTACGTTATAAAACGCATCAATGAAGCGTGGAGGAATTACAAGAGAAGATTGACTGCAAAATATATTAAAGACAAGGATCCTATTGCTGTGAGAGATGGTCCTGCCCCCCCCAGGTATCCCTATGGAGGATTGGAGGGTCTTCGTGGATCAACGCACCACCGAGGAATTCAAGAGGGTAAGCGTAAGGAATAAAATCAATCGGGCCAAGCTAAAAGGACCTGCGTGTCTTGGGAGGCACAGCATGGCTGTTACTCGCCATAAGATGGTATGTATTTAAAAATAGATATTATAGTTTAAAATTGAATTTAAATTTGAATTATCATTCATCTAAATTTATTAATGATATGTAATGTCCTAAAGGCGAAAGAGAAGAATCTTACGTCTGATGCCGAGATAAGTAGATGTGAAGTCTTCTTAAGAGCCCATACAAGAAAGGACAAAGTTGTCCAGTATCCTGACCTTGCTGTAAGTGCATCCCTCGTACCACTAACTAGTACCCTTATGAAAAGCCTATGTATAACTTTGAATTATATTGCATTCATTTGTATTTTTTCACAGGAAAAACTAGAGGAGCTCTCTAGTAGCAATCCTGCTTCTAGGATGACCGGCATGGATGATGCCCTTACAGAGGTAATAATAAAATTTAAAATTACTTAAGTTTTATGGTAATTATGAATATTTTAATAACTTGATTTACAATGTTTACAGTTGGTTGGTGCTGACAAAAGAGGGCGAATGCGGGGTCTAGGTTGCTCAATAAGCAAGGTAGGACTGAAGAAGTCAGCCCCTGCTCGTTCAAAGGTAGAGAATGTGACAAAAGAAAAAGAGGGCGTAGTTCAAGAGTTAACTCAGGTGAAGAAAAAATTAGATGATGTGACTCAAGATATAGTTGAGATGAAGAAAACATTGGTGGATATGCAGAAAGGGAGAGAGTCTTCTCAAAATCTCTCATCACCAACAGTCGTTAAATCTACTCAGGCATCGTCGGTATGCAAGTATAAATATTTTTTTTTACTGTATTGAGCTTACAATTATATTATAAGCGCTAACAATACCAATGCCATTTTATGTGTAAATGTAGCCGGATATTATATATATCGGTAAGAGATGCGACTTGCTTGGTTTTGGAAAACGTGGTGTAGTCGCTCGTGGTGAAGTACACGAAGTTAATCCAAATGCAACTGTCCATTGCGAACCGTTGGAGGATGGAGCTTTTGTTGTTATCTTGACTGAGGTTGTACAACCTCACGCTCCTTTGTGGAAAGAAGATGGGTTCGCATCTACACTTGGAGAGGTCGGTCTGGGATCATTTGTGCAATGGGGGAAAGAGGCTTTGAGAATTCAATAATTTGAACAAATTTGGTACTCTATAATTGAACATGTGTAGTGTGCATTTTGAACTAATTTTGAACATGTAGTGTGCATTTTGAACTAATTTAGAACTAACTTGGCACTTGTTTTTTTTTTTTTGAAATATTGAATGAATTTTGTACTCTATAATTGAATGTATTTATAGTCTTAGGCTCCATTTGGTCATCACATTAGTGTTTATGAAAGCATTTTTTTAAAAAAAACCAAATGGAGCCTAAGCCCTTTTTTAACTCCGCCAATGCAACTCCTTGCATTGCCGGTCCCAAGCCCGGATAAAGGAGGAGGGAGAAGGGCTTTAGAATGAGATCGTCAACTATGGAGGAGATCTGAAAATTCAGTGAGTATCACTGGTTTTATGGTTTTACTTGTACATTCTTATATGATTACTCAAGCATGACGGTTATGCGCATTCTTTCAGGTGGATGTTGCATGTGGGAGGATTGGAGCTGCATATTTCAGATTCAAGCATATGGTACGTCTCTTGTCAAGAATATTGCACATGTGTAGTTAATCAAACAATACATTATGTGATATCAAGCAATTCCACTCATCAAGTGGATCTGGATTTGAGTTCATGAGGTATGGTTCCCTAGTTTCATTTGGTAAATTCTATCAGATGAATGGAACTATTGCTTTTCTTGTAAAGCACTTGATTACTTTGCCAATCTAGATGATCCGAAGTTACCTACCAACAAGTGTATAGAAACTGAAAATTGAAAAGAACTTCATAGAAACTGAAATAAAAGAAGCGCACCTGTTGTGGGCTCATCTGCAAATATTACAGATGGGCTTGCAATCAATTCACAGGCAAGCGATAGGCGTTTCTTTTCACCACCACTGATTCCTCGAACTTTGGCATCACCAACAT
The DNA here is from genome assembly GCA_021015155.1 of Magnolia officinalis. Lineage (NCBI taxonomy): Eukaryota > Viridiplantae > Streptophyta > Magnoliopsida > Magnoliales > Magnoliaceae > Magnolia > Magnolia officinalis. The sequence goes on from JAJHSJ010000017.1 coordinate 19,320,277, forward strand.
TTGAATCAGCACAATTTACCTTTAAAGAAAAGAGAAAATTCATACAGTACAGAAGGGAGGTTCTCATTAACCTTGTTTGTTAAAATATCACCCCTACACCAAAGTACTAAAGTTTTAGCTAGCATCCACGCGAGTAGAATAGAGTCACTAATAATTGCTCAATTCCATCCACAACAACAAGAATTATTCAAAAAATACGTGGGATGGAACTATGGAAAACTAGTCCACAGATTTATAGGATTTCAGTTTATTATCTTCTTCGCTTGGAGTTCCTCAAGAAGGACACTTCCCAATTCACCTTTGAAAACTAGGGAACCATTCATGTGATATCAAGCATGACGGTCCACTTTATCTTTAGCCTTACGACCAGCTCGTGCAAAAGTAATTTATGTGCCAAAAGATACTTGTATTAATAAGTAATTATTTTTGCTTTTTTTTAAATTGTGCTTTCTACTTCTCTAGCACAGTCCATGTCAAAGGAGGTCCCGGTGGACTGTCCACATCGAAAGTGGAACTCACATGTGTGGACAGTCCACATAAAAGGTGGGCCCTACATGATGGATGGTAATATGGGGCTCACTATGTTGGTCCCTACATATGGTTGGGCCCTACATGACGGTGGACTTTCCTCTGCATAATTTGAGTGTGGGTGTGTTTAGTATGAAATTACACTTGGAGGGTTAGCAAAATCCCAATTATAGGGAGCTTTAGCATGAGTAATCTCCCTTGAAGGGCTTTTGGCTTTGCTAAAATCGGGAGTAGGCAAAGTCCTGAACTGTTTCTTTAAATTCACTTGTTGGCCCAGTTTTTTACTGTTTAAACATTCTTCTTCAATGGTGAATCCAGCGAACACATGCAACACTGGCAAGTAATTCCCAACAAATCCTTCCTGCTAACTCTGGTGTTCATGTATTTCATTTCCAAACCCAAAATCCTCCATTGTGTATGGAACATGGCCCAGAAGGCGTAGTCTTCAGGTGATTTTAACTATCCAATGGGTGGCCATCTCATAGATTGTTAAAGGGAAACTGTATAGAGCTCAACAGGAAATAAATTAATATCATTTAATTAGTGTGGTTTTCAGTATACTCCATACACAATGGGCCCCGATTTAGACAGTTTGGATTATGTTACATATATCCCACAAGTACACTGGATGAACCGTCACGACTTAGGCACATCAGACACCTTATAACGAAGAATTTGGAAATGAAGAAAGCATCTGCTTCTAGTCTCTTTTCTGTTATTCCTTGAGCTATGTGTGGTGGTAAGTTTATTTTCAATTTTTTTGGGAGTATCATTTTACTTAGAAAGGATGGGTATCGCATAGAATGTGCCTCCTTGCTTTTGGGAGTATCATAACTGTTGCATTAACTGTACACTCTGTACTGATTTTTCTTTTTATGGCAGTGTAATAGTGCTTGAGGAACTACTTACATGTTGTCTATGCAGGATGGCATGTGCACTACATGACTTTGCATGCACCTAGATTGGCTCTAAAAGTCCACACAGTTATTAAAAAGAAAAAAAAAAGCAAAAGAAAAAAAAACATACCCCAGTGTCAAGGACAGTAATAGAGTACATTTTAGCAAAACAATCTTTTTATGCTTCAGGCTACATTTGGAATGCACAAGTGAATTGGATTGTGAACATTCATTTGCTCAAGAGGAAATGATAGAATCTATGATGTTCAGTACTACTCATATAATGAAACAATGCCAGGGAAGGATATCTTAGTTACCACCAGTTTCCACTTTGTTAGACTGTTAACTGAAATTCAATTCGATGGTGAATTTCTGAAATTCTGTACTGCTAAATTTCTGTACTGCTGAATTTCTGAAATTATATGTTGATTATGTAGGATCAAATGTCTAGGGACTCCTATGCCCTGCCACCATGCGAAGCAATCCTTTTTGTCAAAGGACTAGCATGAAAAACTATTTGGAATTTGTTGAAATCAATGGTAATTGAATTTTGCAATCTTAGGTACTTGTGGCACAAATTAGGCATCGGCTGCAGCTCTACTTGCAATTCTTAAGGTTGAATTGACTCTGGTACCTTGGTTAAGCTGGTTCCCCAGCAAAGCAATCACTATTCCAAAATATTTGTAGGCATATTTTGCATTTGGTAGTTTTTGTCCATGGTGCTTTGCTGCAATGCAACTTTGCTTTTAGCTGTGATAGAATGCATTGCTGTTTCTTTTGTTTGCTCATTTGTTCTGAAAACATAATTTGTAGAAATGTATTTTCTTTTGCTGTCAAGGTGTGAATATCCTGTTTCCTCAATTTATCTGGCGAGAATCTCATTTCAAAATTTTGAGTATATTGATTTTTCCTCTGATCTAGTGAAAAAGCTACTGTTTAAATATTCAGGGAGGCTCTCATTTTAGAAAAAATGATATTTAAGGGAAGCCTCCAGGTCAGAAACACAAGGGAAAACTGAAACTTCTTCTTCTTCTTCTTTTTTTTTTTTTCTTTTTTTTTTGGAAGCATGCTGATGTTGATACCCTAGCTGATGTGGTATTGGAGACTGTTTTGGGGTATATGAAATTTTTAGATATCTTGTATGTTTTTATTGATTTGGTCATTTGTCCTGATAATATCAGTTTAAAGACTTGACCATGACCAATAAAATAGCCATGATATATAGTTGATAGTTTAAAGAGTGCAACATCAGATTTGAAATCAGTGTTGATATTACTTCGGATTACAGGTAATGCACTTACATCTTTTTGAAATTTTTATATCTGGTGCTATTTGTTAGGATTTTATAGGGGTGGGCCCTCATATTAGTAGCTTAGGATGCTTATGTGTGTGAGGGTGTTGAATCTGCTGGTTTTGCATTGGTCTGATGTTAGATATTATACCTGGGGGCTTGCATAGCCAATGTTTTGATAGGCTTGACAGTTGACAGCAAGCCAAACCAAACTTACCATTTTTTTATTTTATTTTTGCAAAGTCTACTCTACTTAATCAAAATCTGCAAAAGATGTGAATAGATAAAGGTATTTGACCAACATTTCAGCAATAAAATTCCTCTCCTCTTTTTCAAAACAGCAGCATGATTTATTTTTTGCGCATATCTTTCAAGATAGCAATGAGAAAATGCAACTTTAATCTGCAAGCCTTGGCTTCTTACCCATCATCATTGTCATCATTTTGACCATCCATAAAAGGCATGTGCTTCTTACCCATCATCATCATATATTCTACCTTCGGGGATGATCTCACATGGGCCACTGCAGCTGCATTGGCTTTTGGTAGATGTTGTTATATTGGATTTCATGGAACTATCTTATTGTGATAGATTATTGTTTTCATCTGATGCTCTCCCATTTAACGGTGATTTGCAACTTACAAAATGCTTTTCACTAGCATATGCATTTTTCATAAGCACAGTGTTCTTTGTTATTCATCAAACTGTCATCAATAGTAATAGCCTAATAGATTCCTGGGTTTATTCTAGTTTTATGTAAAAGGACATTTTAATTAAATCAAGAGCTATCTTTGTGTGAATCATTTCATCGTCCTTGAATATCCTTTGCTTTGTTGCATATTCACACCGTTCTATTCATAGTAGCTGCCACTAGATCAATTTGTCATAGCTCAAGCTCATGGCAAGCGAGTAGGTGGAAACAGATGCCTAACTGTTTTGAAGAGAAATCAACTATTTTAGAGATGGTGTTAACATATCTATATCAACCAGTTTAAATTATAACCTCCAATGACTAGTACTGAGCTTTTGTTTTTCCATTGCGCCATGGATTCAAGTGTTTATTTCATACCCTTTCTATTCTCAACTATGTTTCTGCTTACTTGTAAGTTGATCAAATTTTTTTCATCATGCAAGTGGTTTCATCACTGGTACAAAAGTTCGTTTCTGAAGAGTCGACTGTATTTCATGATATCAAGATAACTGCACCATCTTGTCATTCAAGTCAAACTCATGCACAACTCGCCCACTAAAATTAAAGAACTCATTTTTTTTTTACCCATGAATTTTTCATTTCTTGGGGTGTTCCTACTCCCAAGTTTCTAATCCCACTGTTCTCTTGTTTCTCATGGAATTCGTTTGGCAGTTTGGGTTCTTCTTGCCAAGAAAAGAATCTTCAAGATTACATCTTTAAGACATGATTGATCAAGCTTTGAATGTCAACCTCGGACTCGTTGAGGGAATAAATACCATTGCTTGAACCCTGCTTCCTATTTAGTTAAACGAGCTTTCCTAATGGTGCATTTTCATTATCCTTTTTGGATACTGACTTGGATGGAACTGTCTTCAACATATTTGTGCAGAAAATTGTAGTCTCATTTAGTATTTGTCATAATATTGTTACTACCCATATTCATATGGGTCTTCTGTCTCCGTTGGAAAAGGAGATTTCATTTCTTTTCTGCTTTGCTAGAAAATCACTACTTACCCTGCCCGGTTCCCCTGAAGTTAGTGCCTCTCCTTTTTAGGCCCTTGGGTTTCAAGTAGTGTATACTTGGATTCTCTGTTGCATTTCCATTCTACATCGAACCTACTACCACTTTCAACTATTTTTTGCCATGTCAATGCCTATGTACATGGGCTTGGGCATCATCTCGTGTGTTCTTTATTTCCTTCTTTTAATCTTTTGTAACCTATTAGTTTATGAAAAGAAAATATTAATCCATGGAAATGCATTCGATTCTGGAATGTTCCCACTGCCTTCTCTTGTCCCTTATTTGATTCGTAGGGTATTATTTATTATAAGAAACATAAATGTTGTCTAGCGAATTATCCTCTGACCAAGGAAGGTTCTTCTGGGAGGCCGCAGGGCACATTGCTTGAACGGGCCATTCAGGATTTGGAAACAACAATTGCAGAATGTAAGCTTGATGGTCACTTCAAACTTCTACCTTGGGTTTATGAGAATTGAATGTTTTTAAAGTTCCGTGGATATTTATTCGTCTTTCATTTGTATTTAATGAACACCAGCAAGACCACCAACCATTGAAGTTCAAGAAGCTGATGGTTCATCCCAAGGAGTGAAAAGGAGATTGCCCCCAGAAGTAAAACAAAAGCTTTCTAAAGTTGCTAGATTAGCGGTAATGGATAAGAGCCGTTCCAATGGGCCTAGTTCAATGGCAATTTGATTATTTTAATTGCTTCACTCGTTCAATTCTTTCGTACTTGTAATAGCTCTGGTTGACGGTGTTCATGGGAGAAATTGAAGCATTCTGTTTCCATGGTTGCAGCAGTCAAGCCAAGGATAATATCAGAAGAGTTGATTAATCGCCTCATGAGTATTCTTGGTCACGTAATGCAGCTCAAAACATTGAAGGTAGAGAAGCAAATGAACATGCAGCTCATTGTTGCATCATAGTAAGCAGGAACTATGATTGCAACAAAACCTAGTTAATTTACCTATAGCAGTTGAGAGACTGAGATGGAGTGGTCAGTGAAGAATTTCAGTGAGAAGAGGTTAGAACAATCCCCATGACGTAAATAACAATATAAACAACACTGGCTGCCAGGGGAGTAAACAACAATATTTATTTGCCTGGTAGCAACATATGCTAGAATGTCCCTGCCCCAGGTAAAGGATGAGGGTTGATATCAGGTAGGCAGCTGATTGTCGAACCTTTGCAACGCAAATCAAAGGAATTCTGTTTCAAATGAATGGTAAAACAGGATACAAAAAGCCAACTCTAAGCAGCTGGAGCGAGGCTATCATTTTACCTTTTGTGTAAGGCATTCTTACACATCAGTCGGTAAATCATTTCCTTCGCATGTTTTAATGGCATATGGGATCACCTGTGCTTTTTAAAGTTGCAAGTCAAGATCTTTGTATAGAAACTAACATTTTTTTCCTGATGGAGGTTTTCTGCTTCTGTTAATAAGTTATGAAGTAGCTAATTTCCAAAATTCCTAAGTCTTATGAAATGTTTATGAGAGAAAAAAAATTCCCCTTGCATTTGTTCATTAGGATCTTGATTGCTTTGGTTTATATTTTGAAGTTACTAGAGTCAGCAAATTGTAAAACAATATCTCTGTGACACAGAAACCTGAAGAAGATGGTTGAATTGGGACTATCAGCGGGGCGGGCAAGAGAAAGATGATAGGTTCCAGCAACTAAAGAAAGACGTCATTGAAATGATTAGAATACAAACCTGCTTTTTGAGGTCAAAGGTAAGCTTTGGAAGTATGCAGGAATATTTACAATGTGCTTTAAGTCCACAGCTAAGCATATGTTTATCCCATATGAAGGTATTTGCTAATGTTTCATGAAATAGTGTCCATTCACTCTTTTTGAAAGGCATGTCACAGTTGAGAATTGTTTACACCCCATTAAATTTGATCACTTCTTGAATTAATGTCACCTTATTGTAAGAAGAGTTTTTTAATGGAAACTATAGAGTCTATTTCCCAATGATTCTTATGTGACCTCTCTTAAGGAAGATGCCATGCAAGTTATTGCATCTCAATCTATATCTAAGTGCACTGTGTTTTATATTTCATCAGGCAACTATACAACAAGATGGATCATCCGATGATTTTCAGGATGTGCATCATGGTTCAGATGAAAAAGGAAGATATGGTATGGATGATGCAATGGAAGACAAGATCTGTGATCTCTATGATCTGTATGTTGAGGTACAAGATATTCCAAGTTCTAATACCTTCATGACTAGATTCTAGCCCGTCGATATTATGAATTATTATATCGGTCTCTTGATTTTTTTTTTTCTTGGATGGGGAACTGGATAATCGAGGTGAGGGACTCTCGAATCACGTTTTCTTAGCAGTATTATGTGAGAATCTAAAATATTGGCCGATATGCAACTGAGTCCTATGAAGTTGCCATTACATTGAATGGTGACCATATGAATATCACAAATAGTACAGGAATTCATCTATATTTGTCATCCCTGTTTGTAGTTGTGGGTAGTCTCTTTTCTCTCTCTCTCTATAGTTAGGTTGAATGTCACCTTCAACATGGCTATTTTTTTCTCTATGATTTGGGTGAATGTCACCGCCGACAGGCCTTTATCTCTGTCAACAATTTAGATGCTCTCTCCTTTGTCCCTCCCTTTATTGACAGTCTAATCTTCCAAACCTTGGCAATGTCTGTGTACTCTTTCTACCATTCAATTGTTGCATGCTTGTGCCACATGTACAATGTTTGTGTGCATGCATACGGGATGATATATTCTGCTAGCATCCATAAACTGACTATTGGATTGAATAACATTTTCCCCCACTGAAGATCTGTACCATTTTTGACAGATATCACAATGATATTGATGTTTTTGTCTTATTGCAAAGTAGCAATGAAGGTTTCTTTCATTTCTTTTGCTCTCATATGTTTTTGCTAGAATATCCATATGCTTGTACATGTGTCAAACAAATCTATTTTAGACTTCATATAGTAACTTTGCTTTTTTGACATTTAAATGCTGAGAAAGAATCCTCTAGAGCTGTTAAAAGTAAAATTAGGAGCCAGGGACATGCTAGTGGAGCGATCTGAACTGTCGATATGATGGACTCCACTATAAATTATTGCTAATGGCGTTCTTCTTTGCAGATGCTTTCAGACAACCGAACAAGCTGTAGTTGTTCATCAGGCAAGCAAAAGTCATACCCAGTGGAGCAATCTGAACTGTTGATATGATGGACTCCACTATAAATTATTGTTAATGGCGTTCTTCTTTGCAGATGCTTTCAGACAACCGAACAAGCTGTAGTTGTTCATCAGCCAAGCAAAAGTCATACCCAAATCTTGCATTGTGACTTTGTATTATTTGTGGAACCTAATGTTGTGTAATAGTTTGATTGAGTTTGGTTTGAAAACTTTAAATAGATTTTGTTAACTATTTTGTTGGTATTATGGCTTTTATGATTGATTGTTCATGAGTGGATTGAATGAATGGATTTGTAGTTTAAATAAATATTTAAAAAAATTAAAACATTTTTAGCCTCAATTTGTAACCAAGGCTTGGATTTAGCCTCGGTTGTTGAGAACCAAGGCTGAAATTCCTGTGGCTAAAGGTTTTAGCCTCGGTTGTTGAGAACCGAGGTTAAAAATAGATTTAGCTTCATTGGAGGCAACCGAGGCTAAAATTGGATTTAGTCTCAGTTGAAACAATGGAGGCTAAAATTTTGATTTAACCTCATTTCGAAAAAACTGAAGCTAAAAAGGTTCTTTTAGCCTCACTTGAAGAACAGAGGCTATAAAACTTATTTTAGCCTCAGTTGCTAAAACTGAGGCTAAAGCCTTTAGCCACGGGGGTTTCAACCTCGGTTGGATAACTGAGGCAAAACTGAGGCTAAGGCTTTCGCCTCAGTTTTGAACCTTTTTAGCCACAGTTTTGAACCGAGGCTAAAGCCCCCTTTTCTTGTAGTGTCATCTTCCTCTTGGTCCATGATATCCTGGCTTTTTGTCATTTCATTCATATAATTTTTTTTTGTTCTGTCAATGCAGCTAGGTACAACATTGGTGCAGTTATCTTGCTCTGGGCACCCGTAGTCTTGGTATGTCTTATTGTCCTTCAATAATTTAATATATCGAGATTTCTTTCCCATCATCATTTACATTTTTCTTCTTAATCGATACTTGGAAGTTAATCTAATCATTTACTCTGTTTTACAATCTTTAAAATCTTTATTTGTAAATCTGTGCCCATATGCATTTTTGAAGAAACTAAAAAGCTTACTCATTCTCAGATTGCATTGTGGAATATGCATCCATTATTCAAACAAAGGCGACATTCCAAGCACTCATACTTTCTCTCCTTGCTAGCTAAATAGTGAGTTTCTTTCCTTCATACTATATGATACATTGATGAAGTGGCCTGGCCATTTGGACAGGCCCATGTTTATATATTATCTCAAAATGATGAAGCAGATCCGGATGTGCGTCGGAGCTATCCGGATGTTGAGCGGGGGTCCCTGGAAGGTGGGAACCACTGTTATGACCGTGATGAAGCTGTCCATTTCCTATGGACGGTATTGGAGGGGCCTGACCATTTGGACAGGCCATGTTTATGTATTTGCTCGAGATTAATGGAGCAGACCTGGATGTGCGTCTGAGCTATCCGGAAGAGCGAGGGTCCCTGGAAGGTGGGAACCGTTGTTATGACCATGATGAAGCTGTCCATTTCCTATGGACGGCATTGGAGGGGCCTGGCCATTTGGACAGGCCGTGTTTATGTATTTGCTCGAGATTAATAGAGCAGACCCGGATGTGCGTCGGAGCTATCCGGAAGAGCGGGGGTCCCTGTAAGGTGGGAACCGCTGTTATGACCATGATGAAGCTGTCCATTTCCTATGGACGGCATTGGAAGGGCCTGGCCATTCGGACAGGCCGTATTTATATTTGTATTATATTTGTATTTGTAGGGACCACACCCGAACCCATTCTCAAATCATATAACCTATAACCAAAACCTATAACCTATAACCTAAATCAAAACCCCTAACCTAAACCAAAACCTAAACCTATAACCTAAACTCAATTCCCTAAAGCTAAACCTACACCTAATCCTAATCTCAACTCCCTAACCTAAACCTAAACCTTAACTTGAAAACCAAAACTTAAACCCAATCTTGAACCTGAACCCGATTTCCTAAACCTAAACCATAACCCATTCTCAAATCCAAAAATCTATAACCTAAACCTAAACAAAAACCAAAACCTATAACCTCTACCCGAACACATTCTCAAATCCAAAAATCTAAACCTTAACCAAAACCTATAACCTAAACCCGAACCCATTCTCAAATCCAATAACCTAAACCTTAAATTAAACCAAAAGCAATAACCAAAACCAAAACCTATAACATAAACTTAAATCCCTAAAACCTTAACTTATAACCTAAATCAAATCCCTAAACCCGAACCCATTCTCAAATCCCATAACCTATAACCTAAACAAAGCCAAAACCTATAACCTAACCTAAACCTAAACTATAAACCCATTCTCAAATCCCAAAAAACCTATAACCTAAACCAAAACCTAAACCTTAACCTAAACCTTAACCAAAACCTGTAACCTAAACCCGAGCCATTCTCAAATCTCAAAACCTTAACCTAAACCTTAACTAAAACCTATAGCCTAAACCCGAACCCATTCTCAAATCCCAAAACCTATAACCTATAACCTAAACCAAAACTTATAACCTAAACCAAAACCAAAACCACAACCTAAACCCGATCCCGAAACCCGACCCGAACCGGTTTCCTCAACCTTCACCTTAACCTATTCTCAATTACCTAAAGCGTAACCTACAACCTAACCTAAACATAAACCTAAACTTGAAAACCGAAACGTAAACACGATGCCGAACCCGAACCCAATTTCCTCAACTTAAACCTTAACCTATTCTCAATTCCCTAAAGCTTAACCTAAACCTAACCTAAACCAAACTCCCTAGCTTAAACCTAAACCTAAACTTGAAAACCCAAACTTATACCCGGTCTCGAACCCGAACTCAGTTCCTCAACCTAAACCTTAACCGATTCTCTATCCCTAAACCTTAACCTACAACCTAACCTCAACCTAACTACCTAACCTAAACCTAAACTAAACTTGAAAACCAAACTTAAATCCAATCCCGAACCCAAACCCGATTTCCTAAACCTAAACCTCAACCTATTCTCAAATCCCGTAAACCAAAACCTACACCTAATCCTAAATCTCAGCTCCCTAACCTAAACCTAAACCTAAACTTAAAAACCAAACTTAAACCCGATGCCGAACCCGACCCAATTTCCTCAACCTAAACCTTTACCTATTCTCAATTCCCTAAACCTTAACCTACAACCTAACCTAAACCTAAACCTAAACTTGAAAAACCCAAACTTAAACCCGATCCCGAACCCGAAAACCGATTTCCTAAACCTAAACCTTAACCTACAAACTAACCTCAACCTAACTACCTAACCTAAACCTAAACCTAAACTTGAAAACCAAACTTAAATCCAATCCCGAACCCAACCCGATTTCCTAAACCTAAACCTCAACCTATTCTCAAATCCCTAAACCAAAACCTACACCTAATCCTAAATCTCAACTCCCTAACCTAAACCTAAACCTAAACTTGAAAACCCAAACTTAAACCCGATGCCGAACCCAAACCCAATTTCCTCAACCTAAACCTTAACCTATTCTCAATTCCCTAAACCTTAACCTACAACCTAACCTAAACCTAAACCTAAACTTGAAAAACCAAACTTAAACCCGATCCCGAACCCGAAACCGATTTCCTAAACCTAAACCTTAACCTACAAACTAACCTCAACCTAACTACCTAACCTAAACCTAAACCTAAACTTGAAAACCCAAACTTAAATCCAATCCCGAACCCAAACCGATTTCCTAAACCTAAACCTCAACCTATTCTCAAATCCCTAAACCAAAACCTACACCTAATCCTAAATCTCAACTCCCTAACCTAAACCTAAACCTAAACTTGAAAACCCAAACTTAAACCCGATGCCGAACCCGAACCCAATTCCTCAACCTAAACCTTTACCTATCTCAATTCCCTAAACCTTAACCTACAACCAACTAAAACCTAAACCTAAACTTGAAAACCTAAACTTAAACCCGATCCCAAACCCGAAACCGATTCCTAAACCTAAACCTTAACCTACAAACTAACCTCAACCTAACTACCTAATCTAAACCTAAACCTAAACTTGAAACCCAAACTTAAATCCAATCCCGAACCCAAACCCGATTTCCTAAACCTAAAACTCAACCTATTCTCAAATCCCTAAAACCAAAACCTACACCTTAATCCTAAATCAACTCCCTAACCTAAACCAAAACCTAAACTTGAAAACCCAAACTTAAACCGATGCCGAACCCGAACCCAATTCCTCCACCTAACCTTAACCTATTCTCAATTCCCTAAAACTTAACCTATAACCTAACCTAAACCTGAACTCCCTAACTTAAACCTAAACCTAAACTTAAAAACCCAAACTTAAACCCGAACCCGGTTTCCTAAACTAACCTAAACCTAACCTATTCTCAATTCCCTAAACCTTAACCTACAACAACTAACATAAACCGACCTAACTTCCTAACCTAAACCTAAACCTAAACTTGAAAACCCAAAATTAAAACCCGATCCCGAACCCGAACCCGGTTTCCTAACCTAAACCTTCACCTATTCTCAATTCCCAAAACCTTACCCTACACCTAACCTAAACCTAACTACCTAACCTAAACCAAAACCTAAACTTGAAAACCCAAACTTAAACACGATCCCGAACCTGAACCCGATTTCTTAAACCTAAACCTTAACCTATTCTCAAATCCCTTAACCTACTAAAACTACACCTATCCTAAATCTCAACTCCCTAACCGAAACCTAAACCTAAACTTGAAAAAAAACCAAACTTAAACCCGATGCCCGAACCCGAACCCGAACCACAACAAATTTTCTCAACCTAACCTTAACCTATTCTCATTCCCTAAACCTTAACCTACAACCTAAACTAAACCTAACTCCTTAACCTAAACCTAAACCTAAACTTGAAAACCCAAACTTAAACCCGGTCCCGAACCCGAACCCAGTTTCCTCAACCTAAACCATACCTACAACCGAACCTAAACCTAACTCCCTAACCTAAACCTAAACCTAAACTTGAAAACCCAAACTTAAACCCGATCCCGAACCCGAACCCCGTTTCCTAAACCTAAACTTAACTTATTCTCAATTCCCTAAACCTTAACCTACAACTTAACCTAAACCTAACTACCTAACCTAAATCTAAACCTAAACTTGAAAACCCAAACTTAAACCCGATCCCGAATCCAAAACCGGTTTCCTAAACCTAAACCTTAACCTATTCTCAAATCCCTAAACCTAAACCTACACCTAATCCTAAATCTCAACTCCTTAACCTAAACCTAAACCTAAACTTGAAAACCTAAACTTAAACCCGATGCCGAACCTGAACCAAATTTCCTCAACCAAAACCTTAACTTATTCTCAATTCCCTAAACGTTAACCTACAACCTAACCTAAACTTAAACCTAAACTTGAAAACCCAACTTAAACCCGATAAACCCGATCCCGAACACGAAACCGGTTTCCTAAACCTAAACCTTAACCTACAAACTAACCTAAACCTAACTACCTAACCTAAACCTAAACCTAAACCTAAACCTAAACTTGAAAACCCAAACTTAAACCTGAACCCGAACCTGAATCCGGTTTCCTCAACCTAAACCTTAACCTAAACCTATAACCTAACCTTAACCTAACTCCCTAACCTAAACATAAACCTAAACTTGAAAACCAAAATTTAAACCCGATGCCGAACCCGAACCCAATTTCCTCAAGCTAAACCTTAATCTATTCTCAATTCCCCAAAGCTTAACCTAAAACCTAACCTAAACTTAACTCCCTAACCTAAACCTAAACCTAAACTTGAAAATCCAAACTTAAACCCCGTCTCGAACCCGAACCCAGTTTCCTCAACCTAAACCTTAACCTACAACCTAACCTAAACCTACCTAACTCCCTAACCTAAACCTAAACCTAAACTTGAAAACCCAAACTTAAACCCGATCCCGAACCCGAACTTGGTTTCCTAAACCTAAACCTTAACCTATTCTCAATTCCCTAAAGCTTAACCTACAACGTAACCTAACCTAACTCCCCAACCTAAACCTAAACCTAAACTTGAAAACCCAAAATTAAACTCGATCCCGAACCCGAACCCGGTTTCCTAAACCTAAACCTTAACCTATTCTCAATTCCCAAAACCTTAACCTACAACCTAACCTAAACCTAACTACCTAACCTAAACCTAAACCTAAACTTGAAAACCCAAGCTTAAACCCGATTCCGAACCCGAACCCGATTTCTTAAACCTACACCTTAACCTATTCTCAAATCCCTTAACCTAAACCTACACCTAATCAGAATCTCAACTCCCTAACCTAAACCTAAACCTAAACTTGAAAACCCAAACTTAAACCCGATCCCGAACCCGAAACCGGTTTCCTAAACCGAAACCTTAACCTACAAACTAACCTAAACCTAACTACCTAACCTAAACCTAAACCTAAACTTGAAAACCCAAACTTAAACCTGAATCCGGTTTCCTCAACCTAAACCTTAACCTATAACCTAACCTTAACCTAGCTCCCTAACCTAAACATAAACCTAAACTTGAAAACCAAAACTTAAACCCGATGCGGAACCCGAACCCAATTTCCTCAAGCTAAACCTTAATCTATTCTCAATTCCCTAAAGCTTAACCTAAAACCTAACCTAAACTTAACTCCCTAACCTAAACCTAAACCTAAACGTGAAAATCCAAACTTAAACCCCGTCTCGAACCCGAACCCAGTTTCCTCAACCTAAACCTTAACCTACAACCTAACCTAAACCTAACTCCCTAACCTAAACCTAAACCTAAACTTGAAAACCCAAACTTAAACCCGATCCCGAACCCGAACTTGGTTTCCTAAACCTAAACCTTAACCTATTCTCAATTCCCTAAAGCTTAACCTACAACGTAACCTAAACCTAACTCCCCAACCTAAACCTAAACCTAAACTTGAAAACCCAAAATTAAACTCGATCCCGAACCCGAACCCGGTTTCCTAAACCTAAACCTTAACCTATTCTCAATTCCCAAACCTTAACCTACAACCGAACCTAAACCTAACTACCTAACCTAAACCTAAACCTAAACTTGAAAACCCAAGCTTAAACCCGATCCCGAACCCGAACCCGATTTCTTAAACCTACACCTTAACGTATTCTCAAATCCCTTAACCTAAACCTACACCTAATCAGAATCTCAACTCCCTAACCTAAACCTAAACCTAAACTTGAAAACCCAAACTTAAACCCAATCCCGAACCTGAAACCGGTTTCCTAAACCTAAACCTTAACCTACAAACTAACCTAAACCTAACTACCTAACCTAAACCTAAACCTAAACCTAAACCTAAACTTGAAAACCCAAACTTAAACCTGAATCCGGTTTCCTCAACCTAAACCTTAACATATAACCTAACCTTAACCTAACTCCCTAACCTAAACATAAACCTAAACTTGAAAACCAAAACTTAAACCCGATGCCGAACCCGAACCCAATTTCCTCAAGCTAAACCTTAATCTATTCTCAATTCCCCAAAGCTTAACCTAAAACCTAACCTAAACTTAACTCCCTAACCTAAACCTAAACCTAAACTTGAAAATCCAAACTTAAACCCCGTCTCGAACCCGAACCCAGTTTCCTCAACCTAAACCTTAACCTACAACCTAACCTAAACCTAACTCCCTAACCTAAACCTAAACCTAAACTTGAAAACCCAACTTAAACCCGATCCCGAACCCGAACTTGGTTTCCTAAACCTAAACCTTAACCTATTCTCAATTCCCTAAAGCTTAACCTACAACGTAACCTAAACCTAACTCCCAACCTAAACCTAAACCTAAACTTGAAAACCCAAAATTAACTCGATCCCGAACCCGAACCCGGTTTCCTAAACCTAAACCTTAACCTATTCTCAATTCCCAAAACCTTAACCTACAACCTAACCTAAACCTAACTACCTAACCTAAACCTAAACCTAAACTTGAAAACCCAAGCTTAAACCCGATCCCGAACCCGAACCCGATTTCTTAAACCTACACCTTAACCTATTCTCAAATCCCTTAACCTAAACCTACACCTAATCAGAATCTCAACTCCCTAACCTAAACCTAAACCTAAACTTGAAAACCCAAACTTAAACCCGATCTCGAACCCGAAACCGGTTTCCTAAACCGAAACCTTAACCTACAAACTAACCTAAACCTAACTACCTAACCTAAACCTAAACCTAAACCTAAACCTAAACCTAAACATAAACCTAAACTTGAAAACCCAAACTTAAACCTGAATCCGGTTTCCTCAACCTAAACCTTAACCTATAACCTAACCTTAACCTAGCTCCCTAACCTAAACATAAACCTAAACTTGAAAACCAAAACTTAAACCCGATGCCGAACCCGAACCCAATTTCCTCAAGCTAAACCTTAATCTATTCTCAATTCCCCAAAGCTTAACCTAAAACCTAACCTAAACTTAACTCCCTAACCTAAACCTAAACCTAAACTTGAAAATCCAAACTTAAACCCCGTCTCGAACCCGAACCCAGTTTCCTCAACCTAAACCTTAACCTACAACCTAACCTAAACCTAACTCCCTAACCTAAACCTAAACCTAAACTTAAAAACCCAAACTTAAACCCGATCCCGAACCCGAACTTGGTTTCCTAAACCTAAACCTTAACCTATTCTCAATTCCCTAAAGCTTAACCTACAACGTAACCTAAACCTAACTCCCCAACCTAAACCTAAACCTAAACTTGAAAACCCAAAATTAAACTCGATCCCGAACCCGAACCCGGTTTCCTAAACCTAAACCTTAACCTATTCTCAATTCCCAAAACCTTAACCTACAACCTAACCTAAACCTAACTACCTAACCTAAACCTAAACCTAAACTTGAAAACCCAAGCTTAAACCCGATCCCGAACCCGAACCCGATTTCTTAAACCTACACCTTAACCTATTCTCAAATCCCTTAACCTAAACCTACACCTAATCAGAATCTCAACTCCCTAACCTAAACCTAAACCTAAACTTGGAAACCCAAACTTAAACCCAATCCCGAACCCGAAACCGGTTTCCTAAACCTAAACCTTAACCTACAAACTAACCTAAACCTAACTGCCTAACCTAAACCTAAACCTAAATTTAAACCTAAACTTGAAAACCCAAACTTAAACCTGAATCCGGTTTCCTCAACCTAAACCTTAACCTATAACCTAACCTTAACCTAACTCCCTAACCTAAACATAAACCTAAACTTGAAAACCAAAACTTAAACCCGATGCCAAACCCGAACCCAATTTCCTCAAGCTAAACCTTAATCTATTCTCAATTCCCCAAAGCTTAACCTAAAACCTAACCTAAACTTAACTCCCTAACCTAAACCTAAACCTAAACTTGAAAATCCAAACTTAAACCCCGTCTCGAACCCGAACCCAGTTTCCTCAACCTAAAACCTTAACCTACAACCTAACCTAAACCTAACTCCCTAACCTAAACCTAAACCTAAACTTGAAAACCCAAACTTAAACCCGATCCCGAACCCGAACTTGGTTTACTAAACCTAAACCTTAACCTATTCTCAATTCCCTAAAGCTTAACCTACAACGTAACCTAAACCTAACTCCCCAACCTAAACCTAAACCTAAACTTGAAAACCCAAAATTAAACTCGATCCCGAACCCGAACCCGGTTTCCTAAACCTAAACCTTAACCTATTCTCAATTCCCAAAACCTTAACCTACAACCTAACCTAAACCTAACTACCTAACCTAAACCTAAACCTAAACTTGAAAACCCAAGCTTAAACCCGATCCCGAACCCGAACCCGATTTCTTAAACCTACACCTTAACCTATTCTCAAATCCCTTAACCTAAACCTACACCTAATCAGAATCTCAACTCCCTAACCTAAACCTAAACCTAAACTTGAAAACCCAAACTTAAATCCGATCCCGAACCTGAAACCGGTTTCTTAAACCTAAACCTTAACCTATAACCTAACCTAAACCAAAGATTTGTATTTTCAGCATTATTGTAATTGTAAATTGTAATTGTAATTCATTGAATGAAGGATTGTAATTGTAATTCATTGAATGAAGGATATTTATTCTTTCAATTCTTTATCTTTGAAATTTCAGGGTGAAGTCGAGCAAATTTCCCTAATGAAGCCAAAGATTTGTATTTTCAGCATTATTGTATTTGTAATTGTAATTCATTGAATGAAGGATTGTAATTGTCTGAATGAAGGATTGTAATTGATTGTAATTAAATGAATGAATGATTGTAATTGATTGTAATGGAATGAATGAATGATTATACGGGTGGTAATTGAATGATTATACAGGATGATTATACAGGTGGTAATTGAATGATTATACAGGATGATTATACAGGTGGTAATTGAATGATTATACAGGATGATTATACAGGTGGTAATTGAATGATTATATAGGATGATTATACAGGTGGTAATTGAATTATTATACAGGTGATAATTGAATAAACAAATAAGCCGTAGCGTTGTAACCTATAGCTACGGATTCAATCCGTAGCTGTTGTAATTAAATCAGTAGCTGTTGTAATCTACAGCTACGGATATCATTGCTACGGATTATATCCGAAGCGATTGCCATATATAGCTACGGATCCAATCCATAGCTGTTGTCATTAAATCCGTAGCTGTTGTAATCTATAGCTACGGATATAATTGCTACGGATTACAGCCGTAGCTATTGCCAGATATAGCTACGGATTCAATCCGTAGCTGTTGTGATTAAATCCGCAGCTATTGTAATCTACAGCTACGGATATAATTACTACGGATTATATCCGTAGCTATTGTGAGATATAGCTACGGATTTAATCCGTAGCTGTAGTGAATAAATCCGTAGCTGTTGTAACCTATAGCTACCGACATAGTTGCTACGGATTCAATCCGTAGCTGTTGTAACCTATAGCTACCGACATAGTTGCTACGGATTCAATCCGTAGCTGTTGTTACCTATAGCTATGGATTAAATCCGTAGATATAGGTTCCAGACCTATTGTTACTACACCTACGACTACGGACGTGCTACGGACTAGAACCGTAGCCATAGGTCTAAGGTTACGGATTTAATCCGTAGCCTTTGTCCCTTTTTTTGGTAGTGAAAACATACGATTGCTCGGTAGATTTAGCTCTACAAATAACAGGTGAGTGGATCTAAATGTGTCTTATACATGTATGATTAAGATAGATGATATATATGATTGTTGTGATTGTTATGATTGCAATTGAATTTTTGTATTATTGTGCTATCATGATCCTAGTTGTATGATACATATTCTTGAAAGATTTTTATTGTATAATGAATATGTGACCATGCCAAAAATTGATAGCATGTATTGGTTGTTTCCTCTTACCAAGGGATGTATCTGTCGACTAAACATGTCGATGCATAGACATTAAACATTCATTACATTCATCCGTAGCATTCCTGCACTGATTCCTAGAGGTATGTTCTAGATTACTACATGCACACCTAGTGCTTGGCATCCTAGGAGATCTCCCTAGATGGTTTCTCCAGTTAGATTCGTTGTCAGATGCCTACAATGGTGGAAGCCTACTCACAAGATAGATGTGCTATTGTCCGTACCTACCTACGGTAGATGTCAGGAAGGTACTGTTTCGGGATGACAGATGTCCAACTCAAGAAAGTGGACGATCATCTCATTTGACATACATCTGATGACATCTTAGCATTCATACTTATACCTGCATACATACCATTTCATTTTTGTTGGTTTATCCTATATTGTGCTACGTATGAATCATGATGGGTTCACTCACTAGCCTGGGTAGCTAATGTTGTAGATTAACAACCACACAGAGATGAATAAGACACATAAACCGAATCATATGCCAAAGAATGAGGCCGGTTGGTGGATGAACCATAAGACCAATGGTCATATCTAGCGAAAGACGAACTATATGAAATGGATGGATGAATATTGTTTATATGATTGACTCTTAGGAGATTTGGTTTCCTTATTGTAACTACTGATGTTTTGGTTTGATTTAAAACTGATTATGAGCATGATTATGTTGAACGGTGTTTGATATTATGGTTGAATAAAGTCATAAATGGTAAACGTAGTTGAAATTTTAGATTAATTAATCATGTGATTGAGAATGTGGTGGATATGATAATGTAAAAATATGCGATTGTGTGGATTATACATGTTAATTTGATGTGAACTTAGAATACATTAAAATTGAGCCTCCAAATAACTATAAGAAGGGATTTAAGTATACTCAATGTACGAGTCATGTGCTGTAACTCGAGTCTAATGGTGCACCCTTTGTATCCAAATTTCGGAGCGTGACAAAACAAACAACTAAAAACTTAAAACATAGTTGAGTGAGAAGTCATAAAATTCTTGGTGTAGATGCACCAAGATATTTTTGGATCTTCCTCAACCAACACCCTATAGGACCACCTTGTGATGTGATGAGGTTTCTATA
Organism: Magnolia officinalis; assembly: GCA_021015155.1. Classification (NCBI taxonomy): domain Eukaryota; kingdom Viridiplantae; phylum Streptophyta; class Magnoliopsida; order Magnoliales; family Magnoliaceae; genus Magnolia; species Magnolia officinalis. Next base: position 19,340,384 of record JAJHSJ010000017.1, read on the forward strand.
ACGGTTGATGGAGGGACTAATTAATTTTTAAAAAAGGGCCTAATTACAATTTATTTATTTATTTTTTTTTAAAAAAGAAAAAAGAAAAAGCAGAAGAAGTAAGTCCATTATAACTTATTCTTCTTCCTTCATTAACCTCCGCATAAGATCATAGAGTTTCAAACAGATCTGAATACACATATGATAGAGTTCTAAATTTATATGAATACAATCGATAGGAAGCACAATCCAAGAATATCACCCACACTTATATGTAAAGTTCATAACCATAATAGGACCTATTGATATACTCAGTCACAGCAATCCAATTGTTAGATCTAAACCAATAGGGCCCAACTAATTAGAGGTCTAATTGTATCCGGCTAAATTATTTGGACAATGTGTCATATTTTCTCCACCCTAGGAATTTTTTTTTTTTTTTTTTGTTAAGCCATCAACCTCCACCTTCCAACATATGATGAGAAATTAATTTCATCGTGTTGTTTCGGAGTTAAGAATAAGATATCTTTGGGCCATGTCAATATTTTGTGCCAATTTTTTTAAGAATGTAAGTGAAGCTGGAACTAACTAGAAAACCACTTAACTGCTAGTCGATTAAGACCTCTAGGAAATATACAGGTGAGCCTCATTATCATGTAATTGGACAATTTAATACGATAAATAGTACATCCTTGTACATTGTATTTGTCCTGTCCCAGCAACAATTTGGGCTGTAAATAGGTAGGCCTGCCCTGATGGACTTCTGAACTTGGCCCCGTCTCAGGCTGAGCTTGGATTGGAGTGTTAGGCCCAAGGTTAAGGTTTGGGCTTGTCTTGAGCCCATTTCTCAATCAGGCCTGCCTTGGACTCAGCTTACCGAAAGCCTGTCAGTTTGGCCCGCCCATTATTTTTAAATAGTTTAAACTATTTTTTTACCTCTTTCTAAAATTCAAACTAAAAAAAAAAAAAAAAACCTCAGATCCTAAGAGCCTCCATTAAAAAGGATCTCTCTCAGATGCTGCCATCGTTTTGGGTAAGAAGACAAGGTTCGATTCTCTCTCCCTTGCTGTGGGAATGGCCGGGCTCGGGCCCAGACCATGCCCCCATTTGGATCTGGGCCGGGCTTGAGCTGGACTATTTTGGACTGTCATGGCCCCCGGCCAGATTTGGACATGCAATGATAAAGACGGACCGGGCTTCAGCCCATTGATACCCCTACCACCTTGGCAACAGGGAATGGACATCAACTTTCAAATAAAGGGACTTACACTTCCACTTTTCTCCATCTCTCTTAGCATCCTCTTCTCAAAAGTGTCCTTATTCGCATTGTGAATGCACTACATTCGCCAATCCTACCGCAGGCCAAGGTTTGAGACCGGTCTGCCTTGACACCACGAGCAATGTACCTTGGGATTGACTCGGGCTGACTCAGCCTAACTTAGGCGAGTAAACCGACTCGGGCCAAATCAACCTGTTCGACTCGTCTGGCTAAGTAATTATACAAAACAGTCATCTGCTATGTAAAAATGAAGTGCACACAACCGTTTTTAGTTCTAGCAAGTGGACTTATGGATGGGCAATCTGGACCGTTGATATGTTATGGATCGCTTCAGATGGACCATGTTGAAAATAATTTCCAGGCTGAGTTAGCCTAACATGGCTGACATGCCAGGTGGTCGGTTTCGACCATTCAACTAGAAATAAATATATAGGACTCACTCACCAAAATATTTCCCTTTAGTTAATCTTTTATGTTTCAAATTTAAATTTTGTCGTGGAATAATCTAATACTTTAGACTATAATACTTTAGACTAGATTTCATATGATCACGACAATAAGTCCCGTTAAAATTAAGGGTGGGCGTCTCTCTACCAACTAATATCTTATGTGTGATCCATGTTGATTTTTTGGACCTAGGCATATATTGCCATTACACATGAAATAGCCGGAGTGAATTCTATATACATATCATGGTGGAACACCAAAAAAATCAACAAGAAGTTTCACATTTATCTTTGAGCTATATCTGCTTATCTATTAAAAAGGAGTGAAATGTTTTTTACAAGATGCTCACTCTTGATTTTTGACGGGCCGGCCATGATATGTATGTGGGATCCATTCCTGCCATTAGATATGTAATCCTACATTAGGGCTAGGGACAGAATGTAATACCACGACCCATTATAGCCAGAGTTTTTTTATTTTATTATTATTATTTTTTTCAAGGATGAGATATCATATGTACATTTATATGCATATACTTTCTTAGCCACACATCTCGGAGGACAAATCACAGTCATCACACCTAACCAACACGAACTAACCAATGGTGCCACCTGATTATGGTGGGCCACCATAGTTTGCTCCACGAGTATGTGGCATGTGTACACACCTCACGTACACATGCATACTGTGATGTACTTTCACTCACTCATATCCATAAATCATGCAATCAACACATCCAAGGGCCACAAGAATGACTGGTAGAGATTCCTCAACAGTCATGAAGCGTTGGACACACCTATGGGACCCATACTCACGTGGCAAGTTCATTCACAAAATATACACCTTAAACCATCACACCTTCACCTCTCCACCTTTGGCTGTCAACGGTCCAGGTCAGGTGTAGCTCTCCGCCCTTAATTTGAACTGTTTTGGGTGGGGCCATCGGCCCTATTTAAAACTGCATACTCGGCTCAAGATTGATACTCTGGTAATTATTGAAATTATTGTCTCGATATATCATGCTTATTTCACTATTTACTATTAGATTGGTGGACATTTTAGTGGACGGTTAAAAATGAAGAGAATATCCAATGGTCCTATTTCAACATACATGTATAAACAAATCATTATTCGGACAATTTAATTCTAGATATGTGATTTAGCATCAACGAGCTCCACAGTTTAGTCAATTTAATTACTTTTAGTTGATATATGCCACTATGGTTTCTCAGTGCGTATCAAGCGTCATAGGCTACTTAAATAACTTATGACTCCACCTATTTTAGAAGTAGATGTAGTTACAAATTTTCTTTCCAACTTGTATGCGAAACACTTGACATGCACTAATATAAGAATGGAAATTACAATTTTGATAGCTTCTCGGTCAATTTAATGTTAGTTGCATTGAACGAAGGATATGAGAGATGTGAATGTGTCCTTTGAAAGAGGAATGGCAAACGTGATATGAAAATTTTAAATAAAAATATGCTTAAGGATAAGCTAAAATCATATTATAATGTCCTTTAAGGTGAGATTTGCACCTTATAGGTGGTTAAACCAAATTATAAGATGTTACGGCAAATCTGCCTCTAATATATAATAAGCATCCTCTCACAAACTGGACAAATGTGGGCATAGTTTGTAAATTTGAAATTTTGTATTTTGAACATATTTTTGTATTTGTACTCCCAGACTTATTTATGTTTTGTAGTTTACACATTGATTTTTTTTTTGTTCGTATTTATAATTTAGTAGATGAAATTTTTACAATTTCAGTAAGTTTTCAAAAAGACTAGAAAACCAACAAAAATTAAATAAATAAAATAAAATAAAATAAATTGTACAGAAGAATATAGAGAGACAATTTTTGTGATGTTCCAAATGAAACAAAAATAGATTTTGATAAATTCACAAAGGACACCTTCTCTTTCTTGAAAAGAGATATTCATGATGTCTTTTCATTCGATGGCAACTCCCCATTGTAATGTGAATTAAAAAAAAAAAAAAAAAAAGAATAATAATAATAAATAAATAATAAATAAAATAAAGACTACATTCATCGAGAGCCACCATGATTCACAACTAATGGTCACTAGAATTACAGAAAAGCAAAACTTATTTTTTAACACCACATCTTTCCACGCTGATTCACCACTAATGGTCATTTGGAATCACCAAGAGGCATAAACCTTTTTTTTTCCCACTCTGTTCAAGTGGATTACGGCATTTGATGATCATAGATCCACCTTGATAAAGGTGGGTTGGTGCCACCCAAGAGTATATTGAATAGTATAAAAACGTGAACCTAATGAGACACGGCCACTTAGTTGCTCAATAGCAATGATTTTTTATTTTTTATTTTTGGAAAATTACTAACCCTTCCATTTATGGCCGGCTATAATACAATTGGATTCCTAGCAATTAATTCAAGCAATTGGCCTCATGGAACTACAAAAAGATCAGATTGTTAGATGGATCTTCTGAAATGTTTCAAGCACAGAATACATTTCAGATTTGCCTTGTTTTCCTTCTCCATAGGGATAAGCAATGCAATGTGTTTGTGTGATTCCATGGGCTGCTGGGAGCCCATTATTAACCAATTTCAGAAAGGGTCTAACGAGAAGTAGGTGAAATTGAATGGCTTGAGTCGGCAATTGGTGTAGTGTTTATTTAATACAATGCGACAAGTGTATATGATCCATTTAAATGATACACCTTACTAAATACATTTGGTTCAAGAATAAAGACAACGTAGATGCCCACGTCCAGAACCTCAGGCCAGCCAATTATTGATATGTTGACCAGACATCTAAAAAAAAGGTGGGCGGCTAAATAAATCTAGCAATGGCCCACATCCAACAAAAATCTTTGGCTGACAAGATGAGAAGGAAGTTTTCCAATAAAATATGTGGTATTGCCCACCTTCCCAAGAAAAGGTGGGCGGCTAAATAAATTAATCTAGCCCGTTGTTTACGCATTTTGCACACTAACCATGTGACCCTAATGCCAGTCGGTGCTTCATCTCACTTTCTAACAGAGAGGTGCCGGAGCACTTTGTCATTTCTTATTCTTCTTTTCTTCTTATTATTATTATTATTATTATTATTATTATTATTATTATTATGGCAAATGCTGAAGACAATTGTGAGTAATGCTACGGTATCTCTGTTACTTTCATTAGTACGTGTACTGTTCTTTCATGTTGCTGCCTAGTGATAAATTTCATTCTTGTTAATTTTTCAACCATAAAATTTCTGGAGATATTTTCAAATTTTAAAGGTTCTTAGTATATTGTGAATAATTTCTCACCAAAAATAAAACTAAAAATATTTAATTTAAATTATTAATAAATGAAAAGTTTAACTATATATTTACATTAAAATTTTTATTAATGTTTCTGCTATTTTTTAGCTAAGATAATAATATTAATATGATAAAAATATGATATTTTAAAATTTGTGGAGATGTTGAAAATGTGATGGTATACCATCTAGCAAAATTCTCAAAATATTATCAAACGGCTGGTGTGCACGTTACGGTGGATTTTAAATTTTGTGGAGATGTCAACGGTGGATGTTCAATCCTGACAGTCTTCTATGCATGCAGCCCACTTAAGTTTTGGATTTATGCCATTTTTAACCCATGGTCCAAACATAATTTGGAAAAACATATGGACCGAATGGATTTCGCAAACATCAGGATGGCCCCACACTACACCAAAAACGCTGTTCTGGTACGGCAGAAACTTTGGTTCAGAAACGGCTTTGAGCCGTTTTTGGTTGAAAACGGTTCTCCACCGTACTCAATTCAATGCTATATACTTTGTTATTTCCACTGTTTTATTGGTGTGTCCCAATTGAGTATTGGATCTTATTAGTTTTTACTATGTTACTTTATTATTTTATTTTAAAACATATGGATGGAATGGATTCAGTTAGGTACCTCTCAGTGGACCCCACAAGGCCCAAGAGGTACGATGATCTATATGTACCGCAGACTACCGATTGATTTAACCTATTTTCTTACGCCAGAAGCCCTAAAATTTCATTTCGCAGACCGCCCTCTCCCTCTCTGTCTCCTCTCTCTCTCTCTCTCTCTCTCTCTCTCTCCCGATCTCAACCATCTCTGTCGATCTCCATCTCACTCTCCCTCTCCCTCGATTTCCCTCTCCCTCTTCCGATCTCGACCCTCTCTCTCTCTCGATCACCCTCGATTTCCCTCTCCCTCTTCCGATCTCGACCCTCTCCCTCGATCTCCCTCTCACTCTCCGAAGGAAATGCTGGGCCGTCACGGTGCTGGATCGGGAGATTCATCGGGTTCCGGTGTGTGGCCGCGCTCATCCTCGATGTCGCCATCTTGCTGTCGGCGATCTTCTGGTTTCCGCCGTTCTTGAGAGCCGATTGGGGGCGTCTGAGCCTGGAAGAAGGTGAGTATTGATGGTGCTACGGCCGGATGCTTTTCGTTTTGCTGACCTTTCTCTGGCCCATATCAATTACCTAAAACTGTTGTGGTTCTCAGAATCTGGGAATGGTTCCTACGAATCAAGGAGACCAAGCGACGTGGGTACATGCCTAAACATGATGTAACTATATTTCATGGTTTGGCTTTGACATCTTATTCAGTCGATTCTATTTTAGTTGCACTGTCGCTAAGTTCGTGTATTTGATCATATTGATGTTTCTGTTAAGCTTCCTACCCATGATTTTCAGATTTAGGTGGACACAGAACCATGATCATGTGTATTGACTACCACCAAAAATCAACTGTATAAACCATCTGTTCTCTACCTGCATACCTGCACACATCCCATCTCTCTGTCATGCTGAAGTGGCACATTTAGCATGTTGGTGTTTGACTGTACTTGTGTAGGGAGCATGCTAGCTTGACTGTTTGAAAAGCTTTTCTTCACAATGCAACCCAACCCACCTTGAAAAGCTCACATCTTCACCATTATTTTCCCCAGGCAGAATAGTGTTATAACACCATCTATGATGAAGATACTAAACAAACACCATACAATTTAACATATGGATGAACACCAGCCGTATTAAAAATGTATCTTCGCACTGCAACTCAGGCACATTAGGTGGGCTATGAAGTAACATTGTAATCAAGTTTCTTTCTTCATAAGTTCTTTAAAAAAAAAAAAAAAAAAAAAAAAAAACCACAGTAGCTTTTCACTCTGCAGAATGCGCCTGAGTAACATAAAACTCAGTCAGTCTAACAAGTTAGTGCAAAACACAAACAAGTATAGAGAGAACCTGGTGAGGCTTGTAACAAAACTCAGGCAAGGTCTTTGTTTATGTTAGAGTTGGTGGGTTCAAACCTATACATTTTTTATCAAACCTTTTCACTTTATTAAACTCCGTCAAGTAATTCAAAACTCACCGGGTCCACAGTCCGAAACTCTGGCAAGTTTAGGGAAAACCCAACGAGTCTTGTAACAACCTGAGTCATATAGAACCTGGAACACTTTCATGCTGATCCAAGTTGTCATAGTCGTGTTCTGAGTTGACTCACCGAGTTCCTAAATAATGCATTAGGCTTATGGAAAAATGATCGAAATAAAGTAGAAATATATTTGTTGTAGGAATACTTGTGTAATTACTTTTTGGTAGCCAATTCAATTGCAATATTTTCCACCTACTTTTTATTCTTCCTCTTTCCCTCCACCTAGTTTTGAACTCCATTTTCATAAAAGTATGATACTGTATCACAGGGAAATGGCAGATGCTGTCGTCAGTGTATTTGGGAAGATAAAACAAAATGCTACAAGGGACGAGCAACAGCTGTTGGTATATTTGGGAAGATAAAACAAAACCTTAATGTCTTGTAGAGCCATACAGCTGTGTATATAGCCTATAATGGAAATAGGCGTGCAGTCTTTGTTCGTTGGCTACAATCATCTCATTTTAAGGCCCACTGGATGGATCTTAGACTTCACCCGTCATATCAAAATTAGAACTAGTAAGTAATAAGCTATAAGTTATACTGCGCCAACTTGCTTTACGACATTTTGCAGTCCAATCTGTTGATCAAAACTGTTCATTAGGTCCTATACACATTTATGTGAGATAATCAGAAAAGCTAATTAGCTTTTCCATAATTTACTCCACTAATCATGACTGATATCTCTCACACTCTTTTTAAAGAATCAAAGCACATGACACGCCTTCAATATGTCTCTATTTCTTCTGTTTTTTAAATTCATATTCATGTGTGTATAATCATCATAATCATCATCATCATCATCATCATGGGTCTCTCTTTTCTTTCATTTTTAGTTGAAATTCTATTAAGAATGAGAGTTTTATGAATCCTTCGATTCGCTCGAACCCGTTTCATTGATTTTCCATGCTTTGATTTCACTAGAAATTTCTTGGGTCGGTAGTAAGAGTCAAATCCTTCGTTTCTGTTTTTGATGATGGATAAGTATGAAGTGGTTGAAGAAATTGGAGGGAGCAGATTGATGTTGGTGCGTCATGAAACAGATAAAAAGAAGTAAGATAGATTTTTTTTTTTTTTTTTTTTTTGTTTGTTTGGAGGGTTGGGATGCATTTGTGGTTGTTTCTTGTTGGAGTGGGACTCATTGAGTTGGGATTTGATTTGATTTGATTTTTTTTTTTTTTTTTTTTTTTTTTTGAAGAGGATTCGGCTAGGTGGGCGGACGGAAAATTGCAAATTATCTGCTTACAAAGGTTTTTCTTTATGTTCTTTTTTCTTTGGATGCAATATCAAATTGAATTGCTATTATTAGTCTGATAAGATGGAAATGGTCAAATTGTAATTACCTTCAGTAGAATTGATATGAAGGGATTGTGCTCCAAATTGCAACCATCTTATTTCTAAGTTACGCTTGAAAGGAATTTCGCTGCAATTTGAGGGCTACTTCCAGATGATGAGTAGTACGTGATGTCATTACAATTTGGTTATTTCCTTTTCTTTAAACTGATTTTTTGCACTTCAATTCCAGATGATGAGTAGTACGTGATGATCAAAAAAGAGTGCTTGACAATTAGTTATGCCCAATGCTCTTCTATGGAATATCTTCCCTATCCCAAGATTCAAATGGTGTATTTCTTGCTGCTTGTTGCATGGATAATAGGTATTTTGTAGCCCTCAATCTTCTTCTTGCAAATCACAACTATTTTATAATTTTTTTACCCTTTCTCTCTCTAAATATAATTTTTTTAAAAGGTGCTATTTTGGGGCTACCGCAGTAACTTGGATTAAATATGAAAAGCTTAAATGCTAAAGACGTATATCTTGAAGAAAAGGAGAAGCAAATTGAGGAGATGACACATAAAATCCACTTTCTGCAAAATGCCATGGTTGATATTAAGGTTTGTTTTGTCAGTTCTGAGATATAATAGTGTCATTCTTGTCAGTAATCAATGCATACCCTGTTCGGTTGCCACTTAAAAATTAGTTCATCTCATTTTAGTTAACAGTATTTATGCTTCAGTGATCTTAGTTTATATAAATTGTGGGTTATAAAGATTACTTTTAATCATTACAAAAATCTCTAAATAAAGTATTTAACATCTCAGCAATTCTATAAATTCTGATTATATCAAAATCTGCTTCATGACCAGTTTAGGGGAGTTTAGATGTGCCCCAAATGACAACCTGTTTGCTATTTCAGTCTGAAGACTTGGGAACAATAACCATCCATAATACTAAGCATTTGGGTCAGCATGGAAAACCAGAACTGAGTTATGGAGGATGTAATTTCTCCATTTTTTCTGCTGTAAGTCAGATATGGTGTTGATTTTGCTGATCAGATGGAAAAACTTCCGCAGCCCCAAGACCCAAGGGACGCCTAAATGGGCTCCAAGGCACAATAGGCAAGCAACCTATTCTTGAAGCATCAGTTAATATTTGTGTTTTCATTTTCAAGCTTTCTTATATAATGGAAGACAAAATCACTTCTGTTTTCTTTTTCTTTTTTTTTTTTGCAGAAATCGCTCGGTGACTCCTCATATTATGAAGAAAGGGTTCGTCTGCTAGAAGATGAGGTGTGTGGGTATTATCTGTAGTTATTTTTTTCCACACAAAATACTTAGGTTGCCTTTTCAGGATATGGCAAGGAAATTTTTTAGTTGATGCTGTACTAATTTAAAAAGTGGCTCATAAGAATGCTTAGGTGCGTCTTCTTTGGGCTGAATCAAGAAAGAACAACTTCAATATCCATATTTTAGAAGCTAATGCACGTGATGCTGAGGAGAAATTAGAGGAATTAACTTCTCAAGTTGAAAAGGTCAGTTTACTGATTCATTCATATATGATGTCACAAAGAGAAAAATGGTAGCACACTACACCAAAGTTGTTGCATTAATGTTGATAAAATTTGAATGGTTATTGTGGTTTCAGTATTTGCAAACGCAGAGACTATTTTAAGCTTCAGATTCTTTTATGGTGAAGTCGTGGTGAGGACAAACCAGAAGAGGACTTCTCTGAATGGAATTTTAGTTTACTTTGCCATTCATCTATCACATTAAAAGTCTGTTGATGGTACAATGGAAATTTGGTTGCATTAACATGGATAATTGTTAATTAATATTTAATGCATGCTCTAGTAAATGAAAGCAGATTGTAATGAGCTGAAGCTGTCTTACGGTCTAGATGCATGCTCTAGTAAATGAAAGAAGATTGTAATTTGCAAGTATACGGTTTTTTTTTTTGTGTGATGAATAGGGAGTCCAGTACATGAGTTTGAACCTTATTTATGGAATGTACCAATGACGCCTTATTCTGGAAACTAATTTATTCATTTATATGATTCCTACAGTCTAGACAATCCGAAGTTTCAACACTTGTGCTCCTGTTGGTTAATTTGATTTTCTTTGTTCTTGTAACATCGCATACAATGTTCTTACTATAATGATCCTTGGATGATGCATGATGTGAACGATATTCTCTGAGCAATAAAACTTTACCTTTCACCTTGTTCTTACCGGTGGCTGCATGGAAGGATGATGATGGAGACTGGTATGAGACAGGCCTGCACATATTTTGTAAGCTTAGTGTCTTTGACTGATTGCAAGAGGGTCAATGCAATGACAGTCAGGTCATGCATGAGTAGCTCACATTTCAAGTACTGAATGCGCTTTCTTGCTGGAACAAAAGAAGAAATCTATATGCTAGTTGATTTCCTGAATGTTTTATTTTTGAGGTATCATGTGATGCTTTGATCGAAAGGTTTGACCCTATAATGGTACTGGTGGGCCCGCCTCTTGATCTGATATTACCCATCATGGGCTGGGCCATGCTTTTTTTTTTTTTTTTTTTTTTTTTGTGCCTTATTGTTTTCAGGTTAAAATAACCAATCCAAAGAAACACTGTGTGCGTCCTAACACAGGCATTGTTTTGCCTGGGATGACATGCAACATTATAGGTGATCCTCTAGTTTTTATTGTTGAATAGTCACTCTTTTGCGTGTTTAGTTTTTGAATCTTTATGTTGTTTTTTGGCTAATCAAATTGCTTACGGTCTTTGTTTTGATTTTAATAGTTACAATGCAAACCCAAAAAAGAAGCTCTGCCTGATATGCAATGCAAAGACAAGTTCCTCTTTCAGAGTGTCATTACAAGTCATGGTGCAACCACAAAGGACCATGTGTTTTCTTGGAGCAGATCATGGAGGATTTTTTTTTTGTATTCATGCAATTGTAAACTTATTGTTGCAAATATATATAATTTTAATTATGAAGTTGTAATCAATTTGTTCAATATTTAATTTTTAATTGTATATAATATTTTTTGGTTTTTAAATATAAAAACAAATGTACAGCTTTTATTGGCCATTCGAAATAATGAAAAATACCGGTCCAAAAATTTAAAATTTGACCGTTCGAACGGTTTAAAACCGTTCCTAAAATTTTGTTCCTCAAATTTGAAATTGACCGTTTGCAACCTTACGAACGGTTTAAAACCGTTCCCGAGAGTGTTCTTAAAATTTGAAACAGTACTTGATACGGTATTGAACCGTTCCAGATTATATGCGACGCCTCTTTTAGGAACGGTTTTAAACCGTTCCTAAGGGATTTAGGAACGGTTTAAAACCGTTCCTAAATGACTTTTTTGGTGTAGTGCCACCTAACTTCCGATCACAAAAAATTCTAGCTAAAGGCTTTTAGTAGGCAATCCATCAACACAAAGCGACGTGGTAAGATTTGATTAGATTACAAGCTTGTGTCATCCATGAGGAACATGTGAATAATGTTTGAAAATTTGTTGATCGAGGGTCGGCCAGACCCATGTGTCAGGAGCAGTACCCAATCTATATCCCATAATCTAACCCATCTAACCCAATCTATATCCCATAATCTACATGTCCAGCCTAAATACCGAAAATCAACTTGATCCCATGGGATGCCAAATGGAAAAATTGGTGGTATTGGGAGGGTGATACCAGCGTTGGAAACTTGGGAGTTTTCGGTATAACCGCCTGCCTTTTGAGCTATAAAGGAAAATCAGCTACTTTTTTTTCTTACTTCCGTGAAATACCTTTCTTTTGAACCGTTAGTCAAGCAAGTGCGGCTTGTCCCGTAGATGGTTTAACTACGGTATTTCGGTGGGGATGGAAATGACATAACTGCATCAATACATCAAACTCATGCTTGCTTGCAACACCTATTGTAGGTGGGGCACACTATGATGTTTTTGAAAAGTCTACCCTGCCCATCCATTTCGCCTGCTCATGCTAGAGGGTGAGCTCAAAAATGATGCAAATCCAAAACGCAAGTGGGCCACACAAAAGTGTTGGGGACTTGTGCCGCGGAATTACATAGATATGGATCTAGGATAGCAATCCAAGAGCACCAAGCAAACACAAGAGAACACACAGATTTAATGTGGAAAACTCTTGCGGGAAAAAACCATGGTACAAAGTGAGAAAATTCCATTATGAAAATAAAAATTACAAAGCGAGAGGACTTACCCGATTCGAACAACCTCAAATCTCACCCTTGTTATACCCTTTTATAACCCTAGAACCTTTTTAAAAAACCGTAGAAAACTTTTAGGAAGTCTTAAAAATACTTTAGAATGGTCCTAGGGACTCCTATTTATAGATGGAGAAACCCCACTTATGCACCTCCTTAGAAACCGCCTTAAATTTACACAGTCTTCACGGAATCCGCGCACCGTCTACATAACCTTCGACTAGTTCAGCCATGACTTCGACTGGTCGAGGCTGTCCCTCAATTAGTCGAGCGTCCCGGAGATCCCAAATACATAGTTGTTGGACTTCGAGTCGAGCAGGCTTCGACTAGTCAAAGGGACCTTTGACTACTCGAGCCAGTCCCTCGACTGGTTGAGCACCTCGGACAAATTTAAGACATCTGATATAGCAACAATCTCCACCATACCTTTAATTTTCAACCGTGTAGCTTCTTGACCTCTTCTCTTATCTCTGCATCGCATCATAGCTTCAATTAACGCTTCTCATGCACACTCCGCCCTTCTTTTATGCCATCGCCAAGCATAGAGAAGTTACACAGAACTTGAACTTCTCTTTAGGAATGACCTTGGTGAGCATGTCTGTTAGATTCATGCTGGTGTGAATCTTATCTTGTGTTATGCCTCCTTCCTCAAGCACCCGTGGGATAAAGTGGTGACAATGTGTTTAGTACGCGAGAATTTTTAGCCAAATTGATAGCTCTCTCGCTATCACAGTTAACCGGTATGGCCTCCTGTAGAAGTCTCAACTGATTTATCATGCCTCTGATCCAAACACTTTCTTTAAACACTTCCGTTACTGCCATATATTCTGCTTCGGTCGTGGAAAGATCCACCATGGACTGAAGCTTCGACATCCAACTGATTGCTCCACCTGCTAGTACAAATGAGTACCATGAAGTAAACTTTCTGGAATTCATACTGCCTACATAGTCTGAATTTACATACCCTACCAACTTTGTCCCCGTCTTTTCAAAAGTTAAGACGTAGTCTTTTGTACCTCGAATGTATCGAAGTAGCCATCTCGTTGCTTCCCAATGTTGCTTACTGGAGTTTGACATGTATCTGCTCATAACACTGACTGCCTGTGAAATATTCGATCTCGTACAGACCATGACATACATTAAAATGTCGACTGCATTCGAATAAGGAACATAAGACATAACCTATTTTTTCTCATTTGATTTATGACGTTGTTCTTAAGAAAGCTTGAAGTGAGCCACGTGGGGAACGCTCACTGGCTTTGCTTGGTCTATCGCATACTTGATCAACACTTTTTCAAGGTATTCTGCCTATGATAACCAAAGCCTTCTCCTTTTCGTTGAATAGAAGGGCCACCTAGCCCCTTTTCTTAAAAAAAAAAAAAAAAAAAAAAAAAAAAAAAAAAAAAAAAAAAAAAAAAAAAAAAACCAAAGCCTTCTCTTCTTCCTGTTTCTATAAATATCTATGCCGAGAACCCTCTTTACAGCCCTCAGATCTTTCTTCTCGAATGTCCTTGATAATTGAGTCTTCAGTACATTAATTTCAAACATATAATGACTAGCAATCAACATATCATCAATATGCAATAATAGGATGATGAATCTACCATCACTTAATGTCTTGTAATAGACACAATAATCGTATTCACTCCGAGTAAATTTTTGATTCATCATGAAAGAATCAAATTTTTTATACAACTACCTAAGTGACTGTTTCAGGCTGTAAAACAACTGCATTAACCTGCAAACCTTTTTTCTCTGCACCTTTAACTTCGTAGCCTTTTGGTTGCTACATGTAGATCTGATCTTCTAACTCCTTATGCAGGAATGTAGTCTTGACATCCATCTGTTCCAACTTGAGATCGTATTCGGCAACCAACGTCAACACAAATCTGATAGACACCTGCTTACTATGAAGTCGATTTCTTCTCTTTGAGCATAACCCTTCACTACCAACCTTGCTTTGTATATATCCTATTTCCTTTTGAATAACCACTTGCATCCGATCACTTTTCGGCTCACTGGTAACTCCATCAGCTCTCATGTGTGATTTTTGTGCAACGAGTTTATCTCATCATCCATAGCCACCTTTCACTTTTCTGCATCAGGATCATCAAGAGCCTCTTGAATAGCAGACGAGTCCCCCTCATCTGTAATGAGGGCATATATAATATTAGAGTTGTCCATGTATCTTGCTGGTAACCTGTGGTCACGTGGTAAGTTCGTTCTCAGAGGTGGATGCTCCACCTGATCCTATACCTCTATCAGCGCATCTGTCTCTACCTGTGTATCATTTGTGTCAATCTAGACATCTATGATCAACCTTTCTAGTTAGTTCCTCTTACTCCTCTTGATCATTCTTATGAAATAGTGAGCTTTCATCGAATCTGACATCATGGCTAGTGATGACCTTGCGTGTGACCTCCTCGAATAACCTATAACCTTTCACACCAATACCATGGCCAACAAAGATATACTTTTTGGCTCTATGGTCTAGCTTATCTCTCTCAATTGACAGTACATGAGAGTAAGCCGCACAACTAAATATGCGTAGATCTGAGTAGTCGATTTTCTGACCACTCCATACTTCCTCTGAGATTTTACATTTAATTACCGTTGAAGGAAATTGGTTTACCAAATAACAAGCTGTGTTAACAGCCATGTCCATAGGTCCTTATCCAATGCAACATTACTTAACATGCATCTGGCCCTCTTCAGAAGAGTCTAATTCATTTGCTCAGCCATACTGTTTTGCTTGGGCGTGTGGCACACTGTGTTGTGCCTGATGATCCCTTTATCCTTACAATAATCATTAAACTCAGTGGAAGTAAATTCTCCACCATTGTCAGTCCTTAAAATCTTTTCCAGCAGGTGTGGAATCGCGAGTCTCGGGTGGAGAGCGGATTAGGTGTTACTCGGGCAACATCTTCTCTTAGTGGGTGTTACCCTTAATCTGGGCCCACCTTGATGAAATTTTGTATATCAAATCCGTCCATCCGTTCTCTTATACTATTTTATAACTTATTTCACAAAATTAAGAAGATCAAAATCTCAGGTGGACTACACCTCAAGAAATAGTGGTCATTGAATGCTTATCATTAAAAAATTCTCAGGGACCACGTAATCAAGTATGTCATGTTTATTTTCCATCCAACCCGCTGATAAGATCAAAATGGCCTGGATGAAGAGAAAAATACAAACATAAGCTTGATCCATTACTTTTATTGCCTACAAAAAGTTTATAACGGTCATTCACCACTTTTTTCCAGTGATATGGTCCACCTAATATATCGATCTTCTTAATGTTTCAGTAAACGTCCTAAAATGAGCTTAAAATATGGATGGACGACGTAGATATACAAGAAAATTATTAAGGTGAGCCCCACACAGTAAGGGTAATACCTATTAAGGTGTTATCCGGTTAACACCTAATCCGCTCCCCCTTCATCGCATCCTTTTTGGATTTGTAGGTAAATTAAGTTAGAAGTTTGCTCCATACATCCCGACGTATTCCAATACGATGCATCGGGACTTTAGCCATTTAATCTTGGTCATATTTCGATGATCCAAACCGTTTATATGACAAGTCTACTTTTTTTATAACGGAAATACACTAAACATAGGCTCTCAACTGGATTATATCAACCCTTCAGTAATTTGGTTCTTTTGCTTTGATCGTAAAGTCTCTATGAATAAAGGGTTGAAATATTCAATCCGAGATATTTCTCTAGATCCTTATATCCAATAGGAGCCCTATCAAATAAACGGTTTTGATCATTGGAAAAGAAAACTTAAATACAATGTCTAGAGTTCTGACATATCTTATTGAAAGCGATGATGGATTTTTATTTTTATTTTCGAGCAAACCTCGATAAGATGGCTATGGCACCATTGTTTTAGATGGCGGTGACAAGGTGCTAGGGTGAGTCGCGTGAAGAGAGGCGCAGACGTGTATGAGATCCAGACCACTCATCCGGTGGTCCCAACCATGACCATTTCCTACCACAAAAAGAGCAGGGCCCAGATATACTTTGAAATCAGGGGTCAGAGATGATATGAGAAGTGGTATATATTCAACGTACCTGATGAGTTGACCCACCTAATTTTTAGGCAAGGCCACAGCCAATATGATATGAACCTAATGACCGAGTAGAGCTTTGTATGCACGTTCGAAATCCGCATGTGTGGCATGAGGCAACTTTTCATTTGGTTGGTTGCGTGATTCATCTGCCGCCGAACGTGACTTACATTGTATTCAATCAAACCGTCCAAATCATGGGCCCTTGTGGATGGTGATTGATTGAAAATTGCAGATTTATCCCTCCCTTCGGTGGCGATCATCTAAACCGTTGAAAAGTATGATGTTCAATGGTCCAAATCCGGCCGGAAAAGGGTCACATTGTTAAGAATGTCCAATCAGTATTATTTTCGTCCTGTGCTCCACCCACTGTGGGTCCCATGATTTGAATGTTTCTAGACTACAGACAAATATGCCACACGTATCTATTGGACGGGTCACCATATCTCAGAACTGGGGGAGTTATTTCATACACTGGCAGGGAAACTGGAGACTCGGTATACATTCAGTTTAAACTGGCGGGACCCACTTTAAATGACCAGCATCAGCAATATTGAAATATTGCAACCCTAGTATCATCGAATTTGGACAGTTGGATTATTTCATTATTCGATTGCTAATGGAACATGGATTGCCACGTATATCTGGTGACCCAACTACGAAAGATTTGATTGTATCATGTGCTGCCGAACATCATCTGTCACGTCTCTCTAACGGGGGGTGGTGGGGGGAATCAGAGATCGGCATAAGACACCGACCTCTGACGTAAACAACATGACATTGTTCCCAACAGGTCTAATGCAGTCTTGTAGGAACTCTACCGTCACCCTACCCTCACGCGTAAGTAACTCTAAAAGTAACCCACGCGTGGGTCCACGTCCTCACCGGCTGGTCGAGGACGCTGTTGTAACAGAATTATGTAAGTCTAAACATAAACAGAAATCATTAAAAGAAATATATGTCTAAACTTTGTAAGTGTTATGATCTCATGCTCCTTTGGTTGTCAAATTTTGTGTGCCAAAACGTCTATCTGTGTCTTGTACTTGTATGATCATTTATTGGAATTCAAGACACCTCAAGAAGCTACATGTTGAAGCCTCAAGAAGCTACATGTTGAAGCCTCAAGAAGCTACATGTTGACACCTCAAGAAGCTACATGTTGAAGCCTCAAGAAGCTACAATGTTGAAGTTCAAATCTAAAGAAACAACGCATGAAGTAGTTCTATGTTGATGAAGATCTCAAGCATGATATGGTTCAAGATCTCAAGCATGATATGGTTCAAGATCTCAAGCCTGATATGATTCAAATTATCTACATTCGTTGAATGGTTGAAGTTCAATGTCCATACGACATGGTTCAGGTTTGAATGACCTTAGGTTGACCCTTTAAGTAGGTCACTTTGGATACATCAACCAAATATTTAAATTACATAAGTTTGGTCTATTCTACGACCAGTCCTAGCTCTTGTTCGACCAGTCCTAGCATTGGTTCGACTAGTCCAAGAAATTCCACGACCAGTCCTAAATAGTTGAAGATTTTTCAGATTTTTTGGTACGCCCACGACCAGTCCTGGAGGTCCTTCGACCGGTCGTAGGAATGGCTACGACTCATCCACGACCAGTCGTGGAGCTACGACTCAAAGTCCAGCAACGAAATCACTGGTCCTACGACCAGTCGTAGGATTCTACGACCAGTCGTAGGTGACCCACGACCAGTCGTAGGGTACTCACGACCAGTCGTGGAACCGTTCTTAAAGATCGCGCTTATTTTTTTCAAAAATTTGTTAGATCTACGACCAGTCGTAGGTTTCTAAGACCAGTCGTAGGAGCGATTTCTGCTTCTATAAATTGAACACGAAATTCAGAGTTTTCATAACTTCAACTCCATTCGATTCAAGAATTTTCAAGTGATCACTCTGAGATAAGTTTGTGTTTATTTTAAGCTAGATTGTGCTTATTTAATATTCCTTTTTGCTAGCTTATTTAATTTGATTTTGTTTCTATATTCCAATCTTATTTGAAAAGAGGAATTATCTTATTCCTTCTTCTTGGAATCAAAATCAAATATAGCTACGCCCAACGAGTTAAATCTAAAATCTATTAGAATTTAGAACCTTATGAATGTGAGTATTGGAAATTGAACTTTGACATTCAAATCATCTACTCCGATTGGTTCTACCGGGCTGCTACTAAAAGGAGAAATCTAGGTATTTTACAATTCTGTAAAATTCATTTACTTTTGGTTTTGTTTGAGGTTAAGCCAGAAAAATCTCATTGTACTGGTTTTGTTTGAGGTTGAACCAGAAAAATCTCATTGTATTGGTTGTCTGAGGAAAACCAGAAAACTCAGAAAAAAAGAGGGGTTTTTGAATTGTGTAAGCCCAAGTGAAAAAGACACAATTGTAAAGGTTTTTGGTGAACCTGTGAAAACCTATTTGATAGTGAACGCTAATATCCCCTGTGTGAGGATATTAGGAGTGGAGTAGCTTTTTGTGTGGCTGTTGGAAAACAGTTGGTGTACACACAAGCGAACCACTATAACTCTTTGACTTGTGGTTTGAATGCTTGCTTAATTTTCATATCTTTTATCATTCGATCTTGTGGAATGTACAAGTGGATGTGAATGTTGTAATTATTTACATTTCAAGCAAGTGTGGGGATTGTTGTAATAATTTAGATCTTACTTTTGCATTTAGTTTCAATTCCTTGCTATTTCATTTACTTATATTAATATTGAGTCCTTGATCCAAAAGAGGTTCTAGAAATAAGGTTGTCCTACCATAAGCCCTTGTTGATTATGGTGTAAGGTTGTCCTTAGAACTGAATTTGCATCAATCTCTCGATACCTATTTATCAAGGTGATTTAAATTTAGCTTTGTGAATTGATTCATATAGTAAGGCTATTGTCTTAGTTTATTTCCGCTGATTTTATTTTAAATTTGGCATAGTCCTATTCACCCCCCCCCCCCCCCCCCCCCCCCCCCCCTCTAGGACATATAGCTTGGCCTTTTCAAGTGGTATCAAAGCCTAATAGCTCATATTTGTTGCTTTTATTTGGATTTATTTCCTGAGCTAACGATCTAAGCTATATAAAAAGATGTCAAATTTTGATAGCCTTTCAGTTACTAGACCTCCTCCCTTTGATGGCTCCAACTATGCCTATTAGAAAGCCAGAATGAGGATCTTCCTCAAATCAATGGATGAAAGTGTGTGGCAAGCCACAGTGACTGAATGGAAACCTCCTATCATGGAAGTAACTGGTGTTGATGGTTCAAAATCTATGAAAATTACACCGTATTACCAATGGACCACACTTCAGAAAAATGAGAGTAGTGCTAATGCTAAAGCACTAAATGCAATCACTTGCGCACTATCACCGGATGAGTTCAAAAGAATCATATCCTGTGATACTGCAAAGCAAGCCTGAGATATTTTAGAAATGACACACGAAGGTACATCAATTGTCAAGAAATCTAAAGTCCAACTCCTCACAACTAAATTTGAAGAAATTCATATGGAGGAAAATGAAATGTTTATGGACTTTTACACTAGATTGAATGACATTGTGAACTCAATGTGGGGTCTTGGTGATAAGATTCCAGAAAGTAAAGTGTGTGCAAAAATACTACGCTCTCTTCCTGAACGGTTCAATTCTAAGGTAACCGCAATCCAGGAACTTCGTGATACGGATAATATGAAGGTAGAGGAATTAGTTGGTTCTTTACAAACCTATGAATTAAGTTTTAAAGCTCCTAAAGGTAAATCTATTGCTTTGAAGTCATCTAAAAGTATTATTCAAGAAAATTCAGATTCAGAAAAGTCTGAAGATGATATGGCCCTTTTGGCGAAAAAGTTTTATAAGATTTTCAAAAGTAAGAAAAGAGTCGATTTTCAAAAGACAAATGAAAAGAAACGTTCCAAACCTAAGTCTAAAACTTGGAAATCATTGAAAGATAGTCAATGCTACAACTGTCAAGAATATGGGCATTTAGCAAACAAATGTCCTAAAAAGGACAGATTCAAAAGGAAGGGTATGTTAGCTACTTGGGATGAATCGTCTGATTCTGAAGCCTCTTCTGAGTCAGAAAATTCAGAAACCGAGTCGGGCAGTGAACTTAAGGCCCTTATGACTCTAGCCAAGTTTACTTTTTCCGATCACGATGATTCAACAAGTGAAGAAAATTTGGATAGTGATCATGAATTTGATGAAGATCTTCAAGATGCTTACAATGCCTTATATAAGGAAAGTTGTAAAATTGCTGTCAAACTTAAACTTCAAAAAGAAAAGTTTTATAAACTTAAAGAATGTTTTGAAACTCTTATCTTAGAAAAATCTCAAATTTCAGATAGTTTTGAAAAGTCTAAATGTGATCTAGAATTCAAAACCTCCCTAATTGAAAATTTGAAATCTGAAAATGAGAAACTTAAAGATGAAGTATCTTCTCTTCTGAGTTTGAAGGACACATGGAGATATGCCCAAGGTGATCCGAAATTAGAAAAATTATTATCCGGATCAAGAAAATGTGGTGATCGATCCGGGTTGGGCTATGATAAAAACACATCTCCTAAACAGAAGAATATTCGTTCCAATTTTGTGAAAGGAGAGACTTTTAACTCAAAAGGAAAAGGTACTAGTCAAGTTTTTTCTAAAAATACAAAAACTTTTCAAAAACCCAAAAGCAGCTATATAAATTTTAAAAATCAGATCCGAAACCCACTAGCTGAAAAAATTGTTGATTTACTTAAGGAGCTATTAAAATCTAATTCTGTAGGTCACTCCTACAACTATAAACATAAGAAGACCAATTATTCTCCTAAACCTAAAACTGTACTGAAATGGGTTCCTAAAGCTGTCTGTTTGGTTGCTCACACTGCTTTCAAAGCTACAAGCCATTCGAAATGGTACCTAGACAGTGGATGCTCCAGACATATGACAGGCGACAAAGCACTATTCACCGATCTTAAAGATATGACTGATGGGTCAGTTACATTTGGTGATGGTAGCAACTGCAAGATAATTGGCAAAGGTACGGTCCAACTCTATAACCTTCCCTTATTTAAAAATGTTTTATATGTTGAGGGTTTAAAACACAACCTGTTGAGCATATCTCAAATATGCGATAACAACCATAATGTTAAATTTTCTAATCAAGGTTGTGAAATAATAAATGAAAAGGGTTCTGTAATATTAACTGGTCGCAAAACTTCTGAAAACTGCTATATAGTAAGCGATAGTAGCTCATCTAAACAAACGTGTTACATGGTCCATACCGATGAGACAGAATTATGGCATAAACGCCTCAGACATGTACACTATCGAAATTTATACAGATTGAGCAAAGGTGAACTAATTAGAGGTCTACCTAAGATGCAAAAAGTAGACAAGATTTGTGGTGAATGCCAGTATGGTAAACAAACTAGGAGCTCTCACAAAAAGGTGAACTCCAATACCACCACAAGACCACTCGAGCTTCTCCACATGGATCTTATAGGACCAACAAGAACGGAAAGTCGAGGTGGCAAAAAATACATCTTAGTTATTGTAGATGATTATACAAGATTCACTTGGATTTCATTCTTGAGAGACAAATCAGAAACCCTTGATGAAGTGAAAAAGATTATAAAACGAATTCAAACTGAAAAATGTTCTCAAGTCATCAAGATCCGTAGTGATCATGGATCCGAATTCGAAAATAGCGGTTTTGAGAAATTCTGTAGCGATCAGGGAATATCGCATGAATTCTCTGCACCTAAGACTCCTCAACAAAATGGAATTATCGAGAGGAAGAATAGAGTGCTTCAAGAAATGGGAAATGTTATGTTAAATAGTATGAAGCTCCCTAAGAATCTATGGGCTGAAGCAGTGAATACAGCCTGCTACATTATTAACCGTGTTTATATCTGTAAATCTAATAATAAAACGGCTTATGAAATGTGGTTTGAGAAAAAGCCTTCTGTCAAATACTTTCGAGTTTTTGGCAGTAAGTGCTATATTTTGCGTGACCATGAAAATTTGGGAAAATTCGACACTAAAAGTGATGAAGGGATCTTTTTAGGGTATTTTTTAAACAGTCGTGCATATCGTGTTCTGAACAACAGGACCGGTGTTATTCAAGAGTCAATAAATGTTGTGATTGACGATATTTTGAATACACCTGTTCCTAGCTCAGATAATGATGAAGTGCTTATACTTGAAAAACAAGAAACTTCATCAAGTGAACCTAATTCTGAATTAAGGACTGTTAAAGATCATCCAACTTCTCAAATACTTGGAAACCCTCTCACTGGTGTGTGCACTCGTAGACAATTAGAGGACATATGTAACTACGTGTGCTTTACATCTCAGATTGAACCGGTTAATGTAAAAGAAGCACTTTCGGATGAAAACTGGATTCTTGCGATGCAAGAAGAGCTTAATCAGTTTGTCAGAAATGATGTTTGGTACCTTGTTCCTAGACCTAAAGATAAACATATTATTGGAACAAAATGGATTTTCAAAAACAAATCTGATGAACTTGGAAATATTATTCGAAATAAAGCAAGACTAGTTGTACAGGGGTATACACAAATTGAAGGTATTGATTATAATGAGACATTTGCCCCTGTAGCTTATCTTGAATCAATCAGACTTTTTATCTCCATTGCATGTTTTAGAAAGATTAAAATTTATCAAATGGATGTAAAGAGTGCCTTTCTGAATGGTGATTTACATGAAGAGGTATATGTTGAACAACTTACAGGGTTTGAAGATCCTAAATTTACTGATCATGTGTATCGTCTTAAGAAGGCTCTCTATGGTCTGAAACAAGCTCCCAGAGCATGGTACGAAAAACTGACTAAGTTTTTACTGAGTCATAATTTTCAGATGGGATGTGTTGATAAGACGCTCTTTGTTAAGAAACATAACGATGATATTCTAATGGTTCAAATATATGTTGACGATATTATTTATGGATCAACCTGTACTAACATGACTGTTGAGTTTGCAGACTTGATGAAGTCTAAATTCGAAATGAGCATGGTAGGAGAATTAAACTATTTCCTAGGGTTGCAAGTTAAACAACAACCTGATGGAATTTTTATCTCTCAAACCAAATATGCTCAATGCTTAATCAAGAAATTTGGATTTGAGAAAGGTAAAAATTTTGATACTCCTATGAGTACAACTTTGAGACTCTCAAAAGACTCTGCAGGTAATGATGTGGATCCTAAATTGTATCGTAGTTTGATTGGTAGTTTACTTTATCTGACTGCTAGTAGACCAGATATCGCTTTGAGTATTGGTATTTGTGCTCGTTATCAATCAAATCCTAAAGAATCTCACTTAACTGTTGTTAAGCGGATTATGCGATATGTCGCAAGTTCTACTAAATTGGGTCTCTGGTATCCACATGAGACTAATGTTCAATTAGCCAGGTACGCAGATGCTGACTGGGCTGGAAACATTGATGATAGGAAATCTACCAGTGGTGGTTGTTTCTACATTGGAAATTGTCTTGTTTCTTGGTTTAGTAAGAAGCAAAGTTCTATATCCCTATCAACAGCTGAGGCTGAATACATTGCTGCTGGAAATGCATGTACTCAACTTGTTTGGATGAAACGAATGTTGAGCGATTATGGAATTACTCAGGATTCTATGATTTTATTTTGCGATAATTCCAGTGCAATAAATATCTCTAAAAATCCAGTTCAGCATTCACGTACTAAGCATATTGATATTAGATTTCATTACATTCGTGAATTAGTGGAAGAAAAGGTAATATATTTAGATTACATTCCAACCGAGACTCAACTTGCAGACATTTTCACTAAACCGCTCGACAAAAGCAGGTTTAATAAATTAAAGGTTGATCTCGGCATGTGCAATTTAAATTAAATTTGCATGATTTGGTGTATCATAATGTACATAAGTTTGATGATTTATTTGCTTAAATTTGAAAATTATTTGAAAAAAAATTTTACAAATTTTGAGTCGTACTCGACCAGTCGTGAGTGTACACGACCGGTCGTGCTACGACCGGTCGAACACTTACACGACCGGTCGTGAAACTCGGGATTTCACTTTATTTTGGGGATTTTGACTCTTCTTCCTCATTTCTTTTTTTCCCACCAACGGCTCTAGCTACGACCGGTCGAACCCACCTTCTTAGTTCTTCAAGGTTAGTGGTTCCTTTGCATTTTTATTATAGATTCTTGATATTAGTGTTTCAAATCACTTTCTTGTTAAATCTATTGGGTCGTTCATTGCAAGATTGGGGTTTTATCTTGAAAAATCTGATCTATTCAAACCTCATCTCTTCTATCTTGCATTTTGGTGTTTCCTTGAAATTCTCCTTTGAAAATGGATGCTAGGGGTAAAAAGAAAACTACTAGAGGTCCATCTTCTTCTAGATCAACTTCCATGGTACAACGGCATCTTCGGTCTCCCGAAAATGATCCTCCAAATGTTCGGGATTTGCGTATGCGAAATATTATTGTTGAGCGTCCTGTGAATGTTAATCACATTGCTTCATTTGGTATCCCTCCTTTGTTGGAATCTGTGGGATGGGTTAACATCTTGCATTGGGGTGGAGCTGCATACCAGTCCATTGCCCAATCCATGTTTGCATGTATCTGTGATTTTTCACTTGAGAATTTAATTTTTAAAGTTGATACTCAAGAAGGATTATTTGTAGTGGATCGACATTTGATTGCTGATATTATGGAAATACCTGTTAATGATGAGAGCATTCCAATTAATATTTTACATGACAGTCTCTCTGAATCTGAACGTAGAATGCTTACTAGAGATTTATGTAATTTGGATGCTCATTGGACTCATAAAGGTCATGCACTTCCCTCAAGATTTTTGTTACCCAGACACAGAGTACTACATAGGATTTTCATCTCTAATCTTTATCCTCGTGCTGGCAATAAAACCGAACTCACTGCTTTTATGGTTCGTGTTTTGCATTCTGTCATCTCTGGTGCAAAAATATGTTTACCTTCCTTAATTTGTCATTCCATTATTCTGTCTCGTCAACATCCTGGACATAGTGATATACCCTTTGGTTATTTGTTGACTATGCTGGCTAATCATATGCACGTTGCTATGCCTACTAGAGAAAAACCCATCCATCATCTCCCCTTCAATAATTCAAATCTTAACAAGATGACTTTAGAATTGGCTGATGGCCAAGTGGATGCGGGTAGTGGTAGTGCTGAAGTAGGAGATGCTGGTCATGCTGGTGATCCTACTGAAGACGTGAATATGGATGATTTATTTGAAGAACTTGAGTCAGACTCGGCTGATGATCCTGATTTTCAACCCTCTGATTTTGATGAGAGATTGAATTCCCTTCAAGAGCAAGTGGCTCAAATTCGTGTTACCCAAGACACGCAATTCTCTTATCTACGCAAATATATGAGGCGTATTGCTAAGGGTTTACACAAAATTGATCCTTCTAATCCTGCTCCATCCTCGGGTTCTGACTAATTTTTTTTTGGGTCTGTAATATTTTTTTTCAACTTTACATACTCACTGACTTTTCGAATTATGCACTCAAGCTCTCTTGAATCTATATTCAAACTGCTTTATTTTTTATTGCTGCTCTTCTTCCTTTGTCATTTTGAGACAAAAAGGGGGAGAAGTTTTGGAGTGAGCTTGACTTTATTTGGTTTTATTTGATATTTATACTCCTATTACTCCTATTACTCAGGGGGAGTTAAGCTTCTTATGGGAGAATGATGCTAGTTATTATATATATCTGTGCATGCTTAACTTGTGATTTGTATGCTTAACTTGTGATGTGTATGCTTAACTTGTGATGTGTATGCTTCTCTATTGTTGTACTTGTTGTGAGTACTTTGTTTAATGATGTGTATGCTTAACTTGTGATGTGTATGCTTAACTTGTGATGTGTATGCTTCTCTATTGTTGTACTTGTTGTGAGTACTTTGTTTAAATTGAAAGTATTGGAAGTATTATAATTTGGGTGTTTTGTCACAAATTTGACAAAGGGGGAGATTGTAAGTGTTATGATCTCATGCTCCTTTGGTTGTCAAATTTTGTGTGCCAAAACGTCTATCTGTGTCTTGTACTTGTATGATCATTTATTGGAATTCAAGACACCTCAAGAAGCTACATGTTGAAGCCTCAAGAAGCTACATGTTGAAGCCTCAAGAAGCTACATGTTGACACCTCAAGAAGCTACATGTTGAAGCCTCAAGAAGCTACAATGTTGAAGTTCAAATCTAAAGAAACAACGCATGAAGTAGTTCTATGTTGATGAAGATCTCAAGCATGATATGGTTCAAGATCTCAAGCATGATATGGTTCAAGATCTCAAGCCTGATATGATTCAAATTATCTACATTCGTTGAATGGTTGAAGTTCAATGTCCATACGACATGGTTCAGGTTTGAATGACCTTAGGTTGACCCTTTAAGTAGGTCACTTTGGATACATCAACCAAATATTTAAATTACATAAGTTTGGTCTATTCTACGACCAGTCCTAGCTCTTGTTCGACCAGTCCTAGCATTGGTTCGACTAGTCCAAGAAATTCCACGACCAGTCCTAAATAGTTGAAGATTTTTCAGATTTTTTGGTACGCCCACGACCAGTCCTGGAGGTCCTTCGACCGGCCGTAGGAATGGCTACGACTCATCCACAACCAGTCGTGGAGCTACGACTCAAAGTCCAGCAACGAAATCACTGGTCCTACGACCAGTCGTAGGATTCTACGACCAGTCGTAGGTGACCCACGACCAGTCGTAGGGTACTCACGACCAGTCGTGGAACCGTTTTTAAAGATCGCGCTTATTTTTTTCAAAAATCTGTTAGATCTACGACCAGTCGTAGGTTTCTAAGACCAGTCGTAGGAGCGATTTCTGCTTCTATAAATTGAACACGAAATTCAGAGTTTTCATAACTTCAACTCCATTCGATTCAAGAATTTTCAAGTGATCACTCTGAGATAAGTTTGTGTTTATTTTAAGCTAGATTGTGCTTATTTAATATTCCTTTTTGCTAGCTTATTTAATTTGATTTTGTTTCTATATTCCAATCTTATTTGAAAAGATGAATTATCTTATTCCTTCTTCTTGGAATCAAAATCAAATATAGCTACGCCCAACGAGTTAAATCTAAAATCTATTAGAATTTAGAACCTTATGAATGTGAGTATTGGAAATTGAACTTTGACATTCAAATCATCTACTCCGATTGGTTCTACCGGGCTGCTACTAAAAGGAGAAATCCAGGTATTTTACAATTCTGTAAAATTCATTTACTTTTGGTTTTGTTTGAGGTTAAGCCAGAAAAATCTCATTGTACTGGTTTTGTTTGAGGTTGAACCAGAAAAATCTCATTGTATTGGTTGTCTGAGGAAAACCAGAAAACTCAAAAAAAAAGAGGGGTTTTTGAATTGTGTAAGCCCAAGTGAAAAAGACACAATTGTAAAGGTTTTTGGTGAACCTGTGAAAACCTATTTGATAGTGAACGCTAATATCTCCTGTGTGAGGATATTAGGAGTGGAGTAGCTTTTTGTGTGGCTGTTGGAAAACAGTTGGTGTACATACAAGCGAACCACTATAACTCTTTGACTTGTGGTTTGAATGCTTGCTTAATTTTCATATCTTTTATCATTCGATCTTGTGGAATGTACAAGTGGATGTGAATGTTGTAATTATTTACATTTCAAGCAAGTGTGGGGATTGTTGTAATAATTTAGATCTTACTTTTGCATTTAGTTTCAATTCCTTGCTATTTCATTTACTTATATTAATATTGAGTCCTTGATCCAAAAGAGGTTCTAGAAATAAGGTTGTCCTACCATAAGCCCTTGTTGATTATGGTGTAAGGTTGTCCTTAGAACTGAATTTGCATCAATCTCTCGATACCTATTTATCAAGGTGATTTAAATTTAGCTTTGTGAATTGATTCATATAGTAAGGCTATTGGCTTAGTTTATTTCCGCTGATTTTATTTTAAATTTGGCATAGTCCTATTCACCCCCCCCCCCCCCCCCTCTAGGACATATAGCTTGGCCTTTTCAAACTTACATGCAGTGCTTAGTGTATGCGCGACTGAGGGATCAGATGCCTGCGATGTAATATGCGACGACGATGCTGGCTCCGTCACATCACGGGTAGAAGGGGTAGATCCAGTGCGCAAACGATGTACTCTCCCACCTGGTGCCATCATTGAATATGTACAAACTACGAACTTATAAATTTAAACAATGTCAATACAAGTGTAATATACTAAAACATTATACAAGTAGTGTTAACGGTACAATGCATTTGTGCTTATGCTCAGAGAGATGAATAAAATATGATTAGACCATTACACTATAATGTAAGCATAATATAATAAAACTGTAAACTTTAATTTATAACTATTGTAAATTCTATTACACATTGTCATTGTATATTAAATACACATATTTGTTGTAATACGAAACAGCTTTGAAGTAAACTATCCGAAGTATTCCCTATGTAAGTTATCGTATGCTTCAGAAATGTATGTCATCCTGTGTGAAGCATTGGACATTTTTATAGCCAACATGACAGTCACAATAGGAGAAATATGATCTCTCGGGACTCCATTCAGATGTGCAAGTGACATAATCGCATCTTCCATATCTTGTTTCCCGTGGTTATATATCTCCATCAGCTCCAGAATTTCTTTGAGATAGTATAATCTTTCGCTAAGTCGTCCTCGATATATTCTACTCTACACTCATCGACCAGACTGGATATCTCTATGGCCCTACCAGAAGAAGATAGGACCGAAACATCCATCTGCAACAGCTGATAAAGTATGTTGCATACTTCTGCTATGCTCCGATTTGAGGATGACATGATCAGAAATTGTCTCAACTGTAAATGTGAATTATAAACAAGTCAATAAAAGGAATTAATCATGACTTGTAATTTTCATGAATACATGAAATACACAAATTATTTGAATTGAAAAATGACATGTAAATCATGTGTACATTTAATAATCGTCGTTTATATCACTATCACTTAGGGCTATTTCTTCTTCACCATCACTATCGCTGATTGGTATTTCCTCGTCATACTCTGCAATGTAGTCATCAATGAAACCTGTATCATCTCTAACAATGTCTTATATTAATGAGGCATCAACATGATCAGGTGGCACATCATCTCTGTCTAATTGCACCACATCAATATCAACACTTGAATCAGTCCCTATATCCCTAGATGACATGTCTTCTTGATATGCTTGTTCAACCCTAGACGTGTCATTTCCCTCATCCTCGCTATCTTCAACTTCTGGTACGGGAACGTCAAATACGTTCCTGGGCTTTATTTTCTACACCACGTGCCAAGAGCCGCCTAACTTAGTGTCAGCGAGGTAAAATACTTGTTCAGCCTGACTGGCGAGGACAAATGGGTCGTCCTTAAACCACTTCCGAGATAAATTTACGCTCGCAAAATAGTTGTCAGTCTGTATTCCCAATTTCTTATTTCCAATGTCCTACCAATCACATCTAAATAAGTACACCCGCTTTCTCGTACAATAACTCAACTCAATAATATTAGTCAAAATGCCATAAAAGTCAATTTCATCCTCCTCATTTGTTCCTTTCACAACTACCCCACTATTTTGCGTGGTCCTGTACTTCTCACGTTCTTTAGTGTGAAACCGAATCCCATTTACAATACAACCTGTATATCTAGATACACGTCTATCAGGGCCACACGCCAATGAGTATAGTGCATCAGACGCATCCGTAGAGTTGCTTGTGCGCAACGTCTTTATCTATTATCATGTACAAAATATAATTCTTTAGTGATTTTCTTAGGTTGAAATAATGTGCAATATAACGAAAATTCTAAGTGTGGTGAGATACAATGTGAAATCTTACACGTTCGGCGAACTATTCTGGAAACTGATCCTGATGCATCTGATCATAATTTGTGGGGAATTTCGACTTCATCTCGTCTATGTGTTCACTACACATAAATGGCACGTTGTCAGCAATAAACATTAAGATCATTGTATGTAGGAATTACAATAATCGAGGGAAGACTTAATCCAAGTACGACTCTATTTCTTCATAATTATGACACACATACCACGGCGCCTTTGCTAGATCCCCAAGGTCCATATCCTGAAACGTCGGGGATCCTAAAGGACAAACGTTATGTGCAAATATAGATATGAGTCCTTGTTTATGTTCCTGCCCTTCATCGGCATTTCGATCTTCTCGGTTGAATCTAGTCTCTATGCCACGAAGATACATGAAGCAAAATGTAAGGCACTCATTATCAATGTACACTTCAGCTATCGACCCCTCTGGTCGTGCCTTATTCCTCACAAATTGTTTGAGTGTGTGAAGGTATCTGTACACAAAACCACTGTATTATACGTATGAAAACATGGATATATATAGTTTATGGAATGAATAAAAATTTTAACAGGTTCTACCACCTTTCGATTGGATACATCCAACGATATTGTACTGGGCCTGTAAACTTCACCTCGTGCGGTAAGTGAATCGTTAGGTGTACCATGACATCGAAAAACGCAGGTGAAAATATTCTTTCAAGTTTGCAAAGGATTATGGCAATGTCCCTCTCCAGTCTTTTAATAACATCCACATTTAACGATTTCGAACACAAATCCTTAAAGAATATCCCCAACTCAATCAGCGTCGCACTGATATCCTTGCTCAGGAATCTACGAATCACAACCGGCAATAGGCGTTGCAGAAGGACGTGACAATCATGACTTTTCATCCCAACTCAATCAGTAAGATCGTGAAAATTTATTAAGTTCTTCTTGCATTGCAACAATCCAGTTCTCATCAGCAAGAGCTTCTTTTACATTGGATGGTTCTATTTGGGATGTAAAACATACATAATTACATAAATCCTCAAGTTGTCTACGGGTGCGAACACCAGTGAGAGGGTTTCCAAGAATTTGAGTGGTTGGATGATCTTTAACAGTCCTTAATTCAGATTCAGTCTGATTTGATGAAGTATCGGGTTTATCAATGATTAGAACTTCATCATTATTTGAATTAGAGATTGGCTTATTTAAGTGATCATCAATGACAACATTGATGGATTCTTGAATCACACCAGTTCTTTTGTTCAGAACCCTATAAGCACGTCTGTTTAAGGAATATCCTAGAAAAATTCCTTCATCACTCTTTGTATCGAATTTTCCCAAATTTTCACGATCACGTAAAATATAGCATTTGTTGCCAAAAACTCGAAAGTATTTGACAGTAGGCTTTTTGTTGAACCATAATTCGTAAGCCGTTTTATTATTATCTTTACTAGTATAAACTCGGTTAATAATATAGCAAGCTGTATTTACAGCTTCAGCCCAAAGATTTTTAGAAAGCTTCATACTATTCAATATGACATTGGCCATTTCTTGACGCAACCTATTCTTTCTTTCCACAATTCCATTTTGTTGTAGAGTTTTGGGAGCTGAGAATTCATGTAAAATTCCTTGGTCAGTACAAAACTTCTCAAAATTGCTATTCTCAAATTCAGATCCATGATCACTACGAATCTTACTGATTTGAGAAGATTTTTCAGTTTGAATCCTTTTAAGAACTTTTCTTACTTCTTCAAGGGTTTCAGATTTATCCCTTAAGAAGACTACCCAAGTGTATCTGGTAAAGTCATCAACTATTTCCAGAATATACTTTTTACCGCCACGACTTTCCGTTCTAGTAGGTCCAATTAAATCCATGTGAAGAAGTTCGAGTGGTTTTAATGTGGTATTTGAATTCACCTTTTTGTGTGAGTTCCTTGTTTGTTTGCCTATCTGGTATTCACCACATATTTTATCTAATTTCTGAAGTTTGGGTAAACCTCTTATAAGTTCTTGATTGCTCAATCTATATAAATTTCGATAATCAACATGTCCAAGACGCTTGTGCCATAAATCAGTCTCGTCTATATGAACCATGTAACATGTTTGATTAGATGAGCTGGATTCGCTAATAATATAGCAATTTTCAGACGTTCTACGTCCAGTTAATATTATAGAACCCTTATTATTTAGTATCTCACAGCTTTGATTAGAGAACCGAACACTATGGTTATTATCACATATCTGAGATATGCTAAGTAAGTTATGTTTTAGGCCTTCAACATATAAAACATTTTTAAATATAGGAAGATTAAAAAGTTGAACCGTACCTTGGCCTATAATCTTACAGTTACTACCATCACCAAATGTGACTGAACCATTAGTCATATCTTTTAGATCCATGAATAAAGCTTTGTCACCTGTCATATGCCTAGAGCATCCACTGTCTAGGTACCACTTTGAATAACTTGTTGCTTTGAAAGCATGTGAGCAACCAAGCAGGTGACATTTGGAACCCATTTCATAACTGTTTTGGGTTTAGGAACATAGTTGGTCTTCTTTTGTTTATAGTTATAAGAATAACCTATAGAGTTAGATTTTAGGAGCTCCTTGAGTAAATCTACTATCTTTTCCGCTAGTGGATTTCGTTGCTGATTAAAGTTGATATGACTGCTTCCAGATTTTTGAAGAGTTTTTGTATTTTTAGAAAAACCTTGATAAGTATTTTTCTCTTTTGAGTTTGAGTACTCTCCTTTCACAAACATAGGAGGAGTATACTTTTGTTTAGGAGATAAATTTTTATCATAGTACAGCCCGGATAGATCGCCACATTTTCTTGATCCGGATAAGAGTTTTTCTAACTTTGGATCACCTTGGGCATATTTCCATGTGTCCTTTTGACTCAGAAGAGAAGATACTTCCTTTTTGAGATTTTCAATCTCAGATTTCAAATCAATAATTAAAGAATTTTTGAATTCCAAATCGCATTTTGTTTTTTCAAAACAATCTGAAATTTGTGATTTTTCTAAGACAAGTGATTCAAAACATTCTTTGAGTTTAGAAAACTTTTCTTTTTAAAGTTTAAGTTTGACAGCAATTTTACAACTTTCTTTGTATAGGGCATTGTAAGCATCTTGAAGATCATCTTCATTTTCATATTCACTACTCAGATTTTCTTCACTTGTTAAGTCATTATCTGAAAATGTGAATTTGGCTAGAGTCATAAGTGCTTTAACTTCATTCCCTAACTCAGTTTCAGAATCTTCTGATTCAGAAGAAGTTTCAGAATCAGATGATTCATCCCACGTAGCCAACATACTCTTCTTCTTGGGTTTGTCCTTCTTGGGACATCTATTTGCAAAATGCCCATATTCTTGACAGTTGTAACATTGACTATCTTTCAAAGATTTTCGAGATTTGGGTCTAAACTTCTTTTTATCATTTGATTTTTGAAAATCAACCATTTTCTTGCTTTTAAAAATCTTGCAGAATTTCTTAGGCAAAAGAGCCATATCATCTTCTGAATCTGAATTACGTTTAGAGGATTTTAGAGCAATCGATTTACCTTTAGGAGCTTTAAAGTTTAACTCGTAGGTTTGTAAAGAACCAACTAATTCCTCTACCCTCATATTATCCGTATCACGAAGTTCCTGGATCGCAGTTACTTTAGAATTGAACCGTTCAGGAAGTGAGCGTAATATCTTTACACACACTTTACTTTCTGAGATTTTATCGCCAAGACCCCACATTGAGTTTACAATGTCATTTAGTCTAGTGTAAAAGTCCATAAACATTTCATTTTCCTCCATATGAATTTCTTCAAATTTAGTTGTAAGGAGTTGAACTTTAGACTTTTTGACAATTGATGTACCCTCGTGTGTCATTTCTAGTATATCCCAGACTTGTTTCGTAGTATCACAGGATATGATTCTTTTGAACTCATCCGGTGATAGTGTGCAAGTGATTGCATTTAGTGCTTTAGCATTGGCACTATACTCACTTTTCTGAAGAGTGGTCCATAAATAATAAGCAGGTACAGACATAGTTTTTGAACAGTCGGATTCAGTTACTTCAATGGTAGGAGTTTTCCATTCAGTTACTGTGGCTTGCCACACACTCTCATCCATTGATTTTAGGAAGATTCTTATTATGGCTTTCTAATAGGCATAGTTGGAGCCATCAAATGGTGGAGGCCTCGTGACTGAAAGGCTATCAAAATTTGACATCTTTTTAAATAGCTTAGATCGTTAGTTCGGAAAATAAATCCAAATAAATAGCAATAAGAACGATCTATTAGGCTCTGATACCACTTGAAAAGGCCTAGCTATATGTCCTAGAGGGGGTGAATAGGACTATGCCAAATAAATGTTATAACAGCGGAATTAAAAAATAATATGATAGCCAAAGTAAATTACAATGCAGAAAAGTAAAACAACCTCAAAAATCTGATCTTGAGGGATTGATACAAATGTTATTCTAAGGACAATCTTTCACCAAGAACCAGAGTTTATATGGTAGGACAACCTTATTTCTAGAAAGATCTTTGTATCAAATCTCAAACCAAAGAGGAATACAGAATTAAGCACAAATTGAAATAAAGTGTAATCACAAATGTATTGTTCTAGGGACAGCCATACACCATAAAAATGGCAGGGCAACCTTGCTGGAACAACTTTGAAGGAAATTTAAATTCAAGTAGATAAAGGAATAACAGAAAGTAAATTCTAAATTATTACAAAATTCCCACAATACTTGAATTAAACGATTACAACATTTACCACCACACATACATCCCACAAATGAATATTAAAGATTAGAAATGTAAATCATTCAACCACAACACAAGGGATTATAGTGGTTCGCCTGTGTGTTCACCAACTGTTAAACAACAGCCACACAGAATGCTACTCCACTCCTAATATCCTCACACAGGGGATATTAGCGTTCACTAACAAAATAGGTTTTCACAGGTTCACCCAAAACCTTTACAATTGTGTCTTTGTCTGTGAGCTTACACAATAAAAAAAAAAAACCCCACTTCTGAGTTTTCCTGACTCTCCTCAGATAACCAATACAACAAGATTTTTCTGGCAAATCTTTAAATAAACCAAAACAGAAAGAATTTTACAATTAAACGTAAAATACCTGATTAAGTCCTTCGTTGTAGCAGCCCGGTAGAACCAAATCAGAGTAAATGATTGAATGTTCAAGTTCAATGTTCAGTACTCAATTACAATGGTTCTAGTTCTAATAGATTTTAAATTAGACCAAATAGGGCTTGTCTTAATTGATTTTGATTCCAAAGAAAGGGAATAACAATTCCTCTTATCAAATTAGATTGGAATAGCAGAAATAAAATCAATTAAATAAAGCTAAAGAAAGAAAGTATAAAATAAGCACACTTAGCTTAGATGGAGCACAAAATTACTTCTCAGAAGTTTGACAATAATTGGCTTGAATGGATTAATTGATTGTCTTTATTCTTCTGAGTTTCGTGCTCTATTTATAGGTGAGCAGATCGCATCTTCGACTGGTCTAAGGAGCTCTTCGACTAGTCGAAGAAATAACAGATTTGAAAAAAAATCAGGCGTGAAAAGTTTTGACAGTTCTACGACTGGTCGAAGGCCTCCTTCGACTGGTCGTAGGTCACCTTCGAATGGTCGAATGTCTCCTTCGACTGGTCGAAGACCTTGTAAATTATCGCTGGACTTTGAATCGAAGATTTATGACTGGTCGTAGAAGCAGTAGACACTGTTCCTTCGACTGATCGAAGACCTCCTTCGACTGGTCGAAGCCTAACAGAATTTATCCGAATTTTGTAACAAACTTACGACTGATCGTGGAATTTCTTGGACTGGTCGAAGCAAAGCTAGGACTAGTCAAAGAAAGCGTAAGACAAGTCCCTGAACTGCCCAAACACAAGTATCATATACATATGACTTATGTATCCAAAATGCCCTACTTCTAAGGTCAACCTATGGTCATTCAAACCCCAATCAAGAAGTAAGGACATTGAAAACATTAGGAACAAGTGACCAAGAAGTTTAAGCCTTGAAGTCTTGATGTAGCTCAACCTCGAAAGTGACTTGAGTTCTATACGAACTACTTTGTACTCTTCTTGAAGTCTTGTATTCTTGAGTCTTGTCTTGAGAGCAATACTTAAAGTCAAGGTTGATCTTTGTACTTGTAATCTTTGCTTGTTGTGAGCTTTGCTTGTTTATAAATGTTGATCTTTAGAAAGAGTTTCACTAATGCAAGTTACATAACAGTGTTTTTGTCACCACTAATTTGACAACATACAGGGATATAAACTATAGCACTTACAATCCAACCCAAACAAGTAGAGGATCATCCACTTTACATGCATCCCCTGAAATCTCAACATCCATATTCATGCTTGTATACATACCATTTCATTTTCGTTGCGTTATGCTACATTGTGTTCTATATAAACCATGCTAGGTTCACTCACTATCCTGGGCTGTTAATGTTGTAGATTGACAACTGTACAGAGACGAACAAGATAGATAAACTAAATCAAGAGCCAGAGAATTAGGCCGGTTGGCGGATGAACCACTGGACCAATATTGGTCATATTTGGCAAAAGAAGAACTCGTTGCAATGGATGGATGAATTGTTTATATGATTAACTATTAAGAGATTTAGTTTCCTTATTATTTATGCCGATGTTTAGGTTTGATTTAGAACTAATTATGAACATGAACATGTTGAACAGTGTTTGATATTATAGTTTAATAAAGTCTTAAATGGTGCACGTAGTTAAAATTTCATATTTAATCACGTGATTGTGAATGTGGTGGATATGGTAATGTAAAAATATATGATTACATGGATGTATGTATGTTAATTCGGTGTGAACTTAGAATACCTTAAAACTATGCCTCCAAACAAATGTATGAAGAATGCAATTAAGTACACTCAGTGCACAAGTCAACTAAGTCCTAAAAGGTGGACATAGTTGAAATTTTGGATTTAATCATGTGATTGTGAATGTGGTGGATATGGTAATGAAAAAATATGTGATTGTATGAATGTATGGATGGTAATTCAGTGTGAACATATTATACCTTAATACTATGCCTCCAAACAATGTATGAAGAAGGGAATTAAGTACACTCAGTGCACGAGTCATGCACCAAAACTCGGGTCTAAGGGTGCATACTCTGTATTCAAATTTGGAGCATGAAAAAATGGTATCAAAGCGAGGCTCTCGTTAAACCTAGAGTAACATGTTGGTTATGTCCTTATACCTACTTACATAATTGGTAGATCCCTGAAATTAAAAACTCTATACTAAGGATTTACCCCTTTGATTGTCATGCCTAACAAACTTAGAAACCAAGAGTTTTTATGGTACCTAACCTTCTGATGTGTGTATGTTATGAAATAGCTTGAATCGTAGATAAAATTTTAAACCTTCATTTGCAACAATCTACTAAATAGAGATGGACAACGGAAAGCATCTTTACTAAACTCAAATCCTTTTCCTTATGGATAATACTTAGAGATAGAGGAATATAGTTGTGCATCTAATCATTCATATCTAAATTAACATGAAAATCTTCCTAATTGAAAACTTTGCGTTTACTTCATTTATACTCTCCTCAGCTACCAAATCTTTCCCTCGTCATTTATTGAACCTTCCATCTAATCATACATTATCATTATAGTGAGACAAATCATGACGCCTCATAGAGAATGCCTAAACCTAGTACATTTAGGATGGATTTCGGATAAGTCAAGTAATTAAGCATCCCCATCATTTACCCCCTTTAGTTCCGAAGGCCCGATCATCTAAAACTGACTTTGAAAATTTTATGTACGCTTATAAATATGTTTACTTATAAATTTAGTCCGATCCTTTTATTTACCACCTTTATACGTGATCAATTAGCCATTGAAAATTTCTAACCAATTAACCCCACTTTTAAAATGCATGCATGCTCAGACATGCATTTGATCTACTTTCTATCTAAACCGTCAGTAATGTTTTCATAAACCACTCACGCTAGTCAATCATTCGATTTTGACATGAGTTATCCATACTTGCATTATATCCACCTTTTCGCCAACATTAATCACGCATTGTTTTATGTCATACAACCCACCCAAGTTTTTTATCCGTGCCTCATCCTTGTTAGTCGTAAAGTTAAGGACTGTCATCTCAATGAGTCTTTAAGTTTTCAAATTACCTCAATAACATGTGTCACTATCTACGATCCCCACCCTACATTATAGCATGACGCTCGTTCTCTAGATTATCTCCACAATATTCATAGGGAGCACTATAGCCCTTCCCAAGATCTCGATAGTAAGATTACACCAACCGTCGCGCAATAAAATTAAAGATAGAAGACAACAACAACCACTCATACCAGCAATCAAAACATTTTGCAAACAATAGTCATTGAAAATCACATCTAAAACTATTATAACTTAAATTGTAGTACTAGGCTTTTATACCTCGTACCTTATGAAAACGCCAACAACGTTATCCGTACTCGTTACCATCATAGACATACGAAGAACCATAATTAGAAGAAGTACCAGCGCAAGACACGCCGATTTGTAACCATACTACCCTGACTTGATTATATTAAATTTTGAGGACGGAATTTTCTTTTAGAGGTATAAAATGTAGCGACACTGATTTTTTTAAGCCATATAAGAACTGGACTAACCAAATTAATAATTTAATTTAGTTGTTATTAACAAAATCAAGCACTTGTCCTAGTTGGTAGGGGTACTATTAGTGGAAAGATAGGTATGAGGAATGATTCCTAGCACCGCAATGAATAATTTTTTGTAAAAATAAAAATAATAATAATAAATATGGAAGAAGCTTTTAGATCCAGGGCCTTTTCTCTATAAAAGGAGGGGAGATGTAGGGATTTCTTCTACAAGAACCTTAAATCAAGAGCAAAAGAGAGAGTGAGAGAGAGAGAGAGGTCGTGGAGCAAGAGAGCTTTCGCCGATAGGTTTCTAACTTCTTTTATTAAAAAATTTCTATATTTTGTTCTAAAAATTCTAGATCTACACAATGGACGAGGTGGATCTACTTTATGTTCATTGTTTCAATCTATGGAAGTTTTGAGGAATCGGCCTTTGCACGAAACCTCTTATCGTAAGGACTGGGTAGGGATATCCATCAACGTCGATTCAGATCCATTCAGATCTCTTACTTCTTAAGGTGAAAATACATAAGGCCCCTTGAATATTACAATGAATTGACTATTGGATTCCCCACAACGAATGATGGTATCTTGTAGTATAACAAACAACCAATTATCTAAATCCACTCAATCTTGTGTTTTCTCGAATTTAATGATTGTGGAAATAAATTGATACTTTAGATTCGACCCATGTGTGAAGGAAATGCATTCAAATAAGAAAATAAACAAAATTCCCTAAAAACTTTGCAAACTTCGCAAAACTGTGTAACTGGAAACAGGGTCACACGGTGCCACCATGGACTTCACGGTGCCATCATGACTCATTAAGAGTTCACGGTGGACCCCATAGTGCCACCGTAAATGTTTGTCCATACTTTCTTCATCTTGCGATTTTCCTTCTTTCTCCTTTTCGAAACTCATTTCCAACATGTTTCATGACATGAATACTTCATTTCTTAATATTTTAAACCATCTTAATAGGAATTTGAGTCTTGAATTCTAAAACATACGATTGCTCGGTAGATTTAACTCTTCAAATAATAGGTGAGTGGATCTAAACATGTCTTATACATGTATGATTAAGATAGATGATATATATGATTGTTGTGATTGTTATGATTGCAATTGAATTTTTGTATTATTGTGCTATCATGATCCTAGTTGTATGATAGGTATTCTTGAAAGATTTTTATTGCATATTGAATATGTGACCATGCCAAAATTCATAGCATGTATTGGTTGTTTCCTCTTACCAAGGGATGTATCAGTCGACTAAACATGTCGACATTCATTACATTCATCCGTAGCATTCCTGCACTAATTCCTAGAGGTATGTTCTAGATGACTACATGCACACCTAGTGCTTGGCATCCTAGGAGATCTCCCTAGATGGTTTCTCCGGTTAGATTCGTTGTCAGATGCCTACAATGGTGGAAGCCTACTCACAGGATAGATGTGCTATTGTCAGTATCTACCTACAATAGATGTCAGGAAGGTACTGTTTCGGGATGACAAATGTCCAACTCAAGCAAGTGGACGATCATCTCACTTGACATACATCTGATGACATCTTAGCATTCATACTTATACCTGCATACATACCATTTCATTTTCGTTGGTTTATCTTATATTGTGCTACGTATGAATCATGATGGGTTCACTCACTAGCCTGGGTAGCTAATGTTGTGGATTAACAACCGTACAAAGATGAATAAGACAGATAAACCGAATCATGTGCAAAAGAATGAGGCCGGTTGGTGGATGAACCATAAGACCAATGGTCATATCTGGCGAAAGACAAACTATATGAAATGGATGGATGAATATTGTTTATATGATTGACTCTTAGGAGATTTGGTTTCCTTATTGTAACTATTGATGTTTTAGTTTGATTTAAAATTGATTATGAGCATGATTATGTTGAATGGTGTTTGATATTATGGTTGAATAAAGTCATAAATGGTAAACGTAGTTGAAATTTTAGATTTAATCATGTGATTGAGAATGTGGTGGATATGATAATGTAAAAATATGCGATTGTGTGAATTATGCATGTTAATTTGATGTGAACTTAGAATACATTAAAATTGAGCCTTCAAATAATTATAAGAAGGGATTTAAGTATACTCAATGTACGAGTCATGTGCCGTAACTCGAGTCTGATGGTGCACCCTTTGTATCCAAATTTCGGAGCGTGACAAAACAAACAACTAAAAACTTAAAACATAGTTGAGTGAGAAGTCATAAAATTCTTGGTGTAGATGCACCAAGATATTTTTGGATCTTCCTCAACTTACACCCTATAGGACCACCTTGTGATGTGATGAGGTTTCTATAACTGTTGATGGAAGGACTAATTAATTTTTTAAAAAAGGGCCTAATTACAAATTTTATTTATTTATTTATTTATTTTATTTTTTTAAAAAAAAAAAAAGAAAAACGAAAAAGCAGAAGAAGTCCATTATAACTTATTCTTCTTCCTTCATTAACCTCCGCATAAGATCATAGAGTTTCAAACATATCTGAATACACATATGATAGAGTTCTAAATTTATATGAATACAATAGATAGGAAGCACAATCCAAGAATATCACCCACACTTATATGTAAAGTTCATAACCATAATAGGACCTATTGATATACTCAGTCACAGCAATCCAATTGTTAGATCTAAACCAATAGAGCCCAACTAATTAGAGGTCTAATTGTATCCGGCTAAATTATTTGGACAATGTGTCATATTTTCTCCACCCTAGGAATTTTTATTTTTTTATTTTTTTATTTTTTTTTTGTTAAGCCATCAACCTCCACCTTCCAACATATGATGAGAAATTAATTTCATCGTGTTGTTTCGGAGTTAAGAATAAGATATCAGTGAAGCTGGAACTAACTAACTAGAATGTCAGTGAAGGTGGAACTAACTAGAAAACCACTTAACTGCTAGTCTATTAAGACTTCTAGGAAATATACAGGTGAGCCTCATTATCATGTAATTGGACAATTTAATACGATAAATAGTACATCCTTGTACATTGTATTTGTCCTGTCCCAGCAACAATTTGGGCTGTAAATGGGTAGGCCTGCCCTGATGGACTTCTGAACTTGGCCCCGTCTCAGGCTGAGCTTGGATTGGAGTGTTAGGCCCAAGGTTAAGGTTTGGGCTTGTCTTGAGCCCATTTCTCAATCAGGCCTGCCTTGGACTCAGCTTACCGAAAGCCTGTCAGTTTGGCCCGCCCATTATTTTTAAATAGTTTAAACTATTTTTTTACCTCTTTCTAAAATTGAAACTAAAAAAAAAAAAAAAACCTCATATGCTAAGAGCCTCCATTAAAAAGGATCTCTCTCTCTCTCTCTCTCTCTCATGCCGCCATCGTTTTGGGTAAGAAGACAAGGTTCGATTCTCTCTCCCTTGCTGTGGGAATGGCCGGGCTCGGGCCCAGACCGTGCCCCATTGGGATCTGGGCCTGGCTTGAGGTGGACTATTTTGGACTGTCATGGGCCCCCGGCCAGATTTGGACATGCAATGATAAAGACGGACCGGGCTTCAGCCCATTGATACCCCTACCACCTTGGCAACAGGGAATGGACATCAACTTTCAAATAAAGGGACTTGCACTTCCACTTTTCAAATAAAGATCTTCTCAAAAGTGTCCTTATTCGCATTGTGAATGCACTACATTCGCCAATCCTACTGCAGGCCAAGGTTTGAAACCGGTCTGCTTTGAGACCACGAGCAATGTACCTTGGGATTAACTCGGGCTGACTCAGCCTAACTTAGGCGAGTGAACCGACTCGGGCCAAATCAACCTGTTCGACTCGTCTGGCTAAGTAATTATACAAAACAGTCATCTGCTATGGAAAAATGAAGTGCACACAACCGTTTTTAGTTCTAGCAAGTGGACTTATGGATGGGCAATCTGGACCGTTGATATGTTATGGATCGCTTCAGATGGACCATGTTGAAAATAATTTCCAGGCTGTTGGCCTATACATTCTCAAATAGAAGCTTGAGAGTAACATAACGCATTCAATTGGAATAATATACGTGACTCATGAATTATTCCAAGGTGGACACTTTTTTTGGGTCATGTCATCCAAGATGCAAATAAATAAACCAATGGTCTGGACTACCAAAGCATGCACTCCATTTGTCCAAATTAGAAATAAGGTGAGTCACTGACTACTAAAACCATGACTGTGGCATGCACGTATCGGCACGTCCGATGGTCATAGAACATGAGGCTCCTCATTCATTAGTCCTAATCAAGAAGCAGATGGCTTGCGTCAACTGGGGCCCACCAAACTAAAAGAACGGGGCTAAGTTAGTCTAACATGGCTGACATGCCAGGTGGTCGGTTTCGACCATTCAACTAGAAATAAATATATAGGACTCACTCACCAAAATATTTCCCTTTAGTTAATCTTTTATGTTTCAAATTTAAATTTTGTCGTGGAATATTCTAATACTTTAGACTATAATACTTTAGACTAGATTTCATATGATCACGACAATAAGTCCCGTTAAAATTAAGGGTGGGCGTCTCTCTACCAACTAATATCTTATGTGTGATCCATGTTGATTTTTTGGACCTAGGCATATATTGCCATTACACATGAAATAGCCGGAGTGAATTCTATATACATATCATGGTGGAACACCTAAAAAATCAACAAGAAGTTTCACATTTATCTTTGAGCTATATCTGCTTATCTATTAAAAAGGAGTGAAATGTTTTTTACAAGATGCTCACTCTTGATTTTTGACGGGCCGGCCATGATATGTATGTGGGATCCATTCCTGCCATTAGATATGTAATCCTACATTAGGGCTAGGGACAGAATGTAATACCACGACCCATTATAGCCAGAGTTTTTTATTTTATTATTATTATTATTATTTTTTAAGGATGAGATATCATATGTACATTTATATGCATATACTTTCTTAGCCACGCATCTTGGAGGACAAATCACCGTCATCACAAGCCCATTATAGTTAAATAGTATTTTTTTTTTTTTTTTCCCATATCCTAACCAACACGAAATAACCAATGGTGCCACCTGATTATGGTGGGCCACCATAGTTTGCTCCACGAGTATGTGGCACGTGTACACACCTCACGTACACATGCATACTGTGATGTACTTTCACTCACTCATATCCATAAATCATGCAATCAACACATCCAAGGGCCACAAGAATGACTGGTAGAGATTCCTCAACAGTCATGAAGCGTTAGACACACCTATGGGACCCATACTTACGTGGCAAGTTCATTCACTAAATATACACCTTAAACCATCACACCTTCACCTCTCTCCTCCCTTTGGCTGTCAACGGTCCAGGTCAGGTGTAGGTCTCCGCCCTTAATTTGAACTGTTTTGTGTCGG
The DNA here is from genome assembly GCA_021015155.1 of Magnolia officinalis. Classification (NCBI taxonomy): domain Eukaryota; kingdom Viridiplantae; phylum Streptophyta; class Magnoliopsida; order Magnoliales; family Magnoliaceae; genus Magnolia; species Magnolia officinalis. The sequence goes on from JAJHSJ010000017.1 coordinate 19,385,043, forward strand.
GCATCGGCCCTATTTAAAACTGCATACTCGGCTCAAGATTGATACTCTGGTAATTATTGAAATTATTGTCTCGATATATCATGCTTATTTCACTATTTACTATTAGATTGGTGGACATTTTAGTGGACGGTTAAAAATGAAGAGAATATCCAATGGTCCTATTTCAACATACATGTATAAACAAATCATTATTCGGACAATTTGATTCTAGATATGTGATTTAGCATCAACGAGCTCCACAGTTTAGTCAATTTAATTAATTTTAGTTGATATATGCCACTCTATGGTTTCTCAGTGCGTGTGTATCAAGCGTCATAGGCTACTTAAATAACTTATGACTCCACCTATTTTAGAAGTAGATGTAGTTACAACTTTTCTTTTCAACTTGTATGCGAAACACTTGACATGCACTAATATAAGAATGGAAATTACAATTTTGATAGCTTCTCGGTCAATTTAATGTTAGTTGTATTGAACGAAGGATATGAGAGATGTGAATGTGTCCTTTGAAAGAGGAATGGCATACGTGATATGAAAATTTTAAATAAAAATATGCTTAAGGATAAGCTAAAATCATATTATAATGTCCTTTAAGGTGAGATTTGCACCTTATAGGTGGTTAAACCAAATTATAAGATGTTATGGCAAATCTGCCTCCAACATATAATAAGCATCCTCTCACAAACTGGAGAAATGTGGGCATAGTTTGTAAATTTGAAATTTTGTATTTTGAACATATTTTTGTATTTGTACTCCCAGACTTATTTATGTTTTGTAGTTTACACATTGATTTTTTTTGTTCGTATTTATAATTTAGTAGATGAAATTTTTACAATTTCAGTAAGTTTTCAAAAAGACTAGAAAACCAACAAAAATTAAATAAATAAAATAAAATAAAATAAATTGTACAGAAGAATATAGAGAGACAATTTTTGTGATGTTCCAAATGAAACAAAAATAGATTTTGATAAATTCACAAAGGACACCTTCTCTTTCATGAAAAGAGATATTCATGATGTCTTTTCATTCGATGGCAACTCCCCATTGTAATGTGAATTTTTTTTTTTTTTTTTTTTAAAAGAATAATAATAATAAATAAATAATAAATAAAATAAAGACTACATTCATCGAGAGCCACCATGATTCACAACTAATGGTCACTAGAATTACAGAAAAGCAAAACTTATTTTTCAACACCACATCTTTCCACGCTGATTCACCACTAATGGTCATTTGGAATCACCAAGAGGCATAACCCTTTTTTTTTTTTCCATTCTGTTCAAGTGGAGTACGGCATTTGATGATCATAGATCCACCTTGATAAAGGTGGGTTGGTGCCACCCAAGAGTATATTGAATAGTATAAAAACGTGAACCTAATGAGACACGGCCGCTTAGTTGTTCAATAGCAATGATTTTTTATTTTTTATTTTTGGAAAATTACTAACCCTTCCATTTATGGCCGGCTATAATACAATTAGATTCCTAGCAATTAATTCAAGCAATTGGCCTCATGGAACTAAAAAAAGATCAGATTGTTAGATGGATCTTATGTTTCAAGCACAGAATACATTTCAGATTTGCCTTGTTTTCCTGCTCCACAGGGATAAGCAATGCAATGTGTTTGTGTGATTCCATGGGCTGCTGGGAGCCCATTATTAACCAATTTCAGAAAGGGTCTAACGAGAAGTAGGTGAAATTGAATGGCTTGAGTCGGCAATCGGTGTAGTGTTTATTTAATACAATGCGACAAGTGTATATGATCCATTTAAATGATACACCTTACTAAATACATTTGCTTCAAGAATAAAAACAATGTAGATGCCCACGTCCAGAACCACAGGCCAGCCAATTATTGATATGTTGACCAGACATCTAAAAAAAAGGTGGGCGGCTAAATAAATCCAGCAATGGCCCACATCCAACAAAAATCTTTGGCTGACAAGATGGGAAGGAAGTTTTCCAATAAAATATGTGGTATTGCCCACCTTCCCAAGAAAAGGTGGGCGGCTAAATAAATTAATCTAGCCCATTGTTTACGCATTTTGCACACTAACCATGTGACCCTAATGCCAGTCGGTGCTTCATCTCACTTTCTAACAGAGAGGTGCCGGAGCACTTTGTCATTTCTTCTTCTTCTTCTTCTTCTTCTTCTTCTTCTTCTTCTTCTTCTTCTTATTATTATTATTATTTATTATTATTATTATTATTATGGCAAATGCTGAAGACAATTGTGAGTAATGCTACGGTATCTCTGTTACTTTCATTAGTAGGTGTACTGTTCTTTCATGTTGTTGCCTAGTGATAAATCTCATTCTTGTTAATTTTTCAACCATAAAATTTCTGGAGATATTTTCAAATTTTAAAGGTTTTCTTAGTATATTGTGAATAATTTCTCACCAAAAATAAAACTAAAAATATTTAATGTAAATTATTAATAAATGAAAAGTTTAACTATATATTTACATTAAAATTTTTATTAATGTTTCTGCTATTTTTTTAGCTAAGATAATAATATTAACATGATAAAAATATGATATTTTAAAATTTGTGGAGATGTTGAAAATGTGAGGGTATACCATCTAGCAAAATTCTCAAAATATTATCAAACCGCTGGTGTGCACGTTACGGTGGATTTTAAATTTTGTGGAGATGTCAACGGTGGATGTTCAATCCTCAGTCTTCTATGCATGCAGCCCACTTAAGTTTTGGATTTATGCCATTTTTAACCCATGGTCCAAACATAATTTGGAAAAACATATGGACCGAATGGATTTTGCAAACATCAGGATGGCCCCACCTAACTTCCGATCACAAAAAATTCTAGCTAAAGGCTTTAGTAGGCAATCCATCAACACAAAGCGACGTGGTAAGATTTGATTAGATTACAAGCTTGTGTCATCCATGAGGAACATGTGAATAATGTTTGAAAATTTGTTGATGGAGGGTCGGCCTGACCCATGTGTCAGGAGCAGTACCCAATCTATATCCCATAATCTAACCCATCCATTAGATGCACCTCTACATGTCCAGCCTAAATACCGAAAATCAACTTGATCCCATGGGATGCCAAATGGAAAAATTGGTGGTATTCGGAGGGTGATACCAGCGTTGGAAACTTGGGAGTTTTCGGTATAACCGCCTGCCTTTTGAGCTATAAAGGAAAATCAGCTACTTTTTTTTCTTACTTCCGTGAAATACCTTTCTTTTGAACCGTTAGTCAAGCAAGTGCGGCTTGTCCTGTAGATGGTTTAACTACGGTATTTCGGTGGGGATGGAAATGACATAACTGCATCAATACATCAAACTCATGCTTGCTTGCAACACCTATTGTAGGTGGGGCACACTATGATGTTTTTGAAAAGTCCACCCTGCCCATCCATTTCGCCTGCTCATGTTAGAGGGTGAGCTCAAAAATGATGCAAATCCAAAACGCAAGTGGGCCACACGAAAGTGTTGGGGATTTGTGCCGTGGAATTACATAGATATGGATCTAGGATAGCAATCCAAGACCACCAAGCAAATACAAGAGAACACAGAGATTTAATGTGGAAAACTCTTGCAGGAAAAAACCATGGTACAAAGTGACAAAATTCCATTATGAAAATAAAAATTACAAAGCGAGAGGACTTACCTGATTCGAACAACCTCAAATCTCACCCTTGTTATACCCTTTTATAACCCTAGAACCCTTTTAAAAAACCGTAGAAACTTTTAGGAAGTCTTTAAAATACTTTAGAATGGTCCTAGGGACTCCTATTTATAGATGGGGAAACCCCGCTTATGCACCTCCTTAGAAACCGCCTCAAATTTACACAGTCTTCACGGAATCCGCGCACCGTCTGCATAACCTTCGACTAGTTCAGCCATGACTTTGACTGGTCGAGGCTGTCCCTCAATTAGTCGAGCGTCCCGGAGATCCCAAATACATAGTTGTTGGACTTCGAGTCGAGCAGGCTTCGACTAGTCAAAGGGACCTTCGACTACTCGAGCCAGTCCCTTGACTGGTCGAGCACCTCGGACAGATTTAAGACATCTGATATAGCAACAATCTCCACCATGCCTTTAATCTTCAACCGTGTAGCTTCTTGACCTCTTCTCTTACCTCTGCATCGCATCATAGCTTCAATTAACGTTTCTCATGCACACTCCGCCCTTCTTTTATGCCATCGCCAAGCATAGAGAAGTTACACAGAACTTGAACTTCTCTTTAGGAATGACCTTGGTGAGCATGTCTGTTAGATTCATGCTGGTGTGAATCTTCTCTTGTGTTATGCCTCCTTCCTCAAGCACCTGTAGGATAAAGTGGTGACAATGTGTTTAGTACGCGAGAATTTTTAGCCAAATCGATGGCTCTCTCGCTATCACAGTTAACCGGTATGGCCTCCTGCAGAAGTCTCAACTGATTTATCATGCCTCTGATCCAAACACCTTCTTTAAACACTTCCGTTACTGCCATATATTCTGCTTCGGTCGTGGAAAGATCCACCACGGACTGAAGTTTCGACATCCAACTGATTGCTCCACCTGCTAGTACAAACGAGTATCATGAAGTAAACTTTCTAGAATTCATACTGCCTACATAGTCTGAATTTACATACCCTACCAACTTTGTCCTTGTCTTTTCAAAAGTTAAGACGTAGTCTTTTGTACCTCGAATGTATCGAAGTAGCCATTTCGTTGCTTCCCAATGTTGCTTACTGGAGTTTGACATGTATCTGCTCATAACACCAACTGCCTGTGAAATATCCGATCTCGTACAGACCATGACATACATTAAAATGCCAACTGCATTCGAATAAGGCACATAATACATAACCTATTTTTTCTCATTTGATTTATGACGTTGTTCTTAAGAAAGCTTGAAGTGAGGCGCGTGGGGAACGCTCACTGACTTTGCTTGGTCTATCGCATACTTGATCAACACTTTTTCAAGGTATTCTGCCTATGATAACCAAAGCCTTCTCTTCTTCCTGTCTCTATGAATATCTATGCCGAGAACCCTCTTTGCAGCCCCCAGATCTTTCTTCTCGAATGTCCTTGATAATTGAGTCTTCAGTATATTGATTTCAAACATATAATGACTGAAAATCAACATATCATCAATATGCAATACTAGGATGATGAATCTACCATCACTTAGTATCTTGTAATAGACACAATGATCGTATTCACTCCGAGTAAATTTTTGATTCATCATGAAAGAATCAAATTTTTTATACAACTACCTAAGTGACTGTTTCAAGCTGTAAAACAACTGCATTAACCTGCAAACCTTTTTTCTCTGCCCCTTTAACTTCGTAGCCTTTTGGTTGCTACATGTAGATCTGATCTTCTAACTCCTTATGCAGGAATGTAGTCTTGACATCCATCTGTTCCAACTTGAGATCGTATTCGGCAACCAACGCCAACACAAATCTGATAGACACCTGCTTACTATGAAGTCAATTTCTTCTCTTTGAGCATAACCCTTCACTACCAACCTTGCTTTGTATATATCTTATTTCCTTTTGAATAATCACTTGCATCCGATCACTTTTCAGCTCACTGGTAACTCCATCAACTCTCATGTGTGATTTTTATGCAACGAGTTTATCTCATCATCCATAGCCACCTTTCACTTTTCTGCATCAGGATCATCAAGAGCCTCTTGAATAGTAGACGAGTCCCCCTCATCTGTAATGAGGGCATATATAATATTAGAGTCGTCCATGTATCTTGCCGGTAATATGTGGTCACGCGGTGAGTTCGTTCTCAGAGGTAGATGCTCCACCTGATCCTGTACCTCTATCAGCGCATCTGTCTCTGCCTGAGTATCATTTATGTCAATCTAGACATCTACGATCAACCTTTCTAGTTGGATCCTCTTACTCCTCTTGATCATTCTTATGGAATAGTGAGCTTTCATCGAATCTGACATCACGGCTAGTGATGACCTTCCGTGTGACCTCCTCGAATAACCTATAATCTTTCACACCAATACCATGGCCAACAAAGATATACTTTTTGGCTCTATGGTCTAGCTTATCTCTCTCAATTGACGGTACATGAGAGTAAGCCGCACAACTAAATATGCGTAGATCTGAGTAGTCGATTTTCTGACCACTCCATACTTCCTCTGAGATTTTACATTTAATTACCGTTGAAGGAAATTGGCTTACCAAATAACATTACTTAACATGCATCTGGCCCTCTTTAGAAGAGTCTGATTCATTCGCTCAGCCATACTGTTTTGCTTGGGCGTGTGGCACACTGTGTTGTGCCTGATGATCCCTTCATCCTTACAATAATCATTAAACTCAGTGGAAGTAAATTCTCCACCATTGTCAGTCCTTAAAATCTTTATTTTTCGCGCTGACTATTTTTCCATCATTGCCTTCCATTGTTTAAATATGGTGAAAACTTCGAATTTACGTTTTATGAAGTAAACCTAAATTTTTCTGAAGTAGTCATCAATAAATAAAATAAACCATGACGACCCCCTAATGGAAACTTCTAGTGATGGCTCCTAAATGTCGGAGTGCACATAATCAAACACTCCCTTACATACATATTTTTCAGATTTAAAAGACAATCTAAATTGTTTACCATATATACAATGGTCACATATATCTAAGTCAGAATTTTTAAAGGCTGGAATCAAACATCGATCAGAGAGTACCTTTATGCCCCACTCGCTTATGTGGCCCACACGAGCATGCCACATATGTAGAGACATGGAGTCTGCAATAGTTGTTGCCGCTCCACCTGCTGAAGTGCTCTCAATCAACCTGTAAAGGTTTCCGTACCTCTGCGCTCTGATAACCACGAGTACCCCTTTTAAAACTTTAAGGAGACCATCAATACCGGTGAACTTGCACCGTATAGCCTCGAGTGCGCTAAGAGAAATCAGACTTTTCTTCATATCAGGAACATGCCTGACATCAGTCAAGGTACGCTCCATCTCATCAAACATCTTGATGCTCACCGTACCCATAGTTACAATATTACAGGCATCGTCATTGCTCATAAAGACCTATCCACCATCACATTCTTTGTAACTGGCAAACCAACTCCGGTGAGGAGTCATGTGATAAGATGCTCCCGTGTCAAGTATCCACTCGTCATTATGATTGTCGTGTAAGTGACCAATCATGGAAACAGACAGAACATCACTACCACTTATTTTTTCATCAGATGTGACAACATTGACCTTCTTGAAAGAAGCCGCTGAATTTTCTTTCTTCGCTTTAGGATTCTTACAATCCTTCTTCATGTGTCTAAACATCCCACAGTTCTAACACTTTAATTTTCCTTTGCCCTTGCCCTTGGATTTAAATCTAGGTTTTGAAGATCCTGTACCTCACTGTAACGCCCTGAAATTCGAGGGTTGAGTAGCAACTCAACTCTCGAGTTCCAGATCATCACTTATGCAACATAGATGATGAAGATTGAATGTTGTCTGTGTCAGTGCAATAACATGAGTGAGATTATACCAAAACAGTAATTCGTACTCCACATCAATTGTATAAAGACAAGCGGAAGACTGAAACTGTATATATAAGGTATGTAAGGAAACAAAACCATCATGAACTCCAGAGTATGAACACTAACTGAGTATCCATATACATGTATTGTTTTTTAATCAAGAGATCAAAATACAACTAAAAGATAGATCCTGAAATCCCCGCGATCCAATCGGCCTAAGCAAAGCCGTCATATACCTGAGACAGAGTCTGGTTGGTGTGTACAACATCGTCCCGTAACGTGGGAGTGAGTAGCTAACTCAGTGGAACAATAAAGCATAGGTTAACATGTTATCAATTTAGTCAAGCAGTAATGATAAAGCAGTACAATCAAACAATCCTAACTACTCTTATTAAATGCAAGTATGAAATGACATGATGAATGCCCTTGCCAAACCACCTCATGCAACACCATCTTACGTTCGCGAATGCGTTCATCCCTCAGTGCTCCACATCTACCAGGCACATGCAGTGCGATGATGAACATGACTACCGAGTAACTATTAGTCCATTTCAAACACCAGTATTGGGAAACTAAGGTACCTCCCTTGTATCATTCCCAAACATGATCCAATCTAGGGTCGTCAATCTTAGTTAATCTCATACGATAGTATATTTCTCGGTCACTGTAGAGGCTGTCAGGGCTGTTACGCACAAAGGTTACATCACTCCCCTATCACCTCTTTAACGGTTCATCACTAAGTTGATACAGGCCTAGTTCACACTCTATACACTACGGCAAAACTCGTCGCCTCACTGCAAATTCAGAGTATGCTCGAGGTCACTACAAAGGGCTGTCAGGGCTGTTACGCACAATGGTTACACCACTCCCCCATCACCTTATCAATGTAGGCCGACAACACGAATATAGTGTCTCATACCACCATAATCAGCTCACAAGTTTGGTTGCTCACTGGTCACTAAGGGAAGGCACGTGGCTCCAGCGTAGGCCGAAAGCTTGACCACGGTGTCCCATACCACCATGCCCGGCTCATGAGTCTTAGCGGATCGAGGTACCATGGTTAACGGGATTCCACTGGTAAGTTTGGTACCCTAGGTTCAAGCAGTAGCGACCGAACATGGTGAACATACATTAGACACATTGTGTTACTTGACGAGCCTGACTAGCTTGAGCGCACAATCAACTGAACGACATGGAGTGCATAAGCACTTCGTGTGGCCTAACCACTGTCGTCAACTGAAGTACGACTCGGGTTCGTGAAACACATCCTACGTGGCGACATGAATCCTCAACCACGATCTCAAGTCTGATACCGATTGTCTGGACTATAGACATAGTCTCAAACTCAATCAATCCTTATTTAGAACATGTAGAGTAAAGCATAATAGACAAAGTAAATCAAGCATGTTAACAAGCATATTATAAAGCATGTTATAAAGCATGTTGTAAAACACTATATAAACAAGAATACAAACACATATGTTTCATAAGTAAGCGGTTAAAGTAAACAACCACATGGAGGAAATCATACAGGTCTCTAAGGTAGTTGAGAATCCCATCAACACCTATCTAAGGCACCATTATCCAAGCACTTACTCTCACAAGCATTTTCACAAACACTTAGAATACACTATTTCAACATACATAGTGTATGTTAGTAAAACATGTATTAGGGTAAATCCTTTCGCCAAGCAAGTATTTTACGCATATATAACATGTTTATACAGCAAATAGTCATGGCAAACACATCCCCAAAATATATACATATACAGTACTTTCTACAATACACTATTTCTACATACATAGTGTATATTAGCAAACATGTATTAGGGAGAATCTTTTCGCTAAGTAAGTAATTTATCCATATACCATATATTCATACAACAAATAATCATGGCAAACACATTTCCAAAATTTATACGTATACGGTATTTCTACGAAAACCTAGAATATGTAAAATTCCATATTCTACATCTTTAATCGAAATGGAAAACAAACAGCACTTTGTACATGTGCAATTGCATGCAGATCATGAATCTATCATTATCTGACATTGGAAGCATTGAAAACCGTAACCTATACACCTAAAGTCCTCACCTTATACCGTAGAATCGCAACGAATCAACTAGGTTCGCTAAGCTCCCGTATTCGGCAGTTTGGTAGCCTAAAGAATTAAATAGGTTAGTTATTTCATAACCTACAACCTTCACACCCCAAAACAGATTAGGGTTAGGGTTTTTTACCTAAAAATGAAGTCGGTATCGCTGGAAAAGCGACAAGAACGGAGTGGTGGAGCTTGGGTAGCGGCAGGAAACAGTAGCAGGGAGTTTCTCCCACTTCTCTCACTCTTTCTCTCTTTTCTCACTTCTCTCTCTAGGTTTCTCTCAAATTCATATGGCTGTGAGAGAGGGAGTTCTAAGGTCCTTATATAGCCTAAAAATGCACTAAACTAGACTTAAGGTTGAGGTATACTTGGGTTATAACCAAAGTGACACTGTTTCAGCTCAACGGAGGATTTCTGGGGGGCCTCCTTAAGCTAAAGGTCAGACTTAAGCTCACCAACCTTGGATCTAGGTGGAGTTAAGTTTTCATTTCAGTGGGATTCCCAGATCACGCATGCCAGACCAGTTTCAGTTCAACGGTCAGCGGATTTCGATCAGAAATTCCAAGTACATGGATATGTTTATGAAATTTTTCCTGATCCGAGGGTGTATTTGGGTCAGATTCTGACGGTCTGGTTGTTTACAAAATATCCGCAAGTGACACGTGCCAGATCACTATTCAAGATATTTATTTTATAAAGAAAACAAGTATTTTCAGACTCTCTCGCTCCGGACTCAAGCGAACAGCCGTGGGACACTGTCTGGATTTGATTTCCGAGATGGTTGTCAAGCCCAGCGAGGCGGTCCTAATTCCTTAACTTCGTATTATTTGGACTCCCGATGTGCGGTCCAGACCTATTATAGAGTTTCAATGTGCTCCCAAGAGCAGTCGGGTAATGAGTTTGATCCTAGACTTTAGGGTAACCTAGCGTCAATGATTGTACAAGTTTTGGGTCTTGTAGATCGTATTTAAAGCGATTCAAACGAATTTCATAGATAATCTAGTTTAGCACTTAGTTAACTTTGTCAAATTTCTAAAGGATTTAATCCCAAATGATTTCTAGTCGAGGTAGTACTCTGGCCATTGCACGAAAATTTTCGAGTCGTTACAATCTACCCCCCTTAAACAAAAATTTAGTCCTCAAAATTTGTACCTTTTTGTACACCTCGAGAATCTGAGGATAGTTCTTTCTGACATCGGCCTCTGTTTCCCACGTAACTTCCTCCTCTGTATGATGTGTCTACAATACCTTCACGAGTGGAATCACCTTGCTACGCAGTACTTGCTCCTTCTTGTCAAGGATACGCGTCGGACGCAGATTATACGTAGCATCCTCGCTCAACTGTACCTGCTCCCATCTGATGATATGTGAAGGATCAGGAAAGTACTTCTTCAGCATAGATACATGAAATACATTGTGTACAGCTGCAAGCGGTGTGGGCAAAACGAGACGAAAAGCCACAACACCCACTCGATCCAGTATCTGAAACGGACCGATAAACCTCGGTGTGAGCTTCCCTTTCTTCCCAAACCGAAGGACTCCCTTCATAGGGGAAACTCAGAGGAATACATGATCTCCGACCTCAAACTCAAGCGGTCGCCACCTTGTATCGGCGTAGCTCTTCTGCCTGCTCTACGCTGTAAGAAGTCGACGCCTGATAATGCCGATCTTCTCCAAGGTCGCCTGTACCAATTCCGGCCCAATCAAACTACGCTCGCCAACCTCAGCCCAGCAATGCGGCACTCTGCAAGGACGACTAGACAAGGCCTCATATGGATCCATGCCAATACTCGCTTGGAAGCTTTTGTTGTATGCGAACTCTGCGTAAGGAAGACAGTCATCCCAACTGTCCTTGAAGTCCAACACACATGCTCGCAACATATCCTCCAGAATCTGATTTACCCGCTCTGTCTGCCCATCAGTCTGAGGATGAAACGTCGTATTGAACTTCAACTTCACACTCATCGCTTCCTGGATACGAGTCCAGAAGATAGATGTGAACTGAGTGTCTTTGTCTGATACGATCTCTAAAGGAACTCCATGCAGACGGATGATCTCTCTGATGTACAATCTAGCCAGCTCGTCTGCAGAGTTCGTGACTCTGATAGGGAGAAAATGGGCCGATTTGGTCAACTGGTCCACAATCACCCAGATGGAATCGTGTCCCTTCCTCGTCTTCGGCAGTCCCGATATGAAATCTATGGAAATGAAGTCCCACTTCCATTCTGCTATGGGCATGGGCTGAAGCAGTCCAGGAGGTCGGCGATGTTCTAGCTTGACCTGCTGGCACGTCAGACAACGAGAAACGAACTCAGCGATGTAGGCCTTCATGTTATCCCACCAATACAACCGTCTCATATCCTGCTACATTTTCGTGCTACCAGGATACATCGCAAGCTTCGAGTTATGGGCAGACTCGAGAAGCTCATGTCTCAAGTCAGGTATGTCAGGAACGCATAGGCGGCCACGAAATCTTAGACCCCCATCAGAATCAACTCTCCACTCGGAGTCCTCGGCGTCGCTAGCTTGCTCTCGAAGCTCAGACAACTGTATATCGCCCTTCTGGGCCTCAACGATCCTGTCATCAACAAGTGGTCGAACCCGAACTTGCGCAACACACTCAAATGGCTCCTCCACGGTGAGTCTCTGCTCGAAGTCCAGCACGAACTCAACCATGTCTCACTTTGCTATCATCAACGGAGCCGCAAATGTTATAGCCTTATTGCGACTCAACGCGTCTGCCATAAGGTTCGCCTTTCCAGGATAGTAGGAAACCTCGAACTTTAAGTCTTTCAAGGTTTTCATCCATCGGCGTTGTCTCATATTCAAGTCTCGCTGCGTGAATATATACTTAAGGCTCTTGTGGTCGCAGAAAAGATCGAACTCCTCTCCGTAGAGGTAATGTCTCCAGAGCTTCAATGCAAAGATGACAGCTGCCAACTCCAGGTCGTGTGTAGGGTAATTCTCCTCGTGCTTCCTTAATCGTCTCGAGGCATATGAAATCACCCTGTCCCTCTGCATAAGGACATAACCCAAACCAACGCGAGACGCATCAGTATATATCGTGTACTTAACCCCTTGCTCTGGCAATATTAGCACAGGGGCGAACGTCAACCTGTCCTTCAGCTCCTTGAAAGCTGCTTCCGCCTTCTCATTCCAGGCGAACTTCAGGTCCTTCCGTGTCAACTAAGACAACGGCCTGACAATCTTCGAGAAGTCTCGAATGAAGCGTCGATAATACCCTGCCAGCCCAAGGAAACTCCTCACCTCGGTAACTGAGCCAAGCTGCTGCCAATCTTGAACCGTGGCTACCTTAGCAAGGTCTACTGCTATCCCATCCTTGGACACCACATGTCCGAGGAACTTGACTTCCTCGTGCTAGAAGTCGCACTTCTTATACTACGCGAACAACTGGTTCTTCTTCAACGTATCCAACACCGCTCTCAGGTGCTCCTCGTGCTCCTCCAAACTCGTAGAGTATATCAGGATGTCATCAATAAAGATGATGACGAATCAGTATAGGAATGGCCAAAATACCCGGTTCATCAGGTCCATGAACACGGTCGGTGCGTTCGTAAGACCAAACGACATAACTAAAAACTCGCAGTGCCCAAAGCATGTCCTGAAAGTCGTCTTCTGCACGTCCTCATCTCTGACGCGCAGCTGATGATACCCTGACTGCAGATCAATCTTTGAAAAATACCTCGCCCCCTTCAACTGATCAAACAGATCATCTATCCTGGGCAAATGATACTTGTTCTTCACCGTGACCTAGTTCAACCTACGGTAATCAATACATAACCGTAGTGACCCATCCTTCTTCTTCACAAATGGTACAGGTGCTCCCCAAGGAGACACACTAGGTCGTATGAAACCCTTCTCTACTAGCTCGTCAATCTGTCTCCGCAGTTCCTCCATCTCACATGGAGGCATACGATAAGTCGGCAATGAGATAGGTATCGCACCAGGTGTAAGATCAATGGTGAAGTCGATCTCGCACCTAGGAGGCAAACCAGGAATCGTTGTAAACACACCTATAAAATCCCGAACCACAGGCGTATTTCCCAACGTCGGACCATCAACCTGCTCTAATAGGGTAGCGTAACTACTGATGTGGTAATACCAACTGACCTGCACTAGGAAAGTAAAGATTGTGTCGTCAGGTCCATGTGCTGTCATGATCCGAGTATCATAATCGATCTCGGCCTTCATCTCCATGAGTCAGTCCATGCCGAGAATCACATCATAATGATGGAGCGGTGTGACCAACAGGTCGACAGTTACTGTCCTACTCCCCAGGTCTATCGAACAACCCTGACACATGGTAGTGGAGTCTGAGAAAGTCCCTGTGGCTGTAAGGAGTCTCATCCCAATCATAAGACTAGTTTCCAACCCTAGTCGCTTGACCGCAGCACATGAAACAATAGAGGTAGTAGACCTGGTGTCCACCAATAAAAAGACTGGAATACCTTGTACATGTGCAGTGACCTCGAAGGCCATAGGTGTTGAAGGTGCAGTATCTGGTTCCTCTACTGTAAGCGCATGAACACGCGCCTGCTAAGATTGGTTTGGCTGAGGTACCATGGGCCGTTGAGGCGGCCTGAAGCGTGATACAGGAGGTCTGAAAGATGGATGAGCAGGGGCAGTCTGTATAGGTGGAGCTGATATGGCCTGAGGGTGAGGGCGATCCAGCCTCTGCGGTGCTAAGAACCCGCTAGCCCTCATACGTGAAAAACATCTCTCTGCAGGATGATCCAGTTTCCCGCAGAAAGAACAGGTCACTCCTGGGCGCCGCATCGGAACTACTGACGCTGCGGCCCTGGGGGGAGAGTCGATATGAGACCTCTTACCTAAGAAAGGCCTGCTCTGCATCTCTGGTCGTGGTCTCGTAACCATAGTACCACGAGAACGTGTCAGCCGATCGATATTCTGCTCGGCCATCATAGACATGTGAACCAACTCCGCGTAAGAAGGTATACTGATACAACACATCTTCGACCGTATATCAGGGCGCAGACCCCCAGAAAAATGGCGTATCCGCATCTGCTCATCAACAAGGATGGTCGGGACAAAGCGGCCCAACTCCGTAAAGCTATGCTCATACTCTGTGACTGTCATGCCTCCCTGCCTGAGGCGTAAAAATACATCCTCCCGCTCGTGTCTGTAGGTCTGTGGGTAATACTTCTCGTGGAACCGGAACTCAAATGCTGCCCAAGTCCACATATAGCCCACTACGACAAACCGCAGTAGACTGTCCCACCACAGGCTGTCCTTCAAGGTGCGAGACACCTTGCTGAGCTTGGTTTAGACCCGCCGGACTTCCTGTTGCAGGGCGGCTTGGCCCTCCTCGAGACGGGCTAAACGCGCATCTATGGTAGCCCGATCGGTTTCCTGCTCCTGAGCCGCAGGAGGTGAACTCTCCTATGTATCCTGGGCCTCAGGTTCCTCTTCTTCTTCTTCTATTTCATCGCCACCCCCATCTTCACTCTCTTCTTCTTCGCTCTCCACCTCATCCTTACTCTCCTCATGTCGGGCCCGTCGTTGCCGTGCCCCAAGTTTCATCTGATGGAGAGTATTCTCGTCGATTTGATGGATCGGTGCTAGCCTTTCCACCCCCAAACTGTACCCACAATCTATCACAACACGAATATAGGCATGCACAAGTTCGCCCTCTGCCTCACTTGGTACAGAAAGTCTACCATGAGTCGCGTGCACTCGCTGCGATTACTGTGTTTGGGGTAGCGGTTGTATGTGAAGATGTGATGTAGTAGGCG
Source organism: Magnolia officinalis (assembly GCA_021015155.1). Classification (NCBI taxonomy): domain Eukaryota; kingdom Viridiplantae; phylum Streptophyta; class Magnoliopsida; order Magnoliales; family Magnoliaceae; genus Magnolia; species Magnolia officinalis. Next base: position 19,400,387 of record JAJHSJ010000017.1, read on the forward strand.
GAAGTCGTCTAACATGTGGGGCGCTAGCAGGCTTTTGTTCGGCTGCCACTCAACCAGTCGGCCACCACAAAGGTAACGTGTGCGACGATCCCTTTCACGAGCAGTCCCCAGATTCTGCTCGCTAGCATGTACGTCACCAAGGGGCATATTCATAAGTCGTGCAATCACTTTCACATCAACAGTAACAAATAGATCCACCACAACTAAGAACCGAAACTGCAAAGGTTCCAGTGTAGGCTCCCGAATGTTAGCGTAGAAGGCTCGGACGGTACCAGGATTTCCGCGACCTCTGGCCTCAAATAGCGGACCCCAGTGGGCCGCCTCCACTTGTTCGAACAAGTAGTATTCACCGAAAAGCCGTCCATCCACCTAAGCTTCAAAGAGGACCCTACGGTCCTTATAAACCCCACGAGGTAGTGCCGCCAATTGAGTTCGTTCAGCAATGATCCGGGGATCAAGGTCCCGCTTCGTTCGAAATTCCCGGGCAAAGCTAGAGCTAGTGGCGGTGCCTCTCGGCTGCCTTGAACGTGTAGGGCAACTAGGACCAGCCTCATCAGCGGCACCCTTCCTCTTCCCCATAAGAGAAAGGATGGTGGAGATGGAGAAAATGATCAAAACCATTGCGAGAAAAGCCATGAAAAGGGAAAGAAAGGAAAGAAAAGGGCTGGAGGGTTAGTTCTCCATGGAATTGGGTCTCAACAGATGTTGTAGAGGCCTAAATGATAGAGATTGAAGGAGGAAAATGGAGAGATAAAATAGGTGAGGAAGCTCACACAATTTTTGAGCTCCAAATGGGGGTGTGAGAGCTCAAACAAGAGATACGGAGAGGGTAGGGAGGAAGGGACTGCTGTGGACAATGGGAATGGATGGGTTGTGGTCGAAAATAGTAGATTGGATGACTGGAAGGGCGATTGGAGAGAGGAGACAACAAGTGTAAAGAGGAAAAACAGCTTGGAAGTGGGTTTTGTGAAGGAAGTAGGGGTTTGGGAGGGAGAAAATGGACGGGACCTATGTTAGGGGGGTCCTTATACCCCCAAAGTGGATCGGCCCGAGCCGTGGGCCCGGCCCAACCCAAAATACGGTGAGGCCTCGCTGACCGGGCGAGGGCCTCGCCGACCAATGGTCCAGATCTCGAGGGCTCGCCCCATGGGCGAGACCCTCCTACCCCCTAGGCCCCAAAAAACCCTGGGTCCCACCCTGGGTACCCCTAAATTAATGTGGGTAGGCCCCCGACCCCGATTCACTCAATTTCGGGTAGTTTCGGGTACTTTCGGACACATACTTGCATTTACAAATCTTTGTCTGCTGGGATGAGGTGTATTGTGATCTAGACACATCAATAGATGGTCTAGAAGTGATTTGGGATCGACTCGTGCGACTAGGATCGCGTACAAACTCGATCAAAACGCTCATTTTCAATGAACTTCGCCAAATGGCGAAATCGGGAAAACCTAAGACTGTTTTTATATTTTTCTCGAACCCTCCTAAGTCAAAGCGTCAGTATACATCGTGGGAACATAACTCAGGTCCGGTTTAATCAAAATCATGCTCTGATACCAACTTGTAACGCCCTGAAATTCGAGGGTCGAGTAGCAACTCAACTCTCAAGTTCCAGATCATCACTTATGCAACATAGATGATGAAGATTAAATGTTGTCTGTGTCAGTGCAATAACATGAGTGAGATTATACCAAAACAGTAATTCATACTGCAGATCAATTGTATAAAGACAAGCAGAAGACTGAAACTGTATATATAAGGTATGTAAGGAAACAAAACCATCATGAACTACAGAGTATGAACACTAACTAAGTATCCATATACATGTATTGTTTCTGAATCAAAAGATCAAAATACAACTAAAAGATAGATCCTGAAATCCCCGCGATCCAGTCGGCCTAAGCAAAGCCGTCAGAGTACTACATATATTAGAACTCATCCTAGTCCTCATCGTAGTCTGACTCCGCCTCCTGAATCGACGTACCATCGATACCTGAGACAGAGTCTGGTTGGTGTGTACAACATCGTCCCGTAACGTGGGAGTGAGTAGTTAATCAGTAGAACAATAAAGCATAGGTTAACATGTTATCAATTCAGTCAAGTAGTAATGATAAAGCAGTACAATCAAATAATCCTAACTACTCTTATTAAATGCAAGTATGAAATGACATGATGAATGCCCTTGCCAAACCACCCTCATGCGACACCATCTTACGTTCGGGAATGCGTTCATCCCTCAGTGCTCCACATCTACCAGGCACATGCAGTGCGATGATGAGCATGATTACCGAGTAATTATTAGTCCATTTCAAACACCGGTATTGGGAAACGAAGGTACCTCCCTTGTATCATTCCCAAACATGATCCAATCTAGGGTCGTCAATCTTAGTTAATCTCATACGATAGTATATTTCTAGGTCACTGCAGAGGCTACCAGTGCTGTTACGCATAAAGGTTACACCACTCCCCCATCACCTCTTTAACGGCTCATCACTAAGCTGATACAGGCCTAGTTCACACTCTATACACTACGGTAAAACTCGTCGCCTCACCGCAAATTCAGAGTATGCTCGAGGTCACTACAAAGGGCTACTAGGGCTGTTACGCACAATGGTTACACCACTCCCCCATTACCTTATCAATATAGGCCGACAACACGAATATAGTGTCCCATACCACCATAATCGGCTCACGAGTTTGGTTGCTCACTGGTCAGTACAGGGAGGCACGTGGCCCAAGCGTAGGCCGACAGCTCGACCACGGTGTCCCATACCACCATGCCCGGCTCATGAGTCTTAGCGGATCGAGGTACCATGATTAACGGGATTCCACTGGTAAGTTTGGTACCCTAGGTTCAAGCAGTAGTGACCAAACATGGTAAACATATATTAGACACATCGGGTTACTTGACGAGCCTGACTAGCTCGAGCGCACAATCAACTGAACGATATGAAGTGCATAAGCACTTCGTGTGGCCTAACCACTGTCGCCAACTGAAGTACGACTCGGGTTCGTCAAACACATCCTACGTGGCGACATGAATCCTCAACCATGATCTCAAGTCTGGTACCGATTGTCTGGACTATAGACATAGTCCCAAACTCAATCAATCCTTATTTAGAACATGTAGAGTAAAGCATAATAGACAAAGTAAATCAAGCATGTTAACAAGCATATCATAAAGCATGTTATAAAGCATGTTATAAAGCATGTTGTAAAACACTATATAAATAAGAATACAAACACATATGTTTCATAAGTAAGCGGTTAAAGTAAACAACCACATGGAGGAAATCATACAGGTCTCTAAGATAGTTGAAAATCCCATCTCAACACCTATCTAAGGTACCATTATCCAAGCACTTACTCTCACAAGTATTTTCACAAACACTTAGAATACACTATTTCAACATACATAGTGTATGTTAGTAAAACGTGTATTAGGGCGAATCCTTTCGCCAAACAAGTATTTTACGCATATATAACATGTTCATACAGCAAATAGTCTTGGCAAACACATCCCCAAAATATATACATATACAATACTTTCTACAATACACTATTTCTACATACATAGTGTATATTAGCAAACATGTATTAGGGCGAATCTTTTCGCTAAATAAGTAATTTATCCATATACCATATATTCATACAATAAATAATCATGGCAAACACATTTCTAAAATTTATACGTGTAACGCCCTGAAATTCGGGGGCCGAGTATGAACTCAACTCCCGAGTTCCAACGCATCACTTATGCAACATACACAATACTGGTTAAATGTTGTCTGAGTTAGCGCAATAAACATGAATGAGATTATACCAAAACAGTAATTCATACTCCAGTTCAATTGTAAAAAAGGCAAGCGGAAGACTGAAATTTTATATTCAAAATATGTAAAGTAACAAAATTTTCTGAACTCCAGAGTATGAGTACTAACTGAGTACCAATATACATGTAATGTTTCTAAGTCAAAAACCAAACTACATTCCTCAAGAGAGGCCCTGAAAATCCCGCGATGCAGCCGGCCTAAGCAAAGCCGTCAGAATACTGCATGAAGGAGAACTCCTCCTGGTCCTCATCAAAGTCGGGCTCCGGCTCCTGAACCAAGGCGCCATCTACACCTGCGACAGAGTCTGGTGGGTGTTGCAAACACCGTCCCGTAACGTGGGAGTGAGTAGCTAACTCAGTGGAACAATAAAGCATAAGTTAACATGTTATCAAATCGATCAAGCAGTAATGATAAAGCAGTACAAATCAAGCATTTCTAACTACTCTTGTTAAGTGTAAAAATGATATGACATGATGCTGTATGCCCTTGCCAAACCACCCTCAAGCGACATCATCTTACGTTCGCGAATGCTTACTCCCTCAGTGCGCCACATCTACAAAGCACATGCGGTGCGATGATGCTCATGATTACCAAGTTTTTATTAGTCCATTTCAATCAGCAGTATTGGAAAACTAAGGTACCTCCCTTGTATCATTCCCAACATGATCCATTCTAGGGTCGTCAATCCTAGATATTCTCATACGATATTATAGTTTGAGAAACGTAGTGAAGGCATCGCAAAGGGCTCGTCACCCGTCAGCGCGGATACAGATCTCACCGTACTCGGCTCAATTGCTGGCCGTCAGCTCGAGTACAGGTCTCACCGTACTCGGCTCAATCACTAGCCGTCAGCTCAAGTACAGATCTCACCGTACTCGGCTCAACTCACACTCTAGTTGCTGTGAAAGACTCATCGCCAATCACAGACCCTTGGAGTGTACTCGATGATACCACGGAGGACTCGTCGCCCGTCAGCACGAGCACAGATCTCACCGTACTCGGCTCTCGCCGAAGTATCGACAGCTCGAATACAGTGTCCCATACCACCGTATTCGGCTCACGAGTTGGTTGCGCAATGGCTACTACGGGGAGCCACAAGGCCCCAGCGTAGGCCGACAGCTCGACCACGGTGTCCCATACCACCATGCCCGGCTCATGCGACTTAGCGGATCTAGGTACCATGGTTTAACGGGGATCGCCACTGGTAAGTTTGGTACCCTAGGTTCAAGCAGTAGCGACCAAACAGGGTGAACACACAATTACACTTCGGTTTAGTTGGCGAGCCTGACTAGCTCGAGCGCACCACAAGTTGAGCGATATGGAGCGCATAAGCACTCCGTGTGGCCAACCACTATCGCCAATCGAAGTACGACTCGGGTTCGCTAGACACGTCCTTTGTGGCGACATGAATCTCAGCCATAATCGCAAGTCTGGTACCGAATGTTTGGACTATATACATAGTCCCAAACTCAAACAGTTTTCATTAATAGCATGTGAGGTAAAGCATGATAAACAAGCAATACAAGCATGTTAGTAGGCATGTTATAAAGCATGAAGTAAAACATGAAGTAAAGCATGTTGCAAAGCATGTTGTAAGGCATGTGATAAAGCACTATCCCCGTAGGGATACAATTGTGTGCGCATTACAAGTGAGTGGTTGCAGTGAACCACCGCATGGAGGGGATCCTACATGTCTCTAAGAGAGTCGGAAATCCCATATCAGCGCCTATCTAAGGCACTAGTACATACACATGTACTCATACAAGCATTTGCACAAACACTTAGAATACACTATTCCAACATACATGACGTATGTTAGCCAACTTCGTGCTAGGGCTGTCCCTTCGCCACGAGAGTATTTTACCCGTGTATATCGTAATCATACAGCAAATAATCATTACAATTACATTCCCAAAATCCGCACGTATGCGGTATTTCTAGAATACGCAATTTCAACATACATGACATTTACACATGAACATGTATTTTTGCGATTCCTTTCGCCAAACTAGCATTTTATCCACATATCATATAATCAAACATTAAATAAACATGTCAAACATTTTCCCAAGAAAAATACGTATACGGTATTTCTACGTATAACTAGAGTATGTGAAATTCCATATTCTACGTCGCTAATCGAAACAGGAAACGGAAAGCACTTTGTACATGTGCATTCACACGCAGATCATGAATCTATCATTATCTGACATTGAAAGCGTTGAAAAATGTAACTTATACACTTAAATTCCTCACCTCAGCCCTTGGAATTCCAACGAATCAGCAAGGGTGTTGGAGCTTCCGTATACGGGAGTTTCCTAGCCTAAAGAGCGTATTCGATTAGCTTTTTCATAACCTACCACTATCCAACCTCAAATCAGACCTAGGGTTAGGGTTTCTTACCTTCAAATGGGATGGACACCGCCGGGAAAACACCTGGATTAAGGCGGTGTAGGCCGTGCGATGAGTGGAAGCAGCAGGAGGAAGATCGGCTACGAACTTCAAGCCCTTCTCTCACTTTTCTCTCTCTCTCTCTCTAAGGGTTTGCTCTCAAATTCGTATGGCTGTGAGAGGGGCTGTTCTAAACCCCTTTTATAGCCAAAATCATGTCCAAAATAGACTCAGGTTCAAGGGTGGCTGCATATATAGGCAGTTCCCCACTTTCCAAGCTCAAAAGGGATGTTCTGGTGGCCCTCCTTGAGCCAAACGTCAGACTTAAGCTCACCATCTATGGATCCACGTGGGATTACGTTTTTGACTCGATCGGATTCCCAGATCGCACGTGGCGGACCACTTTCAGTTCAACGGTTAGTGGGCCACGATAAGAAATTCTGAGTACATGTAAATGTTCCTGAAATTTTTCTTAATCCGAGGGTGTAATTTGGTCTGATTCCGACGGTCAGGTTGCTTAATACTGACGAGCAACCAAAAGATGCCAGATCACTATTCCAGATATTTTTATTTGGATGGGAATAGTGTTTTTCACACTCCCTCGCTCCGGATCGAAAAGAATGGCCATGGGACATCGGAATCATCTGATTTTTGAGATGATTGTCAAGCCCAGTGGGGCGGTCTTGGTTCCTTAGCTTCGTGTTAATCGGACTCCCGATGTGCGATCTAGACCTCATACGAAGTTTCGTTTCAGTCCCGAGAGCAGACGGGTAATGAGTTTGGCTCTAGACTTTAGGGTAACCTAGAGTCACTAATTCTGCAAGTTTCGGGTCTTGCAGATCGTATTTAAAGCGATCCCAACGGATTTCATGGCTAACCGAGTTTAGTACTTAGTTAACTTTGTTAAATTTCTAAGGGATTTAATCCTACGTGATTTCTGGTCAAGGTGGTACTCGACCCAATGTACGGAAATTTACAGGTGGTTACAATACGTATATGGTATTTCTACGAATACCTAGAATATGTAAAATTCCATATTCTACATCTTTAATCGAAATGGAAAACAAACAACACTCTGTACATGTGCAATTGCATGAAGATCATTAATCTATCATTATCTGACATTGGAAGTGTTGAAAACCGTAACCTATACACCTAAAGTCCTCACCTTATACCGTAAAATCGCAACGAATCAGCTAGGTTTGCTAAGCTCCCGTATTCGGCAGTTTGGTAGCCTAAAGAATGAAATAGGTTAGCTATTTCATAACCTACAACCTTCACACCCCAAAACAGATTAGGGTTAGGGTTTCTTACCTAGAAATGAAGTCGGTATCGCCGGGAAAGTGACAAGAACAGAGTGGTGGAGCTTGGGTAGCGGCAGGAAACAGTAGCAGGGAGTTTCTCCCACTTCTCTCACTCTTTCTCTCTCTTTTCTCACTTCTCTCTTTAGGGTTTCTCTCAAATTTGTATGGCTGTGAGAGAGGGAGTTCTAAGGTCCTTATATAGCCTAAAAATGCACTAAACTAGACTTAAGGTCAAGGTATACATGGGTTATAACCAAAGTGACACTATTTCAGCTCAACGGAGGATTTTTGGGGTGCCTCCTTGAGCCAAAGGTTGGACTTAAGCTCACCAACCTTGGATCTAGGTGGAGTTAAGTTTTCGTTTCGGTGGGATTCCCAGATTACACGTGTCAGACCAGTTTCAGTTCAACGGTCAGCGGATTTCGATCAGAAATTCCAAGTACATGGATATGTTTATGAAAATTTTCCTGATCCGAGGGTATATTTGGGTCAGATTCTGACGGTCTGGTTGCTTACAAAATATCCGCAAGCGACACGTGCCAGATCACTATTCAAGATATTTATTTTGTAAAGAAAACAAGTGTTTTCACACTCTCGCTCCGGACTCAAGCGAACAGCCGTGGGACACTATCTGGATTTAATTTCTGAGATGGTTGTCAAGCCCAGCGAGGCGGTCCTAATTCCTTAACTTCGTATTATTCAGACTCCCGATGTGCGGTCCAGACCTGTTACGGAGTTTCAATGTGCTCCCAAGAGCAGCCGGGTAATGAATTTGATCCTAGACTTTAGGGTAACCTAGCTTCAATGATTCTACAAGTTTTTGGTCTTGCAGATCGTATTTAAAGCAATTCAAACAGATTTTATGGATAATCTAGTTTAGCACTTAGTTAACTTTATCAAATTTCTAAAGGATTTAATCCTAAGTGATTTCTGGTCGAGGTAGTACTCGGGCCATTGCACGGAAATTTTTGAGTCGTTACACTCACTCAGAATCTCTGCCCCTCGTAATCAGTGCAACATAAGATGCCCCTATGTCGCTATTTAGCTTTCTCATAGTCTTCCCTTGAATGGATGAGAAAACGGTGTTGAGGGTTTTGTTTACGGTGCACATTGTGTCCCTCAATGACTCATATGATGCAGGAAGAGAATTCAACAATATACATGTCTATTCCTCATCTTTGACCACTTCCTCCATATCCAACAATTTACACATCAATTTTTTAAAGTTGTTGATGTGGGCTTCTAGATCTCTACCCTCTGCCATCTTGAAGGTATAACATTGTAGCTTCAAGTGTAGGCAATTTTCAGAGGACTTTTTTTTAATAATTTTTTTTATAAACAAAATCCAAAATTATGTAATTTTAAAAGTTTTAAAAACACTAATCCTCATTTCCTAACATAATAACGAAAGTAGCATGTCCAGGACGATCAGACTGTCCATCTGGTTAGCTACCTAATCAGGCGAGCCTGATCACCCTAAAGTAGGAAATCAAAATAGTTGCGGGCCATACTAGAATTGTGTTTAAATCCATACAATCGAATTAATGTAACCCCATTCAAAATCTCAATTCAATCAGAGCCACACAGGCATGGGCCACAGGTAACCCCGAATATGTTTAAATTAACAAAACTGTTTATATATAAGAAACTTTAAAAAATAATAATAAGCCTAGCTGCATCAGGAAACAACTACAAACTAGCCTTAGATTGCAAAGAAGGCCTTTTTCCAGCCTTCGCCAGAAGATCCTGCTGGAATGACTTTCAAGACATTGAACCTCACCGTCTTTGATAACGGCCTGCACTGGCCAATGATGACGTGATCACCCTCCTTAACACGGAAGCATGGAGATACATGCACTGGAATGTTGGAGTACCTTTTCTGATATCTCTAGTATTTCTTCACATAGTGAAGGTAGTTCCGGTGGACGATGATGGTTCTCATCATCTTGGCACTGTGACAGGTGCCCGCTAGGATACGGCCCCTGATGGAAACAGTTCCGATAAAGGGGCATTTTTTATCGATATATGTCCCTTCGATCTCATCTTTGGGAGTCTTGAAGCCCAATCCAACGCTTTTCCAGTAACGGTTTCCGCCCTTCCCAAGCCTCTTCCCCATCCCAGATTTCTTTGAGCTCAGAAACACCTTTTGAAAAGGCGATGAAGACTGCACTAGTTAAAGAATGGATACGCTAATATGTCCTAGAGGGGGGTGAATAGGACTTTTAAATGTTTTATGGTCTATTTTAAAATCCTATTACACTAATCCTAACAACAGACATATATTAGGATTACTCAAATGTAACTCTACTGGCTTCCAAGCCTGGTAGAGGATCCAATCACAAACTATTCAAGAAGTAGCAATACGTAACTTAGTTTATGATGGATAAGACTGTGAATGTGTGTGAGGTGTGATCAGATATATAAATATGAATGCATTGACATGAATCACAAACACATAAGAAGAGCAATCATAAACACGGTCATTTTTATAGTGGTTCGACTACTTGCATGTCTACTCCACTCCCGGTAACCGCACTCAACCCTTGAGTGTACCGGATTTCACTAAGGAGGTTTCATAATGGTTCACCTCAAACCTAAGGTTTTAAAGCAGGTTCACCTTCAACCTTTACAACCTACACTGAGGATGACTGTTTATGCTCTCACGAGCAAGGGTCAACACAACGCACCCACTTTTAGGCACACTGGCCAAGGATCTTCCACAAGACCCTACTGGAGGTTTCTACACGGTTAACCTCAAACTCGAGGTTTCACACGGTTCACCTCAAACTCAAGGTTTTACATGGTTTACCTCAAACCCAGAGTTTTACTGGTTCACTCATAACCAAATGTTTATGCTCTCCATAGAGCAAGGGTCCACACAACGTACCCCCACGTACACTCCCGCCGGAGGCCTCCTTGAGGACTTCAAAGGGTGGGAACCACTTAAGACCCAATCTTACAAAGGAATGATCACAAGTGTCCTCCTCAACTCTAGATACTTACAAATAAGTTGATGAGTCCCGATAAGCACAATGCCGAAGATTCCTCCTCCTTGTTGACGAAGAGTCTTCTGCTCCCTTGATCTGCAACACAAGATAGTATACCAGTACTTGGCTTCGGGTTGGGTCAAGGTCAAGATGGAAGCTCATTCTCAAAATATTTTCCTATTAGGAAGATAGAGCAATTCCAATCTTATGCATTCAAGGCATCCCAGCATAATGATTTGCCATTAAGGAGTAGCTGGAGGATCCTTGAATGAGGAAGTTCATTCCCCAATCCACTCTATTGAATATCAATGATGAGGGTGGATTGGAGGATGAACTCCCTTGAGAGAAATGGCTTTGGATATATGATCTAAGTTTAAACGCACAAAAGCTCTCTCTTCTTTCTCTCATAGCAACAAAAGACAAGTCCTCTATATATAGGCAAAAAGTTCCAACGGATATAAAATGGTCACATTTATGACAGAATTCAATATCATCGAGCAGGTTTGATATCATCGAGCATATACTCTTGATAGCATCGATGGTCTGCTTGATGACTCGAACTCAATGCCATACACTTTTGAAACTTTTGTCAGATGGTCGATGAATTGAAACTATTGTCAATGTCATCGGATTTCGAACTCTGATTTCATCGATGACAGGTTCAATCCATCGACACTTGAAAAATGAGAGAGACTTGACTTTGAAATATTTCAGGATTTCATGAATGATCGGGGAACCATCGAGGTCATCAGAATTTGAATGTCGATGATATCGATATCAGAGTCGAGGCATTGATAAATCTAGCGGATTTTTCGTTAAGCTTGCTGGACAATTTATGACCTTGTTCGATGCAATCGACCTGGTACCGATAACATCGATATTTGAATATCGATTCTATCGAAGGGCCCCCGATCAAAACATCCTGAAATATCTGTTATAAGATATGCGCTCCCATGATCGATATCATCGATGGACCTCCGATCCTATCGATATTTGATTTCAGATCATATCGGAAGATCATCGATATATCAAAGGAATTTGAGATTTTCATTAAAAAACAGGGGCGCTGAAAATCTGTCTGTCGATCTTATCGAGCCACTTTTGATAGACTCGCGATTTGTATATCGATGATATCGATAGGTGCATTGATAGATCGATAAATCCATCCAGATGAATATTTAGTTGCTGGACACTTTTGGTCCTCATATCAATAATATCGTTAAGGTATCGAGGACATCAACAGAGCAGGTCGATCATATCGAGGGTGTTTCGATAAAATCGACAAGGCAAGAAAAACTTAGAGATTTTCCTATTTTGAAAAAAGTTTTCTTACCTTAAAACCCTATGATTTCTAACTTGTTTTTAAGGGTTTTCTTCACCTGAAGTTTTGAATCATGTGATGTGAGGCTTTAGTTTTACCTGTGGCGAGCTTGCACACACCCGGTTGGGGTAGACGCTTGAATTGATCTTCCTATTAGGCTCTATAGACAATCTAACTCAACGCTCACGTAACTTGACAAACCCAGGCACTTTCACCTTTGGCTGCTTCAAGAACGCTTTCAGAGGACTTCTTTGCATAGATGTTCTCTAACTTCACCCTTAAACTAGCCACAGTTTTCTCCCTCAAAACATTATAGAGAACCTCATCCGTGTGACATAAACAAATAGAGGCTAAAGCATTACTATCAAGGTTTTCCCATTCTTCATCTTTCATGGTAGATCTCCGCTCCTCAAGAGTTTTAATCTCGCCTTACTTGGTTAATAGGCTAATCATCTTAACCTTCTATAACTCAAAATTATTTTTACCTGAATACTTCTCAATATTAAACTTTCTGTTTCCCATTATTACTAACTCTGCAGATTCATATATGTGCCCCAACGATAGCTCTGATACCACTTATTAGGGATTTGTGCTACGGAATCACACATATATGGATCTAGGATAACAATCCAAGAGCTCCAAGCAAACACAAGAGAACACACATATTTAACGCGGAAAACCCTTGCGGAAAGAAACCACGGCACAAAGCGACAGAATTCCACTATGAAAATAAAAAAATTACAAAGAGAGAGGACTTACCCGATTCCAACAACCTCAAATCTCACCCTTGCTACACCCTTTAATAACCCTAGAACCCCTTTAGAAACCCTTAGAAAACATTTATGAAGCCTTAGATTAATATTTTAGAATGGCCCTAGGGACTCCTATTTAAACTCCACTTACGCACCTTCCTAGAAATTGCCTCAAATTTTGCAGTCCGTACACAGTCTATGTAACCTTCAACTAGTCGAGCCAGGGCTTCGACTGGTCGAAGGACCCCTTCGACTAGTCGAGCATGTCCCTCAACTGGTCGAGCGTCCCAGAGATCCTAAATACATAGTAGTTAGACTTCGAGTCGAGCGGGCTTCAACCAATCGAAGGGACCTTCGACTAGTCGAGCCAGTCCCTCGATTGGTCAAGCAACTTAGACAGATTTAAGACATCTGATATAACAATAGTAAAAAGTGAGAGAAATGTTTAATGTTAAAACTATCTCGAGGTCCATCATGTTGTTTATATGTCGTCCAAACCAGTCATAAGTCATACCCACTAGGATGAACCGACAAATGTCCCACAAGTGTTTCAATGGTAGGTGTTTAATACTCATTGTTTCGTGTCACATGGCTTACTGGAGTTTCGAATTTACCTCATTTTTTGGCTCACCCATTAACATGAGTTGGAAAAATAGATAGATGTGATGGATTTCTCAAAAACATCATCATAAGCCCCATGACTATTCGAACGGTGAGCATTAAATGATGACTATTTAATGTTATGTGTCCACTTGAATTTTGGATCTGCCTTATTTATGGGCTCACCTGCTAAAATGATCCAACTAAAATGTTGAAGAGGGGTGAATTTCTCAAAAAGTCACATTGATCCGCATGATTTTTTCAATGGTCTTAAAATGAAGAGAGGGAGAGAGAGAGAGAGAGAGAGAGAGAGAGAGAGAGAGAGAGAGAGAGAGAGAGAGAGAGTTTTAAGGGTGAACATTCAATGCCCACCATTTCCTGTCATTTCGTTCACTTGAGCTTTGATCTGCATATTTTTGGGCACGCCCCCTTAAATGACCTGCCTAAAATGGTGGATGGGTTGGATTTCTCAAAGATACTATAGTGGCCTCGAGTTCTTGAACGGTGAGCGTTGAATCAACACTATTTTCTAAAATAATCTAGCAAAGCTGATGGACATGGGGATACGATAGAAACATAGCAGTGAACCCATTAGATTTTTGGATCTGATTTATTTTTGGGCTCATAGCATAAAAGTTTCTTGCAAAACTAATGTACAATGTGAATTTTTCAGAAACATCGTGATGAGCCCAGAATGTTTCATGGGTGTTCAATCCCCTCCATTTCCTGTTTTTTGTGGCCCACTCAAGCAGTGTGGCTGTAGTGACTCTACTTGGCGCACTTTGCACTTCCCACATGTGCATCAATCGCAGTACAAGTGGTCTAATATGAGCTTAGGTCTGATATGTCTGAAATGAGCCAGGATTTTATAGGCGACTGAGGATGGTCGGATTATTAATATAAAATAGTCAGCCATTTTTTAATATAGCTAGCAACCTTAAAAGATACAATGGTTTAAAAATGGATGGGCTATGATGATCCAATGGTCAGATTTTTCGATCTGATGGCTAGAAACGGCTCGAATTAATGATCAACGGTCAAAAACATTTTTCAAACATTTTGAACCATTGATGGCCACCTATCAATGGTCCACTCCCTAGTGCCTATATAAACTGGACCGTTTTGGTCCAAATTCCATCAACTCAAAAACACATCTCTCCTCATCCATCAGATCACATCCACTATTTAATTCTGTCAAAGGATCTGCTACGTTGAATTATTCCTAAGTGGAACCTTCGTGATTACTAAACGTGGGATACAGACAGGCTCGTCTTATCTTGAAGTAATTCGCTTGTAACTCATCAGCAATTGATAAGGGGGAGAATCATGCTTTAAGTGAAATTTTTATGTGATTCAACCTGGTGAAACAGAAATAATTATTTTTATTTTATTTTTATTTTTTGGCATTTTCAACAATGTTAAAGTGTGATTATCCATACCAAAAGTGTTGCATTAGTCAAATTTATGAACCATTGTCTGATCAGATTGGACCGGTTCGACGGTACAAATTTCACTAGGTGGCAAACCAAGATGAAATTTCTGCTAACTGCTCTGAAGATTTTCTACATCCTGGACCCAAATCTCTAGCCTCTGCCTGAAATGACAGATGTTGACACATCAAAACAGATCACTACAAGAATCAAATGACAAGAAGATGAACTATTGTGTCGCAGCCATATTCTCAATGCCCTCTTTGATCGGTTGTACGATCTGTACATGGGGACCACATCAACAAAAGAAATTTGAAGCGCATTGGAATATAAATACAATGCTGAAGAAGAAAATACACAGAAATTCCTAATTGTCAGGTATTTTGACTTCATGATGATAGACAATAAGCCATTGCTGGCCCAAATCGATGGATTACAATTAATTGTAAATAAGATAAAGGCTTTAAAAATAGACCTACTTGAATCCTTTCAAGTTGGAGCTCTTATCGCCAAATTGCCTCTGAGCTGAAAAGACTACATGAATAAGCTACTGCATAAATACGAAGAATTCATACTAGAACAAACCAAAAGCATCTTCGTATTTAAAAAGAATCTCATAAGCAAGACAAGAAGGATGACGCAAATAGTGCATCCTCATCCAAGGTGAATGCAGCAGAAAGACCATCACAGAACAATAACTATGAGAAAAATGATTCCCTAAAACCTAACAAAGATCATGGGAAATTCAAGAAAACCCAAAAGAAGAAAAAGGGCAAAACTAAGGGTCCTTATTATGTATGCAGCAAGACTGGACATTTCGCCCGAGTTTGTAAGGATCGCAAAAAGCCTAATAATGCAGTAAACAATGATATCGTAGCAATGGTCATATAAGTGAACTTAGTTCAAGAGAAAGTCATCGGTCGGTGGTATGATACAGGTGCCACAGTACATGTATGCAATGATAGATCTACCTTTAAGAGGTTCAAATGGGAAATGAAGGTCGATCGAAAGTCATAGGTAAAGGATCTGTGGAATTACTCTTTACCTCTGGAAATAAGGTTTCATATCCAACATACCGTATGTCCTAAACATAAGGAGGAACTTAGTCTCAGGGGATCTCTTGAGCAAACTTGGGATAAGATTTGTGTTTGAGTATGGCAAGCTGATCTTATCCAAGAATGGGAACTTTGTGGGTAAGGATTATACTTGTAATTAATGGGATTATCAAATTTTCTTTGAATGAAAAGAATTCTTCTGCTTACATGGTTGAGTCTTTAACATTATGGTATGGTAAAGACTAGCACATATTGGCTATAGTACCATAAAACTCATGGCTAAGAACGGCTTAATATCATATAATGATAGTGACAACAGTAAATGTGAAGTATGCATACAGTCTAAAATAACTAAAAAACCATTCCCAAGTATTAAGAGATCATCTCAAATATTAGACATAGTGCATACTGATATATGGGAACTAAATAACATTCTCGCCCAAGGAGGAAAGAGGTACTTAATAACATTTATAGATGATTGTTCAAAGATACGTGTATGTATATCTGTTAAAATCAAAAGATGAAGTATTTAATGCATTCAAGATCTATAAATTTGAAGTAGAAAATTAACTAGTCAAAAAGATTAAAATCCTTCATAGTAACAGATGAGGAGAATACTTTTCTTACGACTTTTCTACCTATTATGAAGAACACGACATAGTACACCAGTGCACAACAACCTATACATCAAAATAAAATGGTGTAGTAGAGAGAAAAAAAATAAGACCTTAGTTGAAATGGTCAACTCAATGCTAATACAAGCAAAGTTGTCATTCAACCTATGGAGTGAAGCATTGTTAGCTGCATGTCACGTTCTAAAAAGAATCTCATATAAGAAAACCAAGACCTCTCTATATGAAATATGGAAAGGATGGAAACCAAACATAGGGTATCTTAGAGTGTGTGGTTGTCTTGCATATTGCAGAACTCATGAGCCCAACTGAATTAGTACCAAGAGTTATCAGGTGCGTCTTTGTAGGATATGTACAAAATAGTAAGGCCTATAAACTTTTAAACTTAGACTCCAATGTAATCATATAGTCTAGAGTTGCAGAGTTCTTTGAGAACTCTTTATTCATGGAGAAAAAGAATACTAAGATTCAGTCTCCTAATAAAACAATAGAAGAAACACATCTAGAAGTTAAAACACTAAGTGAATCTCATAAGAGTAAAAGAGGAAGGGTAGAAAAGAGTCTTGATGTTGATAAGAAAAGATTCACAACGTCTCTCTTTTTATCTAGTAAAGGGTGATAGAGAGAAGGTCATTAGAATACCTATGATTTTAATATATAAGATGAACCTAAAACCTTTAGTGAATATATGACTTCAAAAGACTCCGCTTTTTGGAAAGAGGTCATTAATGATCAAACTAAACATGTGAACTGGTGGATCTACCTTTAGGTTCTAAACCGATAGGATGTAAGTAGGTATTTAAGAAAAAAATATCACACTTAGGGTACAATTCAAACCTTAAGATTAGTTGCTGAGAGTTTTTAACATAAAGAATGAATCGATTATTTTGACACATTCACTGGTGGCTAGAATAATATCGATTAGAATTTTATTTGCTCTAGCATCCATACATCATCTTCATATCCATCAAATGGATGTGAATACAACATTCCTGAATGGTGACCTCGATGATGAGGTATATGTAACACCCTGAACTTTTTAATAACCGAGTATTGAAAATTCTCGAGTGTTACCATGGAAAGTAACCTGATATGTACTGTGTATGATACAAATCTAACTATCCTAACCTTACGTCTAACCCCCGACATGAATCTAACCCTTAAGAATAGTGATCTCCATCCGCAAATCAAGTTATCCGACTGTTGATCACGAGGTTTTATACATTTACATTCCCCTAATTAAAATCAATGAATAAACCTTCATCCATAATGATTTAGACATAAGCTCTTTTATAAGAATTACTTAGAAACGTGTCTACAACTATGTAGAACCATTAGATTTCACAAAACTCTTAGATCAACAATAATTATGAAAATGCCATTAACTTAGACCCTTGAATTCTAGATCATATGGTTCCCACGGTTTGCTTAATGTGAAATTTCGCACCATGACTATCTATCATGAATTATCCGTACACGTCGAATTTCAACCCTTAGATCATTGTAAAATGGCCAATTGACAAATCAGCTCGTAACCATCGATTTTGGTGTCCATCACATGAAGAAACTACGTAGATAATCGTAGTGAACATTTCCCTTCATATGAATGGAACGCTCATAAACATCACAAGTGGACCCCACTTACAATGCATGTGCACAACGCACGCGCACCAGAAGTGCACCAAGTAAGAATTCGGGTGAAACTCTGCTTGACCCGTCATTATTCGAAAGCAACAGAGGGAGAGTCCTCCCGCCACACGCAAAGTAATGGACATGGTCCGCTAGACTATACTGGGCCCACCATCAAAGATTGGACGGCCAATCCAAACCATCCATTAGGTAGCCGGGACGAAACCGTCCCAAACCCAAGTAGTCTCATATGAGATTATACATGGATGTACACATGATCTCCGGCCAAAAGAGGACCTCTACACTGCGATACTAATGGACAACGTCCGTCTATGAATCAATGTGGTCCACCATCGTGAGTATTTATAGTGATTCCCAACCTAACATGAAAACCAGACGCATTCTCATATGAAATTCGTCCGCAAACAACACCAAGGGAAGTCAGTGCGGGTTCTAATTCCTTGCATAAGAGAATTTGACGGTGGGCATCGGAAAAAATTTGGACCATTTCAAAACGGAGGAGAGGCCCTTCCTACTGCACCCATGTTGAGAGAAAAGAGAAGGAAGGTTACAGAAAGAATCCTGCCTCTGCTCTTCACGCAAACAGGTGTTAAAGGAAAACTATTTATCAAACTACCATCTGATCAAACCTATGGTAAAGAACGTGATCACACCCCTCCATCCGTAGACCATTCAGAGGCAGCACAAGGCCGCCTAGATTCGATCAGATCCATGAAGGAGTAAGAGGTATTGGCGGTCAGGCAAAGGTTTCGCTCACCAAACCTGCATCCGACTTTCGCCTTTGCGACTTACTGCGTAGATGGGTCTATGCTAGGAAGACGAGCCGACTTGAAACCTCAAGCCTATAAAAGGGGACCTTCAGCATCCCACTAAGAAGAAAAACGTGAGAGAGAAGAAAAGAGAAGAGAAGGAAAGAGAAAGAGAAAGAGAAAGAAAAGAAAAGAAAAGAAAGGAAAGAAAGAAAGAAAGGAAGGAAGAAGAAAGAAAAGAGGGAGAGTTGAACCAAGGTGACTTGAGGTGACTCAATGAGTCGACTGGCAATTTGGGTCTACTCAACGGGTGAATTTTTCTTCGAGTTTTACTGGCTAGAGTTAGGGTAAATCACTCATCTGTTAATAACCCTATACTAAGTTCATGTCTAAAAGCAACACCACTCTTGAGCCTAAACTTAGATCTTAGGTAAAATCCTAACCATGATCTTACCTAATAGAGTCATTTAATGTGGCGATCTAATCCCATGAATTGTTTAAAATATTACTAGAATTCAATCATATGATGTATACACAGAGCTATAACAACAATTGAAGGCGATCTGACTTCAGAGGTGAGGGTTTTATTCTTTTAAGCTTACAGTAGTTTGAGTTGATATACTTTATCTTACCTTTTTCATACTATGTTTTCAATGTTACTAAGATTTCCTCTCTACGAATGCTTAATCCACCATCAACACTTACTTACCCTTTTGAGAATCATGATGTGTTAACGGTGTCATAATTAGTGAATCAAATATTTTATCGTAGACGTAATGCATTATGGGTAGCGGCCCTCTTGGTCAGCATGTAATTCCGTAGGTTCGTTGGTGTGGTGCACAATCGATGTAAGTAAATCGCTATGCATGTTACATCTCGGGATTGGATGTTACAAATAATCGCTCTATGAACACATCGTGTTACATAAATCATCAAATCACGTCGTCGTGTCTCCTCGAGATGCTTCTATAAATCCATGTTAACGTTGGACGCGACGGCGAATATCGGTAGTGTGAGAATGTAGGTCAAGTCGGATATTAATAACTATTTTCCACATTGTGACCATGATCACTACGTATGATGAGACGCACACACTTTTTAGGCATACATTCATGTAGATTGATTGCGCATACTGATATCTCTCGTAGTAGTGGAGTACGTGATGTATCAGAGCCCTTAAATTACTTTTATGAATCTCTTGAATTATTGTTAATCTTAAAGTATAACCATCACTATGAATAGGGCGCTGACCCTCTCCAACCGTACAAATGATGCAGGTGATGTACAGATTGAAGACCTGAGGACTACCTCTATATAAAAGATTATACTGAAAGAATAAGAAAATAGTTTTATGAATTAGTTTTATACTTCCACTGCGATCTCAATAATGCAATAAGCTCCCATTGAGAGAGCATTTGATTATTTTCCAAATCCTTTTACTCTGATGAAATAATTAATATAGTCGATTTTATTATTGTAAATGTTACCTTCATAAATGTATCTGGATATGATCTAATTTTATTTTTTTTAATGAGGTGAGATTTTTAAGGCATCCAATTTATACATTATTAACACCCAATTTTCTCAGGCACAAGTACAAACTCTGGCCATGAAAATTTGAAGCGTTACGGTATACATGGAGCAATCGGAAGGGTTTATTCTACCAAGCAATGAAAGGAAAGTGTGTAGACTTGTTAAGTCTTTGTATGGATTAAAACAAGCACCAAAACAGTGACATGATAAATTTAATTGTAAAGTTATGTTTTACAGTTTTGCATATAACATTGTTAATAAATACATATACTCAAAGGCGTGTAATGATTATATTGTAGTCATATGCTTGTAAGTAGATGATACGTTAATAATTAGTAACCAAATGAAAGGTGTAACTGAAACAAAGAAGTTTCAATCCTCCGTTTTTAAAATGAAGGATTTTAGACAAGTAGATACTATACTAGGTATCAAAATTAAAAAACATACTGGGGTTATGCATTGTGCCAGTCTCATTATATTGAGAAAATATTGAATAAGTTTAACCACTTAAAAATAAAAGAGGAAAAACCCCATTTAATCGAAGTATCAAGTTGAAGGAAAACAATGGAAGAGCGGTTGCACAACTAGAGTATTTTAATGTCATAGGTAGTCTTATGTACGTTATGCAATGCATAAGACCGGATATAACATACACTGTAAGTAAACTAACTAGGTTTACTAGTAATCTAACTGTTGAACACTGGAAAGCTAAAAGTAGAGTTCTAGGTTATCTAAAAGAAACCAAAGAACTAGGGCTATTTTACTCAGGGTTTTCAGTGGTGTTGGAAGGATATACCGATGCAAGTCGATATCGAGTGTAGGGGACAAGAAGTCCACTACAAGGTGGATATTCACCTTAGGAGGTGTAGGTATATCTTGGGGATCCAAAAAATAAACTTGTATAACATACTCAACAATGGAATCTAAATTCATAGCATTGGCTACAATAGGGAAAGAGGCTTAGTGGTTAAGGAATCTTTTATTATAAATCGCGTTCTGTGTGAAGCCTATACCAGCTGTTTCACTTCATTTCGATAGTGAAGCCACTCTAGCGAAAGCCTACAATGGTACCTATGATGGGAAGTCCAGATACATAAGTTTGGAACATAGTTATATAAGGCAATTGATTCAGGATGGAATCATTGCAATATCATTTGTGAAGTCAAGTAATAACTTGGCTAATCCCTTTACTAAACTTCTGATGAGAGAGGTAGTAAGGACAACATCTAGAAGGATGAGGTTGAAATTCTTTAATTAAAGTTCCACCAACGATAGAAACCCAACCCAAACTTAGAAAATATTTAAAGATTGGGTTCAATGGGTAACAGCTAATCACTGAGATGTGGAAACTTTCAGTACAAAAAATCTAAAAATAACCGCATCCAAGATGGAAAGTGCTAGTCGTTATAATAAGAGGGTTGAGTCTTAAAACTCTTAATGAAATTCAGTCAAATAGGATATGTGTTTTAAGTAATGGAAACACTGGAAGGTTTCACCTATGTGAACGTAGAAGTGGTGTTACTTCTCATGAGAGTTAGAGTTCTTTCGGGATCGTTCATGAAACAGGATAATCACATGGCCATTAAAAGTACTAAGTGAGTAATATGAAGGAAAACACATAACACAGAAGCTATTATGTGTGTAGTATTTTCAGTTATTTCATTTAGGAATAACTGGCTCAATGCTACGGTAACCAAAAATTTTGACATAACTTTAAAATACTTACACTAAGGAAAGATTTAAATCGTAAGATATATTTTTCTATCCGTAATGATTGTCCATTATCTCTAGCAGATATATTCTATTATTTATTTTTTTAAAATTGTGTGGAATTGTTGAAATTTGTGGTTTTTTGAAAAAATCATATATTAAAAAATTTCAAGATTTTCGTTTCACTATCAAAACTCTTTTTGGATATTCAAATGAAAAAGTGCGGTCTGTGCTTTTGGCCCACATCGGAAATGAAAGGAGAATTAGAGTTTATATGTAGAGGTGTGTGTAGTATTCTTATTAATTTGGAGCTTTGGAGATTGACATGTTTGGGTTGAGTGTTACGGTGCGTCACACTAGAACGCATGCATGCTCAGGCTTAGGCACAAGCGTGGGCAAAGGCAAGGGCGAGGGCATGGATAGTGTGGCTGTAGTGGCACTAGTTGGCGTATTTTGCACTTAAATTAGTGAACCAATGGTCAAATCTTCCAATCCAACGACCAGAAATGGCTTAAATTAATTATCAACAGTTAGAAATTTTTTAAAATGTTCTAAACTATTGATATCCACCAATCAATGGTCCACTCCCTAGTGCCTATATAACCTAGACCATTCCGGTCCAAATTTCAGCAATTCAAAAACACATCTCTCCTCATCCATTAGATCCTCTAAATAGCATCTCCATCCTAGAATATTGTTAACACATCCACTGTTTGATTCTGTCAAAAGATCTGCTACGTGAAATTGTTCCTAAGTGGACCCTTTGTGATTGTTGAACGAAGGATCCAAACAGGCTTATCATATCCTAGAACCAATTCGCTTGTAACCCATCAGCAATTGATAAGGGGGTGAATCATGCTATAAGGACACCGTAATTTAGGTATTTCCAACTTTCCAACATTAGAGTGGGTAATCAATTGTTTAAGAAAATCAATGAAAATCTTAAAACGATTTCAACAAAGCCTAACAACATGGGTTTGATCGAAGGGGATCTCTATGCTACAGCTTTATGCTTTAGGTTGCTTAGGAAACATGGATATGAAGTCCCATAAGGTATATATGGTCTCATGTGATTTAGTTGTGAAACCATCGTGTTGAATCTAATTAAGGCATGTTTGTTAAATCTGAAATTCCAACTTTGAATCTGAATTTGAATATGAAGTCTAAAATCAAAAAACTAAGAGTGAATCTAGAACAACAAGTTTGTTAAATAACGTTTGAAATATTAATTTGAAATACGTTAATTTGACATATTTACCCATATCACTACAAAAAAGAGGATTTTAGCAACGAAACGTATTTTCGTCGCCAAAAGTCTCTTTTAGCGATGAAATAAATTTTCGTCGCTAAAAGTGAGCTTTTAGCGACGAAAATTTTCGTAGCTAAAAATAGTGCATTAGACTTTTAGCAACGAAAATTTTCGTCGCTGAATACTATAAATATTTTACTACGATGTGGAATAAATTTCTTTTAGTTGTGACAATTTTCGCAACTAAAAATACAGTATGAGACTTTTAGCGACGAAAATATTCGTCGCTAAAGACTCGGAACATTTTCCTAAACTTTTAGTGGTGAAAATTTTTGCTGATAAAAGTCTTGTACTGTACAAGACTTTTAGCGCGGAAAAGTTTCGCTGCTAAAAGTCTTTCCGCGCTAAAAGTCTTGTACTGTACAAGACTTTTAGCAGCGAAAATTTTTGCTGCTAAAAATAAACTAACATATCTTTCAGCAACGAAAATTTTTATCGCCAAAGGTTTCTTTTAAAAAAAAAAAATATTCCAGTTCAAAATCTGTACAAAATTCCTGATATACACCTGTTAACAATATATTCCATCATATTCATCCTAATATACACATTTCATCATATTCACATTCACATCCATCTAAACCCAAATAACATAAACTTTTAGCGGCGAAAATGTTCGTCGCAAAAAAATACTATACAAGACTTTTAGCAACGAAACTTTTCGCTGCTAAAAATTTTCCTTCTGTTTTTAGCAGCAAAAATTTTCACTGCTAAAAGTCTTGTACTGTACAAGACTTTTAGCAGCAAATATTTTCGCTGCTAAAAATAAACTAACATATCTTTTAGCGACGAAAATCTTCGTCGCCAAAAGTTTCTTTTTAAAAAAAAAAAAATCAGCTCAAAATCCGTACAAAATTCCTAATATACACCTGTTAACAATATATTCCATCATATTCATCCTGATATACACATTTCATCATATTCACATTCACATCCATCTAAAACCCAAACTACATAAACCTTTAGCGGCGAAAATGTTCGTCACTAAAAAATACTTAAAAATTTTCAACTTTATCCTAAAACTATACAAAAAATCCTCTGTTTTTAGCAGCGAAAATTTTCGCTGCTAAAAAGAAACTAACATATCTTTTAGTGACGAAAATTTTCGTAGCCAAAAGTTTCTTTTAAAAAAAAAAAATATTCCAACTCAAAGTCCGTACAAAATTCCTGATATACACCTGTTAACAATATATTCCATCATATTCATCCTGATATACACATTTCATCATATTCACATTCACATACATCTAAACCCAAACTACATAAACTACATTCATCCAAACACAAACAATCTTATCTGCATCACATTCATTTACGCATAAATACATATAAACTTAACATCATAAATAAATAAACAAAAAATCATAAAGATGAAGGCGGAGGTGGTGGGGCATCGGTGGGTAAGCGTGCAGCGAAACCTTGAAACATCTCCGTCATCCGTCGCTCATGCTCCACCCGCATCTCCGCCATCCTCTTCTCCTGCTCCTCCCTCTACCTCACCAACTCCTCCTCCATCCTCCTCTGCCTCGCCAGCTGATCCTCTATCCTCCTCTCATGCTCCTCCCTCTGCCTCGCCAGCTCCTCCAGGTTTAAGTTTAGCTTTAGGTTCAGGTTCAGGTTATAAGTATCGGTTTTGGAATTTGAGAATAGGTTTAGGGTTTAGGGTTTAGGAAATCGGGTTTAGGTTCGGGATCGGGTTTAGGTTTGGGTTTTCAAGTTTAAGCTTAGGTTAAGGTTAAGGAGTTGAGATTAGGATTAGGTGTAGGTTTAGGTTTAGGGATTTGAGAATACATTTAGGTTTTAGGTTTAGGTTTAGGTTTTAGGTTTTAGGTTAAGGTTTAGGTTTTAGGTTTAGGTTACTGTTAAGTTATAGGTTATAAGTTTAGGTTATAGGTAATAGGTTTTGGTTTAGGTTAAGGTTATAGGTTTTGGTTAAGGTTTAGGTTTAGTTTTAGGTTAAGGTTTAGGTTTAGGTTATAAGCTATAGGTTTAGGGAATTGAGAATTGGTTAAGGTTTAGGTTTAGGGAATCGAGTTCGGGTTCGGGATCTAGTTTAGGCTTGGGTTTTCATGTTTAGGTTTAGGTTTAGGTTAGGGAGTTGACTTTGGGATTAGGTGTAGGTTTAGGTTTAGGGATTTGAGAATAGGTTAATGTTTTGGTATAGGTTTAGGTTTAGGTTTTAGCTTATAGGTTTAGGTTATAGGTTTAGGCTTTAGTTTTAGGTTTAGGTTAAGATTATAAGTTTAGGTTATAGGTTATATGTTATAGTTTTTTGTTTAGGTTGAGGTTATAGGTTTTGGTTTTGGTTTAGGTTTAGGTTTAGGTTATAGGTTATAGGTTTAGGTTAAGGTTATAAGTTTAGGTTAAGGTTTAGGTTACAGGTTTTGGTTTAGGTTAAGGTTATAGGCCTTGGTTTAGGTTTTGGGTTTATGTTAAGGTTATAGGTTAAGGTTAGGTTTAGGTTTAGGTTATAGGTTATAAGTTATAGCTTTGTGAATTGAGAATAGGTTAAGGTTTAGGTTTAGGAAATTGGGTTCGTGTTCGGGATTGGGTTTAGGCTTGGGTTTTCATGTTTAGGTTTATATTTAGGTTAGGGAGTTGAGATTGGGATTTGGTGTAAGTTTAGGTTTAGTGATTTGAGAATAGGTTAAGGTTTAGGTTTAAGAAATTGGGTTCGAGTTCCGGATCGGGTTTAGAAGTTTAGGTTTAGGTTTAGGTTGGGGAGTTGAGATTGGAATTGGGATTAGGTTTAGGTTTAGGGATTTGAGGATACATTTAGGTTTTAGGTTTAGGTTTAGGTTTTAGCTTATAGATTTAGGTTACAGGTTTAGGTTTTGGTTTTAGGTTTAGGTTTAGGTTATAGGTTTAGGTTATAGGTTAAGGTTACAGGTTTAGGTTCGGTTTAGGTTTAGGTTATAGGCTATAGCTTTGGGTATTGAGAATAGGTTTAGGTTTAGGTTTAGGAAACTGGATTCGGGTTTAGGTTTGGATTTTCAAGTTTAGGTTTAGATTTAGGTTAGGGAGTTGAGATTAGGATTTGGTGTAGGTTTAGGTTTAGGGATTTGAGGATACATTTAGGTTTTAGGTTTTAGGTTTAGGTTTTAGCTTATAGGTTTAGGTTATAGGTTTTGGCTTTGGTTTTAGGTTTAAGTTATAGGTTTAGGTTAGGTTTAGGTTTAGGTTATAGGTTATAGCTTTGGTAATTGAGAATAGGTTAAGGTTTAGGTTTAAGAAGCTGGGTTCGGGTTCGGGATCAGGTTTAGGTTTGGGTTTTCAAGTTCAGGTTTAGGTTTAGGTTAGGGAGTTGAGATTAGGATTTGGTGTAGGTTTAGGTTTTGGGATTTGAAAATAGGTTAACGTTTAAGTTTAGGAAATCGGGTTCGGGTTCTGGATCGGGTTTAGGCTTGGGTTTTCATGTTTAGGTTTAGGTTTAGGTTAGGGAGTTGAGATTGGGATTTGATGTAGGTTTAGGTTTAGGGATTTGAGAATAGGTTAAGGTTTAGGTTTAGGAAATCGGGTTCGGGTTCGGGATCGGGTTTAGGGTTGGGTTTTCAAGTTTAGGTTTAGGTTAGGAAGTTGAGATTGGGATTAGGTGTAGGTTTATGTTTAGGGATTTGAGAATAGGTTAAGGTTTAGGTATAGGTTTACGTTTAGGTTTTAGCTTATAGGTTTTGGTTTTGGTTTTAGGTTTAGGTTAAGGTTATAAGTTTAGGTTATAGGTTTTTTTTTTTTTTTTTTTTTTTTTTGAGGACTTCGAACCATGTGATTGATTTAGTTTTTTTTTTTTCCAAAAGGTGTGGTTTTTTCTTGCCACAAAAATTTCATAGATCGAGAGACTGTACAGCCCTTCAGGAAGGATCTGGCAAAAATGTCAGGCCCCACCTATCATATAAGCTCAAGCTATACACAAAAAAAAAGAAACAACTCCAGACGCATCTCAGCAGACAACGCCGCCCAAGACGGGGAGAGATCCGCCGCTATACAAGGGAACGCAGGCCACCGTCTGGAGCTCCTAATGGCTCCAAGGCTAGTCCCATCCAACACGAGAGCACCCCTGACAGGACGAGGAAGGAGAGAAGGAAAACCGTAGATCTTGTTTGGGCTTCCCTCACTGGCCAATCTTGTCAGCGCGTCCGCCACTGAATTCCCTTCCCTGAAATTGTGGCTGAAGTGGATATTCAGGGATTGCTGATGCTGCCGAATAGCACTCAGCTGATACCAATTCTTCCAAGAGATGAGGGCCTGGGGCTTTGCCATCGCATTGGCTAAAATCATGGAGTCAGTTTCAACAAGTATGTTGGAGAGGCCCAGCTTGGAGCAGACAGTTATGCCATCCAGCATAGCCTTCACCTCAGCATTCATGTTCGTGGATAGCCCGTACTGACGCTGGAAAGTAAACACAAGCTCACCGTGGTGGTCTCTACATACTCCCCCACCACCACTTGCTCCTGGATTCCCCCTGGAGGAGCCATCGACATTTAATTTCAGCCAGCCTATCGGAGGGCGAGACCATCGGATTATGATGGGATTATCAACCGGACGTTGATTGGCATTGGGGATCCTAAGGGACTGGAGAGTTATTGACTCCGCCATAGAGTATCTATCTGGGAGAGGGATGGAGGCTCCAATTTCACTCAGCCAAGAGGAAACCCGGTAGATAATTTGCTTGGAAGACATTGTGAGACCCTCAAATCGGGCTTTGTTTCAGCTGATCCAAATCTCCTAAATGATAATGCTTGGGGCCAGACCGGATAAAAAGGAAATTCTAGACCTCTTGCTAGCACTTGAGGTCCAAGACTTGATTCTCTGGACGGTGGACTGGTGAGGAGGGGAAATCCTGCCAAAAAGGTTGCTGAAGTGGGCCCAAACTCTCTCAGCAATGATGCCGAAGCTGAACAGATGGTCTAGGTCTTCCACCGCTCCCTGGATGAGAGAAGAGCTGGCTGGGGGAAGGTGGGTGCTGTTGTTGTGGTTGGGAGGGGACCTGCAGCATTCACATCTGGATGCCAAGGCAATGCCGAACCGATGGATGGCCAAGTTGACTAGAACGGCCCGGCGGATAGCTTTCCAAGAGAAGATGGCCACCTTCGGCGGAAGGGCCTTAGACCATATCCATTTGGCCCATCTGAGAGATGGCTGTCGAGTTCTAATCCCATTCCATGCTGAGATAATCGAGAACCTTCCCGAAGAGGAGAGATCCCATATCAGGCAGTCTGTTCTATTAGAAAGAATGACAGGGGAAGCAGAGACAATTCTCATTGCCTCAGGAAGAAGAAAGGGACGCACGTCATCCAGATTCCTAGAGACAGGATGGGAGAAGAAGTCCTTAACTGTGGCAGAAAACAGGTGGGGAGGAATGCTTCTCACCGCAGCACCAACTAGAAGACCTCTGCCCGTCCAATTCTGGGACCAAAAGTTGACGTTCCCCTTGCCGATGAGCCATCTGGAGTGGTGCAATGTGAATTGCAACTCTCTGAAAATTTCCGCCAACCATGAGAAATAGCTGAACCATTCAAGCCATTAGACAGCATGAGCTTCTGGAAGTATTTCGCTGAAAATAGCGATGCCCACAACGAATCTCCTTGCAATAGCTGCCACGCCATTTTGATTCTGAAGGCTCTCGTGGTTTCGTCAAGACGTCTAATACCAAGACCCCCTTAAGAACAAGGGGAGCATAAGGAGGGCCATTTGACCCAGTGCCGCTTGTTGCCTCTATCCGAACTCCCCCAGGAAAAATTGGCCATAGCAGATTCCACCAATTTCAAGACCGATTTCGGAACGGTAATGGCTGATATCATGTGGATGGGAATGCTGGAAAGGACATGCTTGATGAGGACAAGTTTTGCGGCCGGGTTGAGAAGCTTGGCTTTTCATCCATTAATGTTGCTGACAATCTTGTGAAGAAGCTGATGGCAGAGTGCAGCTGAAATTCGCCCTTTGGTTAGTGGGACGCCAAGGTACGTAGAAGGGAGGAAGGCTTGTTTGTAACCCGTCAAGATGCTCAACTTGTTGGCTCGGCTCCTGGGCGTCTTGGTCGGTGCGATGAAAGATGTCTTGGATGTATTTACTTTTTGGCCTGAAGCCCTTTCGTATTGCTGGATGAGACTGAAGAGGGAGCGGACATTGGAGACCCTGCCATTGAGTAACAAAATAGCGTCGTCAGCAAAAAAGAGATGGGTGATCATCGGGCATCTGCGAGGTAGGCTGAATGGTTTGCAGGCCCCAGAGGCAAACAGCTTGGTTAGCCCTCTGCTGAGAACTTCAGCAGCGAGGATGAAGATGGAAGGGGATAGCGGGTCCCCCTGTCTTAAACCTCTGCTAGATTTGAAGAAACCGAAACTTCTGCTGTTTATAAGCACCGAGAACCAGATATCCTCCCAGCACCGTTGCACCATAGATATCCACCTGCGAGCGAAGCCAAATTTCTGAAGTACCTGAGTAATGAAGCCCCAATCCAGACGATCATAAGCCTTTTCCATGTCCACTTTAATGATCAAATTACCCCCGAAAGCCTTGCGGTCTATCTCATGGACCATCTCCCTCGCAATGGAGATGTTCTCGACTATTGAACGCCCTTTAACAAACACACCTCGCTGTTTGGATATTAGCGCTGGAAGAACGAGGGCCAACCTGGACGCCATGATCTTGGAGAAGATCTTCATGATGCAGTTGCACAAACTAATGGGCCTGAAGTCGGCGAGAGACTCCGGGTTTTTTTTTTTAGGAATGAGGCAAATAAGAGTACACTGAAAGGCTCTGGGGATCGGGCCACCCTGGAGAAATTCTTTTGCCGCTTCATAGAGATCATGGCCTATGATATCCCAACAAGAGGTGAAAAAGGTCCACCAAACCCGTCGGGCCCCGGGGCACTATCGATCGGGATGGCGAGAGCCGCTTCCTTGACTTCCTCCAATAACAGAGGTTTCATGAGATTTACGTTCATTTCATCCGTCACCAAGTGGGGAATGTTGTTGACTATGTCCTTATTTGAGTCACATTTCTCAGCTGAGAGTAGGTCCTTGTAGAATCTAACGGCTTCTTCTCCTATTTCTTCGACCCCCTCAATGGTGTCCCCTGCGGCAGTTTTGAGTTTAGTGATTTCCATTCGTCGGCGCCTGTCAAGAACTGAGTCGTGGAAGAATCTAGTATTCCTGTCACCCTCAGAAAGCCAGGTGATCCTAGACTTCTGCTTCCAATAGATTTCCTCCTGGATGTAGGCCCTTTTCAGATTAGCGTGGGCCTGGTTGGGTTTAATGGTGTCAGCTTCTGATTGCGAATTGAGAAGGGATACTTCAGCCCTGGCCACCTCGTTTTCAGCTTCCTGGACTTTTTTGTTTATATCACCAAATGTGTCTTTATTCCAAGCTCTTAGAACAACCTTTAAATGCTTCATCTTGATAAAGAACTTATACATCGGCGTGGCAAAGATCTCTGTCCCAGCTAGCCTTCACCACCTCCTTGAACTGATTGTGCGTCGTCCACATACGCTGAAATCTGAAAGGACGAGGGAAATTGATTGATTCGGCCTGTGAGGTGAGAAGGATGGGGGAATGGTCGGAAAAGGAACGGGTTAGGTGCTCAACTTTGCATCTTGGGAAGCTTCTCATCCAGTCAGGATTAAAGGTTAAGGTTATAAGTTATAGGTTAAGGTTTAGGTTTAGGTTATAGGTTTTGGTTTAGGTTAGGTTATAAGTTAAGGTTATAGGTTATAAGTTTAGGTTATAGGTTATAAGTTATAGGTTATAGGTTATAGGTTAAGGTTATAGGTTATAAGTTATAGGTTATAAGTTATAGGTTATAGGTTATAAGTTATAGGTTATAGGTTATAGGTTATAGGTTATAGGTTATAGGTTATAAGTTATAGGTTTTTGTTATAAGTTATAAGTTATAGGTTATAAGTTATAGGTTATAGATTATAAGTTATAGGTTATAGGTTAAGGTTTAGGTTATAGGTTTTTGTTTAGGTTAAGGTTTTAGGTTTTGGTTAAGGTTATAGGTTTTGGTTTAGGTTTTAGTTTATAGGTTTAGGTTATAGGTTTAGGTTTTGGTTTTAGGTTTAGGTTAAGGTTATAAGTTTAGGTTAAGGTTTAGGTTACAGGTTTTGGTTTAGGTTAAGGTTATAGGTTTTGGTTTTGGTTAAGGTTTAGGTTTTGGGTTTATGTTAAGGTTATAGGTTAAGGTTACAGGTTTAGGTTAGGTTTAGGTTTAGGTTATAGGTTACAATTTCGGATATTGAGAATAGGTTATGGTTTAGGTTTGGGAAATCGAGTTTGGGTTCGAGATATGGTTTGGGCTTGGGTTTTCATGTTTAGGTTTAGGTTTAGGTTAGGGAGTTGAGATTAGGATTTGGTGTAGGTTTAAGTTTACGGATTTGAGAATAGGTTAAGGTTTAGGTTTAGGTTTAAGTTTAGGTTTTAGCTTATAGGTTTAGGTTATAGGTTTAGGTTTTGGTTTTAGTTTTAGGTTAAGGTTATAAGTTTAGGTTATAGGTTATAGGTTATAGGTTATAGCTTTTTGTTTAGGTTGAGGTTATAGGTTTTGGTTTAGGTTTAGATTTAGGTTTAGGTTATAGGTTATAGGTTTAGGTTAAGGTTATAAGTTTAAGTTAAGGTTTAGGTTACAGGTTTTGGTTTAGGTTAAGGTTATAGGCTTTAGTTTAGGTTAAGGTTTAGGTTTTGGGTTTATGTTAAGGTTATAGGTTAAGCTTATAGGTTTAGGTTAGGTTTAGGTTTATGTTATAGGTTATAGGTTATAGCATTGGGAATTGAGAATAGGTTAAGGTTTAGGTTTAGGAAATCGGGTTCGTGTTCGGGATCGGGTTTAGGCTTGGGTTTTCATGTTTAGGTTTAGGTTTAAGCTAGGGAGTTGAGATTGGGATTTGGTGTAGGTTTAGGTTTAGGGATTTGAGAATAGGTTAAGGTTTAGGTTTAGGAAATCGGGTTCGGGTACGGGATCGGGTTTAGAAGTTTAGGTTTAGGTTTAGGTTTAGGTTGGGGAGTTGAGATTGGGATTGGGATTAGGTTTAGGTTTAGGGATTTGAGAATATATTTAGGTTTTAGGCTTAGGTTTAGATTTTAGCTTATAGGTTTAGGTTACAGGTTTAGGTTTTGGTTTTAGGTTTAGGTTAAGGTTATAGGTTTAGTTTATAGGCTTAGGTTATAGGTTTTGGTTCAGTTTAGGTTTAGGTTATATGTTATAGCTTTGGGAATTGAAAATAGGTTTAGGTTTAGGTTTAGGAAACTGGATTCGGGTTCGGGATCAGGTTTAGGTTTGGGTTTTCAAGTTTAGGTTTAGGTTTAGGTTAAGGAGTTGAGATTAGGATTTTTTGTAGGTTTAGGTTTAGGGATTTGAGGGTACATTTAGGTTTTAGGTTTTAGCTTATAGGTTTAGGTTTAGGTTTTGGTTTTAGGTTTAGGTTATAGTTTAAGGTTATAGGTTAAGGTTAGGTTTAGGTTTAGGTTATAGGTTATAGCTTTGGGAATTGAGAATAGGTTAAGGTTTAGGTTTATGAAACTGGGTTCGGGTTCGAGATTGGGTTTAGGTTTGGGTTTTCAAGTTCGGGTTTAGGTTTAGGCTAGAGAGTTGAGATTAGGATTTGGTCTAGGTTTAGGTTTAGGGATTTGAAAATAGGTTAAGGTTTAGGTTTAGGAAATCTGGTTCGGGTTCTGGATCGGGTTTAGGCTTGGGTTTCATGTTTAGGTTTAAGTTTGGTTTAGGGAGTTGAGATTGGGATTTGGTGTACGTTTAGGGTTAGGGATTTGAGAATAGGTTAAGGTTTAGGTTTCGGAAATCGGGTTCGGGTTCGGGATTGGGTTTAGGCTTAGGTTTTCAAGTTTAGGTTTAGGTTTAGGTTAGGGAGTTGATATTAGGATTAGGTGTAGGTTTAGGTTTAGGGATTTGAGAATAGGTTAAGGTTTAGGTATAGGTTTAGGTTTAGGTTTTAGTTTATAGGTTTAGGTTTTGGTTTTAGGTTTAGGTTAAGGTTATAAGTTTAGGTTATAGGTTATAAGTTATAAGTTATAGGTTAAGGTTTAGGTTATAGGTTTTTGTTTAGGTTAAGGTTATAGGTTTTGGTTTAGGTTATAGGTTTAGGTTTAGGTTTTGGTTTATAGGTTTAGGTTATAGGTTTAGGTTTGGCTTTTAGGTTTAGGTTAAGGTTATAAGTTTATGTTAAGGTTTAGGTTACAGGTTTTGGTTTAGGTTAAGGTTATAGGTTTTGGTTTAGGTTAAGGTTTAGGTTTTGTGTTTATGTTAAGGTTATAGGTTAAGCTTATAGGTTTGGGTTAGGTTTAGGTTTAGGTTATAGGTTATAGCTTCGGGAATCGAGAATAGGTTAAGGTTTAGGTTTAGGAAATCGAGTTTGGGTTCGAGATCGGGTTCAGGCTTGGGTTTTCATGTTTAGGTTTAGGTTTAGGTTAGGGAGTTGAGATTGGGATTTGGTGTTGGTTTAGGTTTACGGATTTAAGAATAGGTTAAGGTTTAGGTTTATGAAATCGGGTTCGGGTTTGGGATCAGGTTTTGAAGTTTAGGTTTTGGTTTAGGTTGGGGAGTTGAGATTGGGATTGGGATTAGGTTTAGGTTTAGGTTTAGGGATTTGAGAATACATTTAGGTTTTAGGTTTAGGTTTATGTTTTAGCTTATAGGTTTAGGTTATAGGTTTATGACAAGGTTATAAGTTTAGGCTATAGGTTATAGGTTAAGGTTTAGGTTATAGGTTTTTGTTTAGGTTAAGGTTATAGGTTTTAGTTTAGGCTTATAGGTTTAGGTTTAGGTTTAGGTTTCGGTTTAGGTTTTAATTTATAGGTTTAGGTTATAGGTTTAGGTTTTGGTTTTAGGTTTAGGTTAAGGTTTTAAGTTTAAGTTTTTGTTTAGGTTAAGGTTATAGGTTTTGGTTAAGGTTTAAGTTTTGGGTTTATGTTAAGGTTATAGGTTAAGGTTAGGTTTAGGTTTAGGTTTAGGTTATAGGTTATTGGTTATAGCTTTGGGAATTGAGAATAGGTTAAAGTTTAGGTTTAGAAAATCGGGTTCAGGTTCGGGATCGGGTTTAGGCTTGGGTTTTCATGTTTAGGTTTAGGTTAAGGTTAGAGAGTTGAGATTGGGATTTGGTGTAGGTTTAGGTTTAAGGATTTGAGAATAGGTTAAGGTTTAGGTTTAGGAAATCGGGTTCGGGTTCGGGATTGGGTTTAGAAGTTTAGGTTTAGGTTTAGGTTAGGGAGTTGGGATTGGGATTGGGATTAGGATTAAGTTTAGGTTTAGGGATTTGAGAACACATTTGGGAATTGAGAATAGGTTAAGGTTTAGGTTTAGGAAACTAGGTTCAGGTTCGGGATCTAGTTTAGGTTTGGGTTTTCAAGTTTAGGTTTAGGTTTAGGTTAGGGAGTTGAGATTAGGATTTGGTGTAGGTTTAGGTTTAGGGATTTGAGAATACATTTAGGTTTTAGGTTTTAGGTTTAGGGATTTAAAAATTTTCGTCGCTAAAAGTCACTTTTAGCGACGAAAAAAAAATCGTCGCTAAAAGTTTCGTCGCTAAAAACCCCATTTCTTGTAGTTAAGGTTATAGATTAAGGTTTAGGTTTAGGAAATCGGGTTCGGGTTCGGGATCGGGTTTAGGTTTGGGTTTAGGTTATAGGTTATAAGTTATAGGTTTAGGTTTAGGTTTATGTTATAATTATAGGTTTTGGAATTTGAGAATAGATTTAGGTTAAGGTTATAAGTTTAGGTTAAGGATATAAGTATAGGTTTAGGTTATAGGTTACAAGTATAGGTTATAGGTTAAGGTTAAGGTCAAGGTCTAGGCTTAGGTTATACGTATAGGTTTTGGGATTTGAGAATAGGTTTAGGTTAAGGGTATAAGTCTAGGTTTAGGTTTTAGGTTAAGGTTTAGGTTTAGGTCTATGTTATAAGAATAGGTCTAGGTTTAGGTTTATGTTATAAGTATAGGTTAAGGTTGTAAGTAAAGGTTATAGGTTAAGGTTAAGGTTAAGGTTTAGGGTTAGGGTTAGGTTACAGGTTGTAGCTTTAGGGAATTGAGAATGGGTTTAAGTTATAGGTTTGGGGTTATAGGTTAAGGGTGTGGTACCTGCAAATACATACATAAACACGGCCTGTCCAAATGGTCAGGCTCCTCCAATGCTGTCCAAAGGAAATGGACAACTTCATCATGGTCATAACAGCGGTTCCCACCTTCCAAGGACCCCCGCTCATCCAGATAGCTCCGACGCACATCCGGGTCTGCTCCATTAATTTCGAGCAAATACATAAACACGGCCTGTCCAAATGGTCAGGCCCTTCCAATGTTGTCCATAGGAAATGGACAGCTTCATCATGGTCATAACAGCGGTTCCCACCTTCCAGGGAGCCCCGCTCTTCCGGATAGCTCCGACGCACATCCGGGTCTGTTCCATTAATTTCGAGCAAATACATAAACACAGCCTGTCCAAATGGCCAAGCCACTCCAATGTTGTCCATAAGAAATGGACAACTTCATCAAAAAGAAAAAGAAAAATATAACTATTAAAATGCAGTTCTGGCTGTTCTATTTAAGCAGCACAAGGAATAACAATAATACCTCTGCATGGTATATGGTCTCTCTGGTAGGCATTTCCCTTCCTTCATACAATTCTCAAACCAAAGATGGTTAACTATTTTTGTTCCCAAATCCTTAGCCAGACTATATTTCCTGAGAAAGTAACTCATCAAACTCATCACTCAAACCGGTACCATAATTGATCCCTTCATTTCAAAACTCACCAAATGTGTCGTCGATTTAGACATTGTCCCGACATAACTAGCACCGGTTTGATTGATGAGCTTGATGAGTTTAAACTTCTCTAATCTCCCAAGCTGGACAGCTAGATCAAATCTGTAATTAGGATCAGTAGCGACTTCAAGTGCATCCTCCAACATACCTCGAGATTCCAAGAAATGAGCCATACTATGACAAGTAAAATACAGTTTTCAAGACTATTAGAATTCAAGACAAGTTCAACATAACACACATAAATAGGAAGAATCTCAGGTTCAGGATATGGCAGCTGATAAACTATTAGGAAAATACATAACCCAAATCATTGATCATAAGCGGAAACACATTAAAAAAACAAAGTATCTCAAAAGATGCATATATAGATTGTCTTCATAACATTTTATTGCATGAAAATGACTATATCAGGAAAATTCTCATAGATATTACAATTTACAACCATAAGGGAGAAGAGGTTGGAAACTTAAAAAGGTTGTTTACTGTCAGACCTTTACAGTTTCGACATCAAGTAGATCAAGCAGAATAAGAATGGGCAACAATAGAACTCAACAGTAATACAAGCTACCATTTCAATGGAATGATCAAATGGTTATACTATAAGTTTGCTTTGTTTCAAAACATGTGGACCAGCTAGATGGCAACTCAACAATTGGGTCGTCATTTCAAAACATGTGGAACATGAATACAACCAATTCTCCAATATTAAGAAATTCCTTCTTTTCTTTGTTTAGTTCCATTTTTCATGGGATCTAGACAACAACTCGATTGTTAAATTGTCTACAACGTACTAATGCAGTCTTAGCCATAGAACAAACTAGTTTAAGATGTTAGTGACATGGAACCAAATCTCATGTAATTCTACATTTTAGATGCCCACAAAATGCTTACTGAAAATACTTCAACTTCTCTTTCCTTTTCTATCCTGCTACAGGCATCTATAGGGGTTTCAGATGAAGATTTCATTTCTTATGTTAGCAAATGGCATGAAGTCAGAGCTTAATTCATAGGAGGTTGTTGCATAATGACTCCAAATACCACCAGTGCAATATCAAGGACTTTGTGCAAGGAATCCATTTTATCAACATCTTTGCCATGATTGACTTAAATTAAGGACTAACTTGGAGAGCTATAAATATCAATCGAGAAACTTAGAATGGTGGTCAACATGAAACTGAATTTTCACTCTGTTGGTTCTGTTTAGACAATTTCTGAAGAAAATGGCATTTTTGTCATTTGTTAATGGCCCATTGTCTCTAAAACGACATTGCTGGTACGATTGTTAAACCATTGTCTAACGGACCTAAATGTTTTCCAAAGCAATAAAACACAACTCCAAAATCTTCTCATCCAAACATCCATAAAGTTAGCAATCAGATTCAAATGTATAACCCATATGTTCAAAGACAAAAGGAAAATCAACATAAAAAATTCAATCAACTATTTAAAACCAGAACTGGACCATGAGCCATTTTTTTTGCCACCGTTTAGTTCAAAGCAGTCCAACTGCCAGTTCCGCCTGCTATGTTCATGTGCAGTGAATATGTATAGCGGCATCATGGTCCAACTCTTTTTTTCTTTTTTCTTTTTTTTTTCTATTTTAACTTGTGAGCTACTTAATAGGCATTCTAATAAATTAATCTTTAGCAACAATATAAAAAGCCAAAAGGATGACATGTTTGATGATTATGTCATGCACTCTTACAATAACATTCCAAGTAAATGTTTTTGTATGCACAATCCGGGGACTTTTATGCCATTTACCTAAACAAGGATCATAGGCATCGAACATAGATGTCTAAAGAACTTGACATC
Source organism: Magnolia officinalis (assembly GCA_021015155.1). NCBI lineage: Eukaryota > Viridiplantae > Streptophyta > Magnoliopsida > Magnoliales > Magnoliaceae > Magnolia > Magnolia officinalis. The sequence continues at coordinate 19,438,215 of JAJHSJ010000017.1, forward strand.
AATCATGACAAAATGTTATAAATTCATACACATCAATCAGCACAAATAAAATTAAAGAGATATTGGCATCAGCCTTCAAACAAGGCAAGAAAATGATTCGATGCAAAGAAACCAAACGTAGATGATTCCTCATAGCTAAAAAAACTTGACTGCCAAGTTTGGCACTATGCCGTGCACAATTGGTCTCATAGCCATTAAATAGGCCACGAAAACCTTCAGTTCTCCATATATACTTCATGCATTGTACTGTTCCATTGTACTTTATATTTTGATGATTTTGAACCTGCATTTTCCAATTACCTAGGACAGTACCATGCTTTAGATTGAAAATTGTAACAAAAAGAAGAATAATGGAGAGAAGGCTAAAAGATGAAGTTACAACTTGTTGGAAAATATTTCAGTTCTTTACATTTCCACTCTGATGACAAAGAAGGTAACAAGCATATAAAACAACTTGCATCCAAAAAATACTGCATGTATTAAAACAACAAGCATTTTCCAATCATGTTTCTTTCTCAGCATGCATAGACAACATTAGCATCGTTTACAGATCTTTAACTTCATCTTAGCAACAGTACCCACAGATTTTGTAGTTTCAGTCCTAAAGAATTCAGTTTAGCCAAGAGGAAGTGACAAAAAATAATGATGAAACCTTAGCATTCACAGCGAGTAGCTGGGAAATATCACCACGAGGGATATTTGCATTAACTCAATACAACTCCAGGCGAAAATGAAAATAGGATAAAGAATAAACAGCTAGGACCTTCCAATTTAGAGATCTTAGGCAAGGCCCATTTGATCAACACACTAGATCACCAAACCCTGGATACCACATTTTCAAACTGAAGACCTGAAGATGCTATGGATACCCTCAGTTTAGGATCATGTCATTTGTCTTGAATGAAGTTCTACCTGGAACTATTACACCCTTTGGCAAGGATATCAAGAAAACCAAACAAAAGGCGAACACGATGGACAATAACATTAGATTGCAATCTAATTTGAAACCTAACAATAAGTCATTTTGGGAACAAGGGTAAAAGCTTACAATCTAGTATTAATGGCACTTTGGCAAAATTTGTATTGATAGGGACTACATGGCTGTAAATATGCAATATGAGGAAGGGTCATAAACAGAGAAAAAAGCAGCAATCTAATGCATGGGAACATTTTGGGAAGAAATGGTGCAAACTTTCAAGCTAATGGATGAAGGTAATTTGAGAATGATTGGTAGAAATTCAGTCTAATGAGAGGGTTAGTTTGGGAACGAACACTAGAAAACTATAAGTATGGGAATGAACACATTTCATTTCCATGCCCAAATACCCACATTTCCCCACATTTACAAAATCTTGTTATTAACAAAATCAAATATATGTATTTTTACTGAAAAACCATCAAAATCCCACGCTCCAATAAGAGGTGATTTGACACCTTGAATTTTTTAAGCTTTTAAGATTTGGAATCCAAATCTAACGCCAAAATCTTGTGTTTGATACCACTGAAATCTGGTAGATTTGAAATCCTCAAAGCAGGGTGGCAAAATCGAAGCATTTTCAATACACTTTCCAACAGTCTTATTTCAAATGACTCCATTACTTTTTTTATAAACAAAGGCTGAAAACCCAAACTGCCTAACACAATTTCCGATTCCACATATTGAAAATCCAATTTGCCAAACAACTTACATAATGAGACATAATGAAAATCTCTAGGATTCCAAATCCTAGATTCGTATACTTGAGAATAAAAATAATAAAATCCAATCAAAGCTGCCAAACAACCCATTGTGTAAATACCCATTTCGGGTTCATACACATACATCTACATCCACATAATCTATCCCCTCCACATACATCATCCTTTATCCTTTTTTTTTTCTTCAGTTTTCCTGCTGCAAAAACTGAAGAAGAAGAAGAAGAACTCACCTTGTGGGGCGAGATCGGGTGACGTTTGGGCAGCGTACGGGGCCTCGGGCAGACTGGCAGTCGGGTGGGTGTGCGGCAAGCAGGGGCTGTGGGCTGGGTGGCGACCGTGGGGTAGGGATAAAGAGAGAGAGAGAGAGAGAGAGAGAGAGAGAGAGAGAGAGAGAGAGAGAGAGAGAGAAGAAAAGGGAGAAAGGGAAAGGGAGCTAGGCAGCCATGCGGGTGGGGTGGGGTAGGGTTTGAAGGGAAAAGGTTCTATATACGGTCAAGCACATGGGAACTTCCCATGAGGTCGAGTTGTGTGGGCCCCACCATGATGCATGTCAATCATCTACCCCATCAATCAGATGCACCATTCCATGGTGGGCCCAGGGATTAAAAATAAAGTCAATCTTTAACTTGTGTGGGCCACACCACATACAAAAGTTGAGAGGGGTTACCCTCCATTAAAACATTCATAATTATTTTTTGGGCCCACCGAGATGTGGTTCACAAATCCAGCCCATCCATTATGTGTATGCCACTTGGATGACGAGTCATACTTAGTTTCAGTCGCATCCAAAACTAAGGTGGGCTCCACCGGAGCTTTGGATTTAACTCATTCTTTGGATATTGCCCTAAAATGATCTCTCCAAATGGATGAAAGGTGTGGATACAACACTATAGCCATGGTGGGGCCCAAAAATGAGAGGTATATAAATCTCAGGTGCACCACACCACATGAAAACAATAATGATTGAATATCCATCATTAAAATCCTCCTAAGGCCCACTGTATTGTTTATTTGGCATCCAATCTGTTTAGTAGGTCATACAGGCCTAGATGAAGGGGAAAACCAAAAATCATCTCGATCCAAAACTTTTATGGCCACTACAATGTTTTTAAAGGTTGACGCTCATTCAACATTGTTTCCTGTAATGTGGTCCACTTAAGATTTGGATATATCTCATTTTTGGCCTCATACCGTAAAATGATCTGTAAAAATAGATGGACGACATGGATGAAACTCCAACATCATGGTGGGGCCCATAAAGCACCAACCACCAGCCATTGGATGGTGTTTGGGGGAGTAGCCAATCCGTTCCCCTTATTTGTAGTGTGGTCCATTTAATCTTTGAATATGATTCATTTTCTGGATAATTCTCTAAAATTATCTCAAAATATGGATGAACGGTATGTTATGTAGTCCGCTTATAGCGCGACTGTCCAAACAAAGCAACGGGTTGGTGGATAATTCTCTAAAAATAATGATTTTTTTTAAGGAAAAGAATATTAAATTTATTTAAACTGAGGTCTTATCCTCGAAATCTACCATTGACTCACCAACAACTTAGATCGGCTGGTCTGGATGGGAGACAGAAATGGACATCTGCCCGGATGTGTTTTGGATAGTGACTACAAAACCAGGCTGGTGTCAAAGGTTTTTGGGCCCCATCTTGATGTATGTGTTTTATCCATACTTTTTTAGCTCATTTTTAGGCATGAGCCAAAAAACGTTTTGATTGAACGTCCACCCTTAAAACCTTCCTTGGGCCCACTATAATGTTAATTTGCCATAAGGTCACATGGACCTGGATGAAGGTAAAAGACAAAAATTAGCTTAATCCAAAAATTTTGTGGCCTCCAAAAGTTTTTTAACGATATGTGTTTAGTGTCAATTGTTTCCTGTTGTATGGTCCACTTAAGATTTAGATATGCCTTATTTTTGAGCTCATGCCCTAAAATGAATACAACAGGTTGGATGAGAAATAAACATTACAGTAGGCCATGGGAAGTTTTTAAATGTTGACGTTCGATCATCATTGTTTACTTGCGTTGTGGTCCACTTGAGATTTCAATCTAACTCATTTTTGAGCTTATGCCCTAACTTTATATAGAAAAATGGATGGACGATGTGGATAAAATACATACATCATCGTAGCCTATAAAGCTTTGACTCGTGGACTGCTGGTGTTGGGGTCACTTGCCAAACCGCATGCAAATCCTACACCCCCACTCTGTCCATCTATTTTGACAGATCATTTTAGGTTATGATACCAAAAAGGAGGCAAATAGGAGACTTTGGTGGACCACACCACAGGAAACAGGGGTCACAGTTGTAGTCATTTAGGTGGGGCCTATATAGTTCCACAATAATGTCCACCACAAAAATTCATTTATATAGATCATTTCAGGGCATGGGTCAAAGAATGAGGCAGATCAAAATCTCAAGTTGATCCACCACAAAAAAAATCAGGGCATGGGGATTGAACGCTTACTAATAAAAAATTTCTGAGGGCTACAAAAGTCTTTGATCAAGCTGGTATGTGATTTTTCTCTTCGTCCATATCTTTTAGCTACGGCTTTTAAATCAAAGTAAAAGTTGGATCAATGGGGTTTCATGGAGTTCTGCATCACATGGACCGTTCAGATTTTGGACTCACCTTGATGAATTCCCAAAAAGTTCTCAAGAACTCTTGCCCACTTGTGCGCGGCTGAGTATTCTGCGGGAAGGGACTGAGTGCACAAACTCTGTCGGCTCCACCATGATATATGCATACATCATTGTAGCCACATTTCATTGAGTCATTTCATCAAACACTTGGTGAGCAACAACAGTATCAAAGTAACCAAGTCACCGAACTGGTTTGATTCGACTTGGGTTTGATCCAAGTCGAGTCAAGCTCGGGCAAGCTTGAATTCGGTCGGGTTAACACCCTGATCCATAGCTCAAGTGGTAGACCGAGTGAAAGATACCTCGTTTCAACACCGAGGTCTTGGTATCGATTCCCTAGTGGGGGTGGCTAACAGTGAAGTGTGAACTTGACTCGGCTCGAACTTAGTTTTGAACTGAGTCGAATCGAGCATTTTTCGAGTCGAGTGGAGCAAGCTAACTCTGATCATGTACATCCCTAACCAAGCTAACCAAAATCTCAAGTTGACCCACCATAAAAATAAAAATAAAAAACAAATGCAAAAATGTGGGGATTAAACGCTTACTAATAAAAACTTTCAGAGGGCTACAGAAGTCTTGGATCAAGCTGATATTTGATTTTTCTCAAATCATCCATGTCTTTTTTTTTTTTTTACTTATTAACAGGTTAGATCTCAAATAAACATTATAGTGGCCCTAGGAAAGTCTCAACAGTGGGTGTCACTGTCCATTCCGTGGTCGATGCTCCGTGGGGCCCACAATGATGTATGTGTTTCATCCATTCCGTTCATCCATTTTTACAGATCATTTTAGTAATTTACAAAAAAAAAATAAAAAATTATAGGGATATAAATCTTAGGTGGACCACACCAAGCCGAAAAAATAATGATTGGATATCCACTATTAAAATTTTCTTGAGGCCTAATGTACTGTTTATTTGACATCCAATCTGTTGATATGGTCATAAATACCTAGATGAAGGGAAAAAAATAAATATCAGTTTGATCCAAAACTTTTATAGCCCCCAAAACGTTTTTAATGGTCAATGTTCGTTAAACACTGTTTCTTGTAATGTGGTCCACATGAGATTGAGATATAAGTCATTTTTCCTTTCATACTATGAAATGATCTATAAAAATAGATGGACGGAATGGATAAAACACATACATCATAGTGGGGCCCACAGAGCACCAACCACTATGAAATGGCCGGTGGCAGGGGGAGTAGCCAATCCGTTTTCTAAAAACTCCTAAACCCTCCCAAAACCCACATCTCCCGCCCGCCCCTCCCAAAACCCAAATCTCTCAAACCTGTCTCGCGCGTCCGCCCCTCTCCAAACCCTCTCTCTCTCTCTCTCGTGCGGGCGCGCTCGCGCCCGGCCTTCTGTTTCCCAACACCTCTCTCTCTCGTTAGGGTTTTGAAATCCCCCTTTCGTCGCAAACCCACCTTAGATCTGTGATAAAGACTTGGAGAGCACTCGAAAGAAGAAGGAGAGGAAATCATAGTGGAAAGAAATCTTTAGGATCAGACAACGGTTAGTCTCTCTCTCTCTCTCTCTCTCTCTCTCTCTCTCTCTCTCTCTCTCTCTCTCAAGTACGATTTATGAATTTGGGGATTTAGATATTTGTATATGTTTCCTAGGTATATGTGACAAATCTATCCCTAGGTTGGTGATCATGAATACTTTTATCCCCTTCTCATGCACAAACCATTACAAATATATAATCCTGGTTCACGCATCCATCTGGTGTGCCTCTTGATTTAGAATCATATATACTATTCATGCTTGGGTTTCACATTGCTGCTGAAATCTGGTTTGCTTAGGCAGCCATCTCATTCTATAACTAAACATTCTTTGTGCATTTACATCTTATTAGTTTTTAGAGAGCAAAAATGTGTGGTTTTTTTTCATGTTCTTGTGATTCAACAAACTTATGTTTGGTTTTGAAAAAAAGAGAGAAGAAGATGATTGTGGTTCTGTTTCCTTGTACTGGCATGTATTTTCTCAGTTCTCCCCTCTAGTTTCGCAAACTAGCTTCATTTTGAGTATCCACCTGTGACAGTGTCTGACACCGTTAACAAAAACCAGGTTCTTTCAATGGTATATGTAACAACTCTACTATGAAAGGAGCATGTTTTGAGCTCCAAATGCATACATTCATTGCTTTGAGGGGGCACCATCATTTTCATTTCTTTTTTCTTTTGGTATATGTAACAAATGTAATTGAGGACAGACTGATTGTTGGAGTGGTTGTAGTAGGTTGGTTGTCTTCTTGGTCAATTGCGTTTTCCTTTATCTACTTAAAATATAGAGAACAGATACATATATTTGGGAATAATCCAATGCAGCTTGTTTGCACTATATGATGGTGCATATTACATTTGTTGGACAAGTGGGCAGTTGAATCATCTGTATAACCATATACATATATTTGGGTGTAATCCAATGCAGCTTCTTTGCACTAGATGATGGTGCATATTACATTTGTTGGACTAGTGGGCATCTGTATATCCGTCAGGTCCAGGTCCTTCATGGGCCTCTATGCCATGCTCACAACTATCAAGGATCTTAAGCATCCGATAGTAACTTTCAAAATGGACAATCCAGATAGTTTATTGCAGAAAAGGTCATCCATGCAGTCGGCAGTAAATAATGTACAAGTTCCAGTCATCAATCTGGACCATACATCCAGCGGTCCCAACCATGGTGTCCCATAAAAGCCGTTACGTAAAGTAACGGTGGCAACCGTTACATGTTAGGATTACCTTACCTATGTTTTTTTATTTGAGTGGCCCATGGGGAGTTGCAAGGATCAGATGTATGGTCCAGATTGATGTTGTGGACTGTCCATGCATTCAACTCTCTCCCCCTCCATGTGTATGAGTGTATATGTGCTAATGTGGGGTTGCTCGTGTGCATGTGTTTTTTGTTTGCGTGGTTTCTTTATGGAAGGAGACACCCTATTTTATCTGTCCCGTGCATTATATCTCAGGATAATGTGGCTCAGGCACTTGGTATCTGCCTCTGGCTCCTTGAAAATAATCCTGATTCACGCATCCATCAACCTAACGAATGGTCCATGTGTCACACACATGTTCCCACATTGGCCAGTGTAACAGAATGTTCCCCTTGTTATCTCACATGAGCAAGTACGCTTATCATTCATTGCTGGTGTGAAATATGCAAAGATTCACTATAGTTTTTTATATATATGAGATCACAGCGGCTTAACTTAGGGCCTGTTTGTTGGTGTGGAATACATGCTTTAGTTATCGGAACTAATTCATGGTTTAAGTACATGTTATCATTATCAATTAGCTGGAATAAAATCCCATTTCAATATTAGCATAACAGTAACAGAGACTAATTTTAGTCTTTGGAAATATATGTAGTCTCTGCTTTCTATATAAACTGTTGATGGTTATGGTTATTATTTGGACCAAGATGGACGCCCTTTTCGATTCTACTTCCTATTGTCTTTCTCTCAAAACAAAACTGATATGGCCATCCTATCCAATCTGATTTGATCTGCACCCTACATGAAAACATGCTGTTTTTTAGTTCATGTATTTTGATGGTTCCTGATGCCATGATGTAATGAGACTAATTTTAGTTCATGCAAACCGGCCCCCTTTTAGATCTGTTTCTCTTTCTGAATAGATTTCCATTCAAACAGGCTCTTCTTCTAATAGTTTCTCTTCATATGCCCCTTAAAATGAAATGGATCAGGCTAAATGAAATAGATTTTCATTAATTAGTGTTCTAGAAAGTCTCAAGGCATTGGAAGTTGTTATCATTTATGAGTTAGTCCTAGGAGGTTAAAGTTATTTAAATTTCGTAAGTCTTTTTCTTTTACACAGTTAATTTACACCATGTCCATTTTTTTTTATTAGTTTCATTTAAGAGGATAGGCTATTTTACAAGGTTGGGCATGAGGCCCACCTTTTGTGTGGCATCTAATTAACCTATCCAATAGGATTGCTCTATCATGAAATTAAACATTTGTGTAACATCTATGTAGTCTCTGCTTTCTATATAAACTGTAACAGATTCTGAACCGAAGCAAGAAAACAACCTTCTCTCTCTCACATCTTTTACATACTTTACATACTTATACAATGAGAGTATCAAACAGCTTACATGTTTGAGGGAGGTCGATTAAATCCTGAGGAGTTTTTTTGCTATGGTCCCTTCCTATGAATGGCTATTGGTGTTGCCTTTATGCGTACTCTTTGGAATATATGTGTACATTATCGGCCTGTTTTTTCCCCAAAGAAATATTTTAGTCGATCTCCCTCAAACATGAAGTTGCAATGTCGAGACATTGTTGATGCAATTTTTTTTCTTCTTCATGTTTTGTTTTGAAGAAGCTTACTCTTTTTTTTTTTTGGTCTCCGATATGTTTCTACACTTGTTTGTTGGATGGATGGTCAACTGAAGTGGAATATCCAAATTTGGGTTAGTCACATGTGTTATTGGTTAAGTCACTAATGAATAAAATCAAAAGGATCTAGGAGATTTGGAGAAAACAATGGGTCCGGAGTGGGATTAGACTTGAATTTTAGTTGAACCTTCAAAACAAATATTTTAAACACTCCTTTGTGGAGCCAGAAACATACAAGATCCCATGCCACAACAACTCATGCACAAATATTTCATGTTCTTGACATGGATGCTTTTTGTGTTGGCAGGCTCCGTAGAATTGCACCAATGATACAGGACAGAATCTTGATTAAGGTAATATGTGAGAATCTTGAGAATGTCTTATGATTGGTGGACCACAATATGAATCATTTCTCCACCTTTAGTACTGTATGCTAGTTGGTTTGGGCTATTGAGCTTGGGATGCTTGGAACTACCTCACTGATTTGTACTGCATTTGTTTAGGATGCTATGTCGTGATTTTCCAATCAATCATATCTAAGGCCATTTCCTAATTTGAATTATGATTGGAATGAATACTTGATTCATTGGAATGTTTGAGTGGATATGAATCCTAAGGAGTGATGTGTGACTAAGTGTAACAAAACTTTAAAGTTTGTTCCCTTTCCTTGTGTTCTAATTAAATTGTAATCACTTTCCTGGATCAGAACAACTCATCCTTGCTTACTGTGGCATAAATACCTGCCTATCTTGACCATCCAAATCATGCTGGATGTGGAAACTGGCCTGAAATATGCTTGCAATGAATGTTTATGAGTACTTGATAATTTTGGAGTCCTTGGTTAGGGTTTGGGCTGAAAGTACGAGTGTTGGAGCCGACGCTTTCGGAGTCCAAACTCATTCTTTTGAAAAATAGAAAAATGTGAATATTAGTAAATATGGATTTTCTTATTAAGAAGAAAATGAAAGATGGATTGAAAAAACATAAAAGAGATTTTTTTTGACTTCTTCTTCTTTTGTCCTTCAAAAGAGAAAAAGAGAGAGACGGAGAGGTGAGAGTGGGGAATCGAGGGAGATAGTGGGGGAATGAAGTGGCCGCGTGAGATTTGAAAATAACAAGTGTAGTTTGGTTTGAAAATGACGTTTCGCATGCCATTTCTTTTAAGACAGTAATTTGATTTTACTGAAGATAATTGAATTACATAGGCAACTATTTAATGTAGGGAACTTCTCTGAAAATGTTATTCTGATAACTAACCTGATGAGAGTAATTTGTGGTTCAGTTTCTGGACCAATCTCTCTATCATATTCAAAGAAATCCACATTTTTCTTCGTGTTTCTTACATGGTTCTCTGTCCCATTTTTGTTAGACTTGAAAGTAAAGGTGATGCATCTTCTTATTTATTCAATCATGGAATGCAGGATGTTGCCGTTAAGGTTCTTACAGATCAAGACTTTCATGAGGATCAACTGAAGGACTTTCTAAGGGAGGTATGATTTGAAACATTGCTAATAATGTTCTTTAAAAATGTACCCATTTATGTATCCGGATGTGCGTCGGAGCTATCCGGATATTGAGTGGGGGTCCTTAGAAGGTGAGAACCGCTGTTATGACCATGATGAAGCTGTCCATTTTCTATGGACAACATTAGAGTGTCCTGACCATTTGGACAGGCCGTGTTTATATCTGTATTTGCTCAAAATTAATGGAGAAGACCCGGATATGCGTCGGAGCTATCTGGATGAGTGGGGGTCCCTGGAAGGTGGGAACCGCTGTTATGACCATTATGAAGTTATCCATTTCCTATGAACAGCATTGGAGGGGCCTGGCCATTTGGACAGACCGTGTTTATGTATTTGCTCAAAATTAATGGAGCAGACCCGGATGTGCGTCGGAGCTATCCGGATGAACGGGGGTCCCTGGAAGGTGGGAACCGCTGTTATGACCATGATAAAGCTGTCCATTTCCTATGGACAGCATTGGAGGGGCCTGACCATTTGGATAGGCCGTGTTTATATCTGTATTTGCAGGGACTACACCCTTAACCTATAACCTAAACCTATTCTCAAATCTCAAAACCTATAACCTAAACCTTAACCTAAACCTACAACCTATAACCTGAACCTATAACTTAAACTCAATTCCCTAAACCTTAACCTATAACCAAAACTAAACTTATACTTATAACCTAAACCTACTCTCAAATCCCAAAACATATAACTATAACCTAAACCTTAACCAAAAACCTATAACCTATAACCGAAACCTATAACCTAAACTCAATTCCCTAAACCTTAACCTACACCCTAACGTAAACCAATACTCCTAAACCTATTCTCAAAACCCAAAACATATAACCTAAACCTAAACCTTAACCTAAACCTATAACCTATAACCTGAACCTATAACCTAAACTCAATTCCCTAAACCTTAACCTATAACCTAAACCTAAACCTATAACCTTAACCTAAACCTAAAACTTAACCTATAACCTAAAACTTAACCTATAACCTAAACTCAATTTCCTAAACCTTATACCTATAACCTAACCAAAACCTAACACCTAAAATGTATTCTCAAATCCCTAAACCTAAACCTACACCTAATCCCAATCCCAACTCCCTAACCTAAACCCAAACCTAAACCTACACCTAATCCGAATCTCAACTCCCTAACGTATTCTCAAATCCCTAAACCTAAATCTACACCTAAACCTAATCTCAACTCCCTAACCTAAACCTAAACCTAAATCTAAAAACCCAAACCCAAACCCGATTCCGAACCCGAACCCGATTTCCTAAACATAAACTTATAACCTTAACCTAAACCTATTCTCAAATCTCAAAACCTATAAACTAAACCTAAACCTATAACCTTAACCTAAACCTATAACCTAAACCTTAACCTATAACCTTAACCTAAACCTAAACCTTAACGTATTCTCAAATCCTTAAACCTAAACCTATACCTAATCCTAATCTCAACTCCCTAACCTAAACCTAAACTTTAACTTGAAAACCCAAATCTAAACCCGATCCGGAACCCGAACTCGATTTTCTAAACCTAAACTTATAACCTTAACCTAAACCTATTCTCAAATCTCAAAACCTATAACCTAAACCTAAACCTATATAACCTTAACCTAAACTTAAAACTTAACCTTTAACCTAAACCTTAACCTATAACCTTAACTTATAACCTAAACTCAATTTCCTAAACCTTAACCTAAAGCTATAACCTAAACTCAATTTCCTAAACCTTAACCTAAAGCTATAACCTAATCTCAACTCCCTAACCTAAACCTATAACGTAAACTCAATTTCCTAAACCTTAACCTATAACCTAACCTAAACCTAAACCTATAACCCAAACCCGATTTCCTAAACCTAAACCTTAACATATTCTCAAATCCCTAAACCTAAACATGCACCTAATCCTAATTTCAACTCCCTAACCTAAACCTAAACCTCTTGAAAACCCAAACCTAAACCCAATTTCCTAAACCTAAACTTATAACCTTAATTTAAACCTATTCTCAAATCTCAAAACCTATAAACTAAACCTAAACCTATAACCTTAACTTAAACATAAAATTTAACCTATAACCTAAACCTTAACCTCAACCTAAACCTTAACATATTCTTAAATCCCTAAACCTAAACCTACACCTAATCCTAATCTCAACTCCCTAACCTAAACCTAAACCTTAACTTGAAAACCCAAACCTAAACCCGATCCCGAACCCGAAGTCGATTTCCAAAACCTAAACTTATAACCTTAACCTAAACCTATTCTCAAATCTCAAAACCTATAACCTAAACCTAAACCTATATAACCTTAACCTAAACTTAAAACTTAACCTATAACCTAAACTTATAACCAAAACTCAATTCCCTAAACCTTAACCTATAACCTAAACTCAATTTCCTAAACCTTAACCTATAACCTAACCTAAACCTAAACCTATAACCTGAACCCGATTTCCTAAACCTAAACCTTAACGTATTCTCAAAATCCCTAAACCTAAACCTAAACCTACACCTAATCCTAATCTCAACTCCCTAACCTAAACCTAAACCTAAACTTGAAAACACAAACCTAAAACCGATCCCGAACCCGAACCCGAACCCGATTTCCTAAACCTAAACTTATAACCTTAACCTAAACCTATTCTCAAATCCAAAAACCTATAACCTAAACCTAAACCTGTATAACCTTAACCTAAACCTAAAACTTAACCTATAACCTTAACTTATAACCTAAACCTATAACCTAAACTCAATTTCCTAAACCTTAACCTATAACCTAACCTAAACCTAAACCTATAACCCGAACCCGATTTCCTAAACCTAAACCTTAACGTATTCTCAAATCCCTAAACCTAAACATACACCTAATCCTAACCTCAACTCCCTAACCTAAACCTAAACCTAAACTTGAAAACCCAAACCTAAACCCGATCCTGAACCCGAACCCGATTTCCTAAACCTAAACTTATAACCTTAACCTAAACCTATTCTCAAATCTCAAAACCTACCTATAACCTAAACCTAAACCTAAAACTTAACCTATAACCTAAACCTTAACATATTCTCAAATCCCTAACCTAAACCTACACCTAATCCTAATCTAAACTCCCTGAGCTAAACCTAAACCTAAACTTAAAAACCCAAACCTAAACTCGATCCCAAACCCGAACCTGATTTCCTAAACCTAAACTTATAACCTTAACCTAAACCTATTCTCAAATCCCAAAACCTATAACTCAAACCTTAACTTAAACCTAAGCCTTAACCTATAACCTAAACCTTAACCTATAACCTTAACTTATAACCTAAACTTATAACCTAAACTCAATTTCCTAAACCTTAACCAATAACCTAACCTAAACCTAAACCTAACCTAACCTAAACCTAAACCTATTCTCAATTCCATAAACCTTAACCTATAACCTAACCTAAACCTAAACCTATAACCAACATTTATAACCTAAACCTGTAACCTTAACCTAAATGTAAAACCTAAACCTAAACCTAAAACATAAATGTATTCTTAAATCCCTAAACCTAAACCTATAACCTTAACGTATTCTCAAATCCCTAAACCTAAACCTACACCTAATCCTAATCTCAACTCCCTAACCTAAACCTAAACCTAAACTTGAAAACCCAAACCTAAACACGATCTCGAACCCGAACCCGATTTTCTAAACCTAAACTTATAACCTATAACCTAAACTCAATTTCCTAAGCATTAACCTATAACCTAACCTAAACCTTAACCTATAACCCGAACCCGATTTCCTAAACCTAAACCTTAACGTATTCTCAAATCCCTAAACCTAAATCTACACCTAAACCTAATCTCAACTCCCTAACCTAAACCTAAACCTAAACCTGAAAACCCAAACCCAAACCCGATTTCGAACCCGAACCCGATTTCCTAAACCTAAACTTATAACCTTAACCTAAACCTATTATCAAATCCCAAAACCTATAACCTAAACCTAAACCTATAACCTTAACCTAAACCTAAAACTTAACATATAACCTAAACCTTAACCTATAACCTTAACATATAACCTAAAGCTATAACCTAAACTCAATTTCCTAAACCTTAACCTATAACCTAACCTAAACCTAAACCTATAACCCGAACCCGATTTCTTAAACCTAAACCTTAACGTATTCTCCAATCCCTAAACCTAAACATACACCTAATCCTAATCTTAACTCTCTAACCTAAACCTAAACCTAAACCTAAACTTGAAAACCCAAATCTAAACCCGATTTCCTAAACCTAAACTTATAACCTTAACCTAAACCTATTCTCAAATCTCAAAACCTATAAACTAAACCTAAACTTATAACCTTAACCTAAACCTATAACTTAACCTATAACCTAAACCTAAACTTTAACGTATTCTCAAATCCCTAAACCTAAACCTACACCTAATCCTAATCTCAACTCCCTAACCTAAACCTAAACCTTAACTTGAAAACCCAAACCTAAACCTGATCCCGAACCCGAACTCGATTTCCTAAACCTAAACTTATAACCTTAACCTAAACCTATTCTCAAATCTCAAAACCTATAACTTAAACCTAAACCTAAACTTATATAACCTTAACCTAAACTTAAAACTTAACCTATAGCCTAAACCTTAACCTATAACCTTAACTTATAACCTAAACTCAGTTTCTTAAACCTTAACCTATAACCTAACCTAAACCTAAACCTATAACCCAAGCCTGATTTCCTAAACCTAAACCTTAACGTATTCTCAAAACCCTAAACCTACACCTAATCCTAATCTCAACTCCCTAACCACATCTAAACCCGATCCCAAATCCGGACCCCATTTCCTAAACCTAAACTTATAGGTTATAGGTTATAGGTTAAGGTTAAGGTTTAGGTTTAGGGTATTTTTGTTTATGATGTTAAGCTTATATGTATTTACGTGTGAATGAATGTGATGCGGATAAGATTGTTTGTGTTTGGATGAATGTAGTTTATGTTTGGGTTTGGGTTTGGGTTTAGATGGATGTGAATGTGAATATGATGAAATATATTGTATAACAGGTGCATATCAGGATGAATACGATGAAATATATTGTTAATAAGTGTATATCAGGAATTTTGAGCTATATATATATATATATATATATATATATATATATATATATATATATATATATATATTTTAAAAGACTTTTAGCGACAAAAATTTTTGGGTAGGCAAAAATTTGCCACAGTTTTCTGTGAAGCACTGAGAAGTAAAGTGATGAGTGAAGGATTTCTAGAAGGTCTCTCCAAGCAATTGCATTTGTCTACACCCGAGAAAATTGTTGTTGTTCTTGCTCTGTCAAATTCAAGAAATACGGATTTCAGAATCAGAGGTAAGTTGAGTTGCTTGGAGGAATGTATCACATGTTCCATGAATGACATGGTGTATTTGTATAACGTGAGTTTTGTTTTTAGCATTCTTTGAGTTGCTTGATTTGGAGATAAGTTTTGAAACATCTGTTCTAAGATACCTTTGTACAAAGATTCCTATTGCATTTGTTTTTTCTTCCATGGTGTTTTGCATTTAAATCTTGGTCATTTTTCCAGGGAAAATTTTCTGCATGGTACATATTGAGGAATTATGTACAAAGCCTGCTTCTGTATGCAATGGTTTTTCTTTTCTTTTTTTGAGTTTGGAACTGTGTTCTTCACTTGCGTAGGAAGAAGAGGCTCTCATTTCAGCTCATAGAAAAGAATTTGAAGAGACGATGGAGATTGTGCGTGGAGTAAGTCTATCCTACATCGGCTCTCTGCTACCCTTTTAATTCAAGATCACCGAAGGTTTCTCTCTTTTGCTCTCATATGTTTTTGCTTGGATATCCATATGCTTGTACATGTGTCAAACAAGTCTATTTTAGACTTCATATGATAACTATGTTTTTTTGACATTTAAATGCTAAGAAAGAAACCTCTAGAGCTGTTAAAAGTAAAATTAGGAGCCAGGGACATGCCAGTGGAGCAATCTGAACTGTCGATATAGACTCCACTATAAATTATTGCTAATGGCGAGTTCTTCTTCTTTGCAGATGCTTTCAGACTACCAAATAAGTTGTAGTTGTTCATCAGCCAAGCAAAAGTCAGACCCAAATCTTGCATTGTGACTTTGTATTATTTGTGGAACCTAATGTTGTGTAATAGTTTGATTGAGTTTGTTTTGAAAACTTTAAATAGTAAACAAGTGAGATTGATTGTTTGATTGAGTTGTTAACTATTTTGTTGGTATTATGGCTTTCATGAGTGGATTGAATGAATGGATTAGTAGTTTAAATAAATATTTTAAAAAATTAAACATTTTTAGCCTCAATTTGTAACTGAGGATTGGATGGATTTACTAGTTTGGGTTTAGCTGGATGTGAATGTGAATATGATGAAATATATTATATAACGGGTGTATATCAGGATGAATATGATGAAATATATTGTTAACAGGTGTATATCAGGAATTTTGTGCGGAATTTTGAGCTGTATATATATATATATTTTTTTTTTTTAAAAGAGACTTTTAGCGACGAAAATTTTCGTCACTAAAAGTGGAATGAATTTTTGTAGCAGCGAAAATTTTCGCTGCTAAAAAATCTTGGAAATTTTTTTGGCTGTGAAAATTTTCGCTGTTAAAAGTCTTGGAAAAATTTTTTGGCTGTGAAAATTTTCGCTGCTACAATCTTGAAAGTTTTTTTTGCAGCGAAACTTTTCGCTGCTAAAGTTTTGGATTTTTTTGGCGGCGAAAATTTTCACTGCTAAAAAGTCTTGGAAATTTTTTGGCGGCGAAACTTTTCGCTGCTAAAAGTCCTGTAATTTTTTTGCAGCGAAAATTTTCGCAGCTAAAAGTCTTGAAAATTTTTTCGCGGTGAACATTTTCGCTGCTAAAAGTCTTGGATATTTTTTTGGGAATCTTGGAAAATATTTTTGGTAGCAAAAATTTTCACTGCTAAAAGTCTTGTAAAATTTTTTTTGCAACGAAACTTTTCGCTGCTAAAAAAACTTGGATATTTTTTTGCGGCGAAAATTTTCGCTGCTAAAAGTCTTGGAAGTTTTTTTGGCGGCGAAAAGTTTCGCTGCTAAAAGTCTTGAAACTTTTTTTTGGCAGCGAAAATTTTCGCTGCTAAAGGTCTTGGAAAATTTTTTTAGCGACAAAAATTTTCGTCGTTAAAAAGCTTGCATTTAGCGACGATTTGAATTTTTCACTGATAAAAGCCTTGTACATCGGTCTTTTAGCGACGAAAATTTTCGTCGCTAAAAGGTTTTAGCTGCAAAAACTTGACTTTTAGCGACGAAAATTTTCATCGCTAAAAGTGGTGTTTCTTGTAGTGTATGAAACAATCATGATTGAATCCCTACCATTAAAACTTCATGGATTCCACTAGAATGTTTATTTGTCATCCAACTTGTCGATATGCTAGGTGGGAGCCACCATGATGTTAGTGAGAAATCCACCCGTCCATCCATTTTGCGAGCTCATCTTAGGACACATGACCAAATATGAGGTAGATCCAAAACTTAAGTGGGCCACATGAGAGGGAAAATTGGAGAAAAGAAATGTGTACTGCTAAAACTTTCCTTGGCTCCACCTTGATGTTTATATGTCATCTAAATCATTTATAAGGTCATGAACATTAGGATGAAGTGAAAAAACAAAATACTTAGGCGAATACAAAACTTTTGTGGCCATACTAATGTTCAACGATGGTCATTGAATCTCTATTATTTCCTCCCATGTGGCCCACTTGAGTTTTGGATCCACTTCGATTTTCATGTCATTGTCTAAAATGAGCTTGCAAAATGTATGAATGGGGTGGATTTCGGACAAACATCATGGTGGACCCTATAGTCAGGGTCCCAACCACCTCGGTGGATCACAGGTCGCACCTAATCTACTCGCCCGGATCCGGACCCGGATTTCCTGCCAAAGACTTTCCCAGGAAGTTTCAGTGCTAGAAACCTAGGTGGGGCCCAACGCGATGTTTGTGAGAAATCCATCCCGTCCATCCATTTTATAAGATCATTTTAGCATATGGGGCTAAAAATGAGCCGGATCCAATACTCAAAGGGGCTGAAAACGTGAGGATTGAATGTCCATAGTTGAAATATTTTGTAGGCCACAAAAGTTTTGAATGGGGCTAATATTTATGGTTTCAATTCATCTCAATAGGAATGAAGTTATGAGCCGTATTGATGTCATGTAAAAATCATTATCGACCCTAGGGAGGTTTCAACGATATGAATTTCCCTACCCACCTTTTTCTTTAATGTGGCCCACTTGAGTCTTGTATCCTGCTTTTTTGGTAACATTGGTGATGAGCCATGTTACGATATGATAGATATTGTTGGTGATATTGGTGACGTACCTAACATATTATTATTGGATTTGGCCGATGAGCCATTTCTATATTTGATGCTTGGGTGATGACCCTTATCGCTTTCATATAAATTGGGCATCATGTCATACCTTTGAAATTATTGATTACAGTATATATCGAGTGACGAACTTAAATTTGGATAAAGGAATACTGAAGACGAGCCTCTGCATGCCGTAAGGAGCCACGTGATCCAATTACGCGACTAGTGATATAATGATGGTATCCTAGCTTTGTTAATATGCTTTTGAATCTATACTAACAAAGATTTGGCT
This sequence comes from Magnolia officinalis, assembly GCA_021015155.1. Taxonomy (NCBI): domain Eukaryota; kingdom Viridiplantae; phylum Streptophyta; class Magnoliopsida; order Magnoliales; family Magnoliaceae; genus Magnolia; species Magnolia officinalis. The sequence continues at coordinate 19,457,133 of JAJHSJ010000017.1, forward strand.
AATCATGCATATCAAATTTGTTGGTAATGATGGTGACGAGTCACATTATAATAGGATAGATATTTTGTGGATGATGGTGGTGATAAGAAATATTACATTTGTTGATATTTATGAGACATGCATATGCAAATCATGACATACATGCATGTAATTAACAAGATTTTAAAAATTGTGTGTTATGTTGTGCTTTAATATCCTGGTTTCAATGTAATATGCTTGGTATATGTGCACTGAAGATATCATGCTTGAGAGTAGTACACTTTTGAATATGCATGTGCAATGAACTTGTTTATAACTAAATGTCCCAAGTAAAATCTTAGGAATACTTCTTTACTATGTTGGCACTCGACGCATTCAATTTGATATATGTGGATGACTTGTGAATAAGAACGAATGATAATGCGCTCGGAGCGCCCCAATAGATCTCTAGCTTTTTTAATTCTTTTGGTAGTTCTATATCCCATATATCTTGAACTTATATTGTGGGTTGTATAGTTCTCATCTAGGTAGAAACTATGTGTGAAGTTGTACCTTTTACATATTAGTCCTATATTTCTAAATTTAATTACATCTTAACTTTTAATGCTGTTAATTTAAAAGTAACTCTGATTATTGATCATTGTTTAATGCTAACCTGTTTAAGTGGACACGTGAGGACTCACCAATGTTTGTTTTTACCAAATTCACACTCGAAAACTCTGGATTGGAGTCTCCATACTTAGGTGCCGAATTTCAAGGCGTGAAACTCAGCCTTAAAAAAATTATGGTGTGATACTTTACCACATTGTATGGTAAAGCAATCGATGTACTCGACCATAGAAGTTTCACCCTTCATAGAGAATAAGGTAAAATCGGTGAAGTTGAACCTTATGTGTAGCTCAAAATATTGATCTACCCAGTTTCATGCAGATCAGTTAAGTGATTCATCGGCCGTTTGGCTAGATGTTGTACTCTCAATGATTCCTATGTGATCCTCCCAGCCGAGCAGCTAAGCGAGATATGGCCTTTACACCGCTTGATCGATGACCATTGGAGGTGATGGGATTGGAGGTTACCCCCGAGGTATCTTAACCCTCTGATAGCCTTGTTGAAGGGCCAGTGCGATTAGAGGTTGCCCCCCTTAGTTCTTGGGCATTGGATAGTAATTTTATGGAATCGGTTAGGTGGTTGGATGTGGCCCAAGATTATTAACGTCAGCTTGAAGTTGCTCCTAGGTATATAAACATTCGGTGGGTCAGCATACTCTGGTTGGCAGTATGGTCGGCCATTTCGGTTGTTCCTCCTTAGCACTAGTGGTGGTGGAATAGGACAGCTTTGGGGTTCGGTCCGACTAGCCCTTGTAGGGAGCTCGACCAACTATTGTACTTCACTTCCATAGGAAAATTGGGTGATAGTTGAATATTCAAGATTGATGAAAGCCTCTTTAGGAAACTTTTGACTGCCCCTTCCAATCTCTCTGCTTGTACCCTGTTGCTCTCCACGATCTTCCATGTCTATTTACATATGAAGAAAGCACATGGCGACATTTTTTATGACTAACTAAGAAGAGGATCTTATATCCACGTTAACGTGCTCAATCTAGTGTCCTTTGTCTTGTGACTCTTCTACAACATCAAGGATAGACCTTTTTTTTTTTTTTAGAAGGTATCTTGCCTTATTGAAAAATAGTGAGGATAAAACACGTGTCCCACCAAGCATGCTAAAAAATATATGTTTCATTATTCAATCCAACATAAGACCACACATGTTCATGAAGGCATGTATTAAGAAAAACGTGTACAATTAGGATTAGTGCGGGCATTATAGAGTCGTACTTAACTTCATTTCGATTAAACGTGTTGTGATCCCAGGCACTGAGATAGACGGATTAAGACCGAATCTGTGGGATTGGCCACCTTCATCATCCATTATTGCTATAGGTGATTAGGCAATTTAAAAGGGGTGGGGGTTATCCGTTTTAATGGAAACTTTTTACATTACGTTAAGGACTTCTCTTTCAATAATAATTGCAGGGCTCATATTTCCCAATAGAGCAATGATAGATAGAAAAGATTCAGACTAAAATAAAAAATAAAAAAACCTAATGATGTTGATTTTATTGATTTGTATTCGAAGTTTAGTATAATCAGCAAATTAAAAAACAATAAGCAGAGAAATAAATAAGTGATAAATACATGTGATTGTCTGTATAGATATAATCAAGGCGGATGGTCAGCTGGATGCGACCTTCCAAGGACTTGGTTGATTGGGAATCTGATGACAGTAGGTCGTGAATATTTATTCATTCCTATATTTACTACAACGATGGCGTTGGACAACAATGATATAAGTTAAACCTAAACTTCAGACGTTTTGCAATGTGGATGGAAAGAAGTGAAAGACCTAGAAAGTAAGATAAGTAGTATTTTGCTGTGCAGAGAGATTCTTTTGACATGGGGGCTCGAGCTCTTCATCAAGTACTCTTTATATAGTTCAAGAGGTGGAAAACCCTCGTTGGTTTTTCTTATTGGTTTATGATCCTTGGTGTTTAGAGCATAGAATCATTTTTCAATTTTACTGGTCTCACCAAAAAATATTGAAGAGTTATAATACGAAACCGTTTTCAGATCTCCTTGTCAGTGTAGAACCATTGGATCTGGATTCCTCACCATATTCTTCGATTTTCTTCCATTTTGCGGGCACCCAATCCACTTCCTGGATATGGACTGGCTGGTGTACCACACACAACCGACTTGGCTGGTGTGTTGATTTCACCAAGTTCAGTGGGTCCCATCATGAGGTATGTGTTATATCCAAACCATCGGTCCATTTGGCAAGCTCATTAAGGCTTGAACCAAAAAACAAGACAGATTCAAAGATTAAGTGAACCATACGGCAAAAAGCAGTGGAGGATTGAACGTCTACCATTGAAACCCTTTTGGAGTCACAAAAGTTTTGGATCAATATGGCATTTGTTTTTACTCTTCATCCACCCGTGTAACCTTATGAAGAGATTGGATGCAAAATAAATGTTATGACTTGCCTGTGGGGTGGTCCACTTGAGCTTTGGATATGACTCAGTTTTGAGTTCATGCTCTCAAAAAATATCGCCAAATGGATAAAAGGTGCTCATGATATAATAAATATATCATTGTTGGGCCATGTAACTTTGATCTCCTTTTAGCATCTTCGCATGACAGGTACCCACGTCAGCCAGTTCGACGGTATGTGGTGCACCAGCCAATCCGCTTACGAAAGTGGAATAGCAATTTATCAATTTTAGGACGCGGATTTCCTGCGAAACCCTTCCGCAGAAAGTTCCTGCGCAAGATTCTGTGTGGGTCCCACTCAGATATTGTTTGTGAGAAATCCAAACCCTCAGATATTGTTTGTGAGAAATCCAAACCCTCAGATATTGTCTGTGTGGGTCCCACTTAGATATTGTTTGTGAGAAATCCAAACCCGGATATTGTTTGTGAGAAATCCAAACCCTTAGATATTGTTTGTGAGAAATTCAAACCCTCAGAAATCCAAACCCTCAGATATTGTGTGGGTCCCACTTAGATATTGTTCGCAGAAAGTTCCTGCGCAAGATTCTGTGTGGGTCCCACTTAGATATTGTTTGTGAGAAATCTAAAAATGGATGGACGTATTTGATTTCTCAGAAACATTGCAGTGGGCCCCACCTAGAATGTTTCGCAGGACGGGAAACGGATTGGCTACTCCCCCTGACACCAGCCCCGTGGCTGATGGTCGGTGCTATGTGGGGCCATAATGATGTATGTGTTTCATCTATTCCGTTCATCTACTTTTACATATCATTTTACAGTATGAGACCGAAAATGAAATATATCACAATCTTAAGTGGACCACATTACAGGAAACAGTGTTGAACGACCGTTGACCATTAAAAAACATTTTGGGGCCATAAAAGTTTTGGATCAAGATGATTTTTGTTTTTTCCCTTCATCTGGGCCTGTATGACCTAATCAACATATTGGATGTCAAATAAACAGTACAGTGGGCCTTAGGAAGATTTTGATGGTGGATATCCAATCGCTAATGTTTTCATATGATGTGGTCCACCTGAGATTTATATACGTCTCATTTTTGGGTTCAAGCAATAAAATGATATGTAAAAATGGATGAACAGAATGGATGAAACACATACATCATTATGGACCCACATAGCACCGACCATCAGCCACGGGGCTGGTGTCAGGGGGAGTAGCCAATCCGTTCCCCGCAGGACGCGGATTTCCTTTGAAAGCCTTTCGCAGGAAGTTCCTGCACAAGGATTTTGGATGGGGCCTACTGTGATGTTTGTTAGAAATCCAACCTGCCCATCCGTTTTTTGAGCTTGTTTTAGGACTTGAGACCGAAAATGATTAGTATCCAAAACTCAAGTGGACCATACTAGATGAAACAGTGGGGAAAGGAATTCCTACCGTTGAAACCTTCCTAGGATCCACCTTGATGTTTATATTCCATCCAAACCGTTTATAAGATCATTTTCACTGAGATGAAGTGAAAAGGACAAGAAATTAAACCGTTACAAAACTTTTGTGACTATATAAATGCTTCAACGGTGGTCACTAAATCCCCACTGTTTCCTCTAGTGTGGCCCACCTGAATTTTTGATCCACTTGAATTTTTGGTCGCATGTCCTAAAATGAACTCGGAAAACGGATGGACGGAGTGGCTTTCTCACAAACATCGTAGTCGCCCACACAGAATCTTGCGCAGGAATTTCCTGCCAGAGGCTTTCGCAGGAAATCCGCGTCCAATTTTTTAGCATTTCCTATAACACGTGTCTGCATAACTGCAGATAGGTTCGAATAGTTCGATTGACCGGCCGTTGTCGTATGTTTTTGTAAACAGTACCACATCCGTACCATTATAAACATTACCACCTGGAGAAATGCTTAGTGCAGTCGAGCGAGTGCACCCTTTTGGGTCTCACCTCTCAAATGTAGGAAACAGGCACATGTGGTGCAGATCCAATCTCTTCATTCGTTGGGCTTTATCACATCGGTCCATAGTCACAAATACCACGCCGATCTGACCATCTAGTAGGCCTAACATTCATCTTAAGTTCTGACCGTTGACTACTTTTTTTAACCATTCAAATCATTTTACACGGCTTTGCCCATATGAACCAGACCTGCCTGCGCTTACACCTTTGGGCCAATGTGGATAGCAGATTGGATCTTTCGCACTTTTTACACTGCCACATGCATGTGTGAAAAAGAAAGGGCCTCCCTAGCAATTTTACAGCTGATACATAATGGTGCACGTTTATTTGCATTTTGTTTTTACCTAATATGTGTCGGCGGAACCTTTTGTTTGGTTCTTAGAAAGTATAGACATGTAACATGTGTTTTATATTGTATGCAATATCTATATAAACCAGGAGAAATGAGGTTAGTCACACGACACAAGACTCATTAACCATAGCATAGCTAAGATGGCTCGTATGCTCCTCTTCCAATGCTCACCTTCTTCACTAGCACCGTTGCAACCCGGTCTCATGCTACTAAGACCTCCAAGTGGTGCCAAAGCCAGGAGAAATCTGCGTTGCTGTGCGAGTACTCGAGTCACAGAGCTGATGACTGCCCGACGCTCAGCTAATTACCATCCAAGCATTTGGGAAGACGATTTCATGCAGTCGTTAACTAGTGATTATAAGGTGACTAAGATACTTTAGAATGTTTATTAACATTTGATTTTCATACATCTTACAGAGTTCACGTGTCTTATATACAGGGCTATACATGCTTGGAACGAGTAGAGGAGCTAAAGGAAGACGTGAGGCGTACTTTGCAAGAAGCGGTTGGGCTGTTGGATCAGCTTGAGCTGGTTGATTGTATCCAACGTCTTGGAGTGGGTTATCATTTTGATAAGGAAATCAAGGAAATTCTAAAAATGATTTCGACAGAGCCCAACAACGCGGGTTTGATTGAAGGGGATCTCTATGCTACAGCTTTATGCTTTAGGCTGCTTAGGCAACATGAATATGAAGTCCCACAAGGTACATGTGGTCTCATGTGATTTAGTTGTGAAACCAAACTCTTGAATCTTAGTAAATCCATATCTCTCATGATAATAATTTCTTTTTAATTTTCAGGTGTTTTTAATAGGTTCATGGATGATTCAAGTAGTTTCAAGGCAAGCCTTTGCGATGATGTGAAAGGCATGTTGAGCTTGTATGAAGCTTCGTACCTTGCTTTAGAAGGCGAAACCACCTTGGATGAGGCCCAGGCTTTCGCGTATAGACATCTCAAGGGTCTCAAAGGGAATATAGACTCAAACCTTAAAAGCTTAGTAGAGCATGCATTAGAGCTTCCCTTGCATTGGAGGATGCTAAGATTAGAGGCTAGGTGGTACATTGACACATATGAGAGAATGGAGGATATGAATCCTCTTTTTCTTGAACTGGCTAAGCTGGATTTCAACATTGTTCAAACCGTATACCAGGGACAAGTCAGAAAAATGTCTAGGTAATGGCGTGCAATATTAATTCTCATAAATAAATGCTAGTTCGACCAACATTCCTCAAACTAGCATTTATTTATGAGCATATATTATACAAAAAGTATGTACATATATGAATATGTGATGGATCATGGACTTACATTCTTCTTCTATTAAAATTTAGGTGGTGGACGGACCTAGGGCTGGGACAGAAGTTGGGTTTTGCTAGAGACCGTCTGATGGAGTGCTACGTATGGACTATTGGAGTGAAATTTGAACCTCAGTTTGAACAATGCAGGGACGTTCTTACAAAAATCAATCAATTGATAACAACTATTGATGATGTTTATGATGTTTATGGTTCGCTGGAGGAGCTGGAACTATTTACAAAGGCCGTTGATAGGTAGGTAAAACTAAGGGAGCTTTCTCTATTTATGTGAGTGTTTTTGTGTAAACATGAAATCTGACCAGGCTTTGAATGTTTGTTTTTGTTTAGGTGGGACACTAATGCCATGGAAGGGCTACCAGAATACATGAAGATTTGCTTTTTAGCCCTCTACAACACTGTGAATGAAATTGCTTATGACACACTAAAGGAACAAGGCTTGGATGTCATTCCATACTTACAAAAATCAGTATGACTTTTCGGTTTGCTTTTTTTCTTATTTATTATATGGTTTTGTATAAATCATTAATATCTACTAGGGACTATAAATTTTCTAATAATATAGAGAATTTTTGTTTAATGTAGTGGGCCGATTTATGTAAAGCATACTTGGTGGAAGCAAAATGGTACTATAGCGGATATACACCAACGTTTGATGAATATCTCAACAACGGATGGATTTCGATATCAGGCCCAGTCATACTAGTTCATGCTTACGTCTCTTTGAATCAAATGATAACCAAGGAGGCATTAGACTGCGTAGGGAGCTATGCAAATATCATGCAATGGTCATCAATGATTCTTCGACTTGCCGACGATTTGGCAACTTCAACTGTATGGATGTTATACTTTCTCTGGAACTTCATTACTTTTGTTCTATATATTTACCACATAATTCATTGACTATGCTAGAGTTATGCTTCTTGATTGGGTATTTGACACATGGATCAACATGATGAGGTTGATCACCATCTTCCTCAAGGATAACTATGAATCCACGGAGCTTCTCGGGAATCCTCACAATTCAAAGACTTCTCGAATCCACGAGGAAAGAAAGCATGAAAGTGTAAATAAATTCTAATAAATTTCGTAACTTGATTGATCAATTAAATAAATGAGCCTACACACCTAAATCCATAGCTCAAGTGGTAGACGGAGTGAAAGATACCTCGTTTCAACACTAAGGTCTTGGTATCGATCCCAAGTTGGGGGTGGCTAACAGTGAGTGTGAACTGACAATAGGTGTACTAACCAGCTAATAATAAATAAATAAATAAACGAGTCTACAACTGTTTAAATAGAGATACCAAGACTAGGAAGAAGTTTAAGAATTAAACCATAACTAAAACTCCCTAAAATTCGTAACTTATTATAAATATTAAATTTACTTTTTATAGTAAGTGTCCTATATGTCTTAGCCATGTTATTCTCCTAATTTTTCTAAGCACTTTTTATGTTGGACACAACTCCTAAAGCCCAACGGATGAAGAGTTATAATCAAATTAAAACTTACTAAATATAGTAAAAGCGGAAATAAACATGGAATTCGACTGTTAATATGATGGAATTTTGCAAATTCAGCATAGACAACCCGGCTAGTAGCTCGTCCTACCCCAAAATCATATATGGTACATCGAGTAATTCATTCCAATTTGCGAGATATGCTTGTTTTAAGGTTTTAACGGTCTTGATGACTTCTACTTATGATCATGCCTTCTCTAATCTATCTTGGACATGAAAGTGCCCATGACCCGCTCTACATCAGTAATATAGTGTTTGATAGGAGGAAGTAGCACCGTTTGTTGGACAGATCATTGTAGATGGGCGGCCCACCTGTTGGCACACTTAAGTTTTTCATCCGGAGCACTCCATTGAAAAGTTCATGGCTTAATGTCTCAACTATCAGATGGTCGTAGCCATCTGATGGAAATGGTCAATAACAAAGAAACATGCACTTCAATAAGGACATAGTATGACTGTTGCAATGATCCAATGGCAGATGCTTTTCCTGGGTACTTGCATATGAATGACTCGGATAAACGAATATTTTTTTCCTACACATTCATCTACTTAGAACATGCTCATGTCCTCTTCAGCCTTTCACGTCCTTACTACGTATATTTTTCTTGATACAGGATGAGCTAGAGAGAGGAGATGTGCCAAAATCTATACAGTGTTACATGCATGAAAATGGTGCTTCAGAAGTTGTTGCACGGGAACAGATGAGGGCTCGAATTAGTGACATATGGAAGAAGATGAACAAAGATGTCGCACTTTCTCCGATGCCTCAGCCATTTAAAGGTGCTGCTGTAAATCTTGCACGGATGGCCCAATGCGTGTACCAATACGGCGATGGGTTTGGTATTCCAGATAATGAGAGCAAGGATCGTATCTTGTCACTTGTGGTGGAACCTATTCAATTAATGGAGAGCTAATACCTCTTAATTAGTGCTTACATGAGATTAGTTATTATGGGTGGATTTGTATACCATTCAATAAATAGCTTTTTAACTTATGTGAGGTTTATAAGTTATTTTCTTTAACTTAGGTAGGCACCATATTGTAAAAGTGACTTGATAGAAGTCGTTTATTCCAATAAATTTTTATACTCTACTTTTCAACCTTAGGATCTAGCCTCCCGAAACAAACCAGAATTATGGATAATAAAGCAATGAAAATAATCAATGCATCAATCACACACCACACAAGAGATTTTTTACGTGAAAAAACCTCAAAGAGGTAAAAACCACTGGACCTCGTCCAGATCAACAATCCACTATGAAGTAAAACGTTATAACCTTCTTCACTCACGCATGAGTGGATAAACAATAAGGGAAACAAAGAAAACGGAGAGATCTAACCGATTACGAGGACATAGAAGCGCTGAGATATAGATTGCACAGTAGATAACCTCCATGAGCAGAACCTCCCTTCTATAAGCTTCCTCTCTCTCTTTTCCTCTCTCTCTCTCACCTTTGATAGCCCTAAACCCTTTAGCAAATCCCTTGTAAAGCTTTATGAAACACTCTTGTCATACCTAGAAAGCCCTAGGAACTCCTGTTTAAAGTTTTAGGAAACTCTTTTCCGCATCTCAGTTGCGAAAGGACTTGCGACACGAAATCCGCACAAAATTGCGGAATGAATCTGCGTAACCTCGATTAGTCGAACCGAGTCTACAACCGGTCGAAAGCCACTTACGACTGGTCGAGCACCTCCTTCGACTGGTTGAGCACCCCGGAGAAAATAATCCACAGTCGCTGGACTTTGAGTCGTGCCACGACTCGACTCACGACTGGTCAACCACCAACCTTCGACCGGTAGAGCAAGGCTCACGACCGGTCGACGACGGGTCAAAAAATCCATCAAATCTCCCCCTTTTTGACCTAGGAGAGATCCACCTTCTTCAAGCCAGCCAGGTTTCTATAAACCTCAAACTTGCCCTTGAGCAAAGCCTTGGTCATCATGTCTGACCCATTATCGTCCGTGTAGACCTTCTCGAGCTGTAACACCTTCTGTTCCAAAGTATCCCTGATCTAGTGATACTGAATCTCCATGTGCTTTGACTTAGAATGCTACTTGGATTCTTGCTCAAGTGTATAGCACTCTGACTATCGCAATAGACCACGTGCTCCTCCTGCTTCAGGCTAAGTTCCTGTAGGAACCTTTTCATCCAAAGCATTTCTTTACATGCCTCTGTGACTGCAATGTACTTGGCCTATGTCGTCGACAATGCTATGACTTTTTGTATCTTACTCTGTCAGGAGACCACTCCCCCTGCAAACGTGAACATAAACCCCGATGTAGACTTCCTGGAGTCTATGTCACCAGCCATATCTGCATCTGTGTAGCTCTCTAACACAGGTTTACCGTCACCATAGCATAGGCTCAACCTGGATGAGCCTCTTAGATACCGCAACATCCACTTAACCACTGCTCAATGTTCTTTGCCAGGATTAGCAAGATACCGGCTGACAATACCAATCGCATATGCTATGTCTGGGCATGTACACACCATAGCATACATTAAACTTCCTATCGCTGACGCGTAGAGTATCTTCTACATCTCTTCCACCTCTGCCTTCGTCTTGGGACACTGCCTGTCGCTCAATCTAAAGTAACCATCTAGTAGAGTACTGACCGGCTTCGCTGCATTCATATTAAACCGCTATAGGACTTTCTCAATATACTGCTCTTGTGACAGCCAAAGCTTCCTGCTGCTTCTGTCACGGGTTATCTCCATTCTTAGGATCTGTCTAGCCAGGCCCAAGTCTTTCATCGCAAAAGACTTGTCCAACGCCTGTTTCGGCCTATCGATCTTCTTGATGTCTTTTCTTATGATAAGCATGTCATCAACGTATAATAACAGAACTAAGAAATCACCATCTGAGAACTTGTGCGTGAACACACAGTGGTCCGACTCTGTTTTGTCATACCCTTGCTGTAACATGAACGAATCGACTTCTTATACCATTGCATGGAGCTTGTTTTAACCCATACAAGCTCTTCCTCAACCTACATACCATATGCTCCTTACCCTTGACTTCGAACCCCTCTGGTTGGTGCATGTAGATCTCTTCTTCCATATCACCATGGAGAAAGGCAGTTTTAACATCTAACCGCTCTATCTCCAGATCCATGCTAGCCGTCAACCCAAGCAACACCCGTATGGATGTCATCTTCACCACTGGTGAGAATATCTTCTCGAAATCTATGCCTTTCCTCTGACCAAACCCTTTCACCACAAGTCTGGCCTTGAACCTCGTCTATGAATTCTTCTGCTCAATCTTCTTTCTGAACACCCACTTGTTGCTCAGAGCTTTCTCGCCCTTAGGCAGTTTCACCATATCATAGTTGTGGTTCTTATGCAAGGATTCCATCTCCTCTTGCATAGCTTTCAACCACTCCCCCTTATGCTCGTCGGCTAGGGCCTCAGAATAATCTTCTAACTCTCCCCCATCAGTCAGCATAATGTACTCATGTCGCGAGTACCTCTTGGACGGTTGTCTGTCCCTAGATGACCTCCTCACCTGTGGCTCAACAGGTGGATCAAGTGGGGGCTGCTCCCCTGGTTCATCTTCTGAAAGAACTCCCTCTTCCTCTACACCTTACTGTACTCCCCCATCATCAGGCACCACGGGAAGAATAACCGAATCCATGTCCTCTAGCTCACCTGAACTAGGCTGGTTCTTCTCTAACTTACTAATATCTTCTATACACTGATCTTCAAAGAAAACCACATCTCTGCTCCTAACGAGCTTCTTCTCGGTCAGATCTTATAACCTGTAACTGAACTTTTCATCACTGTACCCTAAGAACACACACTGTCTGATCTTCATATCGAGCTTGGACCTCTCGTCCTTTGGTACGTGAACGGATGCCCTGCATCCAAACACCTTGAGATGACTGTACAATGGATCATGTCCAGTCCATACCTTCTCAGGCACTTCTCCATTCAATGGGGCTACTGGAGACCTGTTTATCAAATACACTGCCGTGTGCATTGCTTCTCCCTAGAACGTCTTGAGCAATTTTGCACGGGATAACATGCATCTAATTCTCTCTACAATGGTGCGATTCATTCGCTCAGCTACACCATTATGCTGGGGGGCCTTGGGAACCGTCTGTTCATGCCGTATACCAAGGGACTTGCAGTACTCATGAAAGTCGCCAATGTATTTACCACCATTGTCAGTGCAGATGCACTTCAATGATCTACCTGTCTCTCTCTCGACCATAGAATGAAATAATTTAAATACACCAAAGACCCCATCCTTGGATTTCAAAGCATAAACCAAAACCCTCCTAGATGTATCATCTATAAAAGTGACAAAATACAATGCCCCACCTAAGGTTTTTGTCCTTATAGGACCACAAACATCAGAATAAACCAAATCTAATGCATGCACTTTATTAACATGAGAAGCAGTTTTAACAAATGAAACTCTATATTATTTCCCTGATAAACAATAAAGACAGGTTTTGAGAGGTGTACCTGTCACGTCTGGAAGGAGTCCCTTCTTTACTAGTACTTGAAGCCCTTTTTCACTCATGTGGCCTAGACGCCTTTGCCACATGTCAATAGCTGAATCTTCTGCTGCATTCAACCCACCCTTGCACATACTAACACTTGCCTTGTAAAGGGTGCAATACTTCTTTCCTCTGGCCACGATCAACGAACCCTTGATGAGCTTCCATCGCCCACCAACAAACCGGCTTTTATAGCCATCATCATCCAACATTTCCGTCGACATCAAGTTGAGGCGAAGGTCTGGGATATGCCTCACATCCCTGAGAACCAATGTGCAGCCCACATCGGTCTTCACACAAATATCACCAACTTCCACGATTTTTGATACACCAGAATTTCTTATCTTCACAGTCTCATAGTCACCTGACTTGTAGCTTGTGATGAAGTCCCTGCGTGGAGTCACATGAAAAGAAGCTCCCGAGTCTATTACCTAGTCGGTGTCCTGACTCGTAGCCATGAGACATACATCGTGATCTGCTGAAAGAATAACTACCACGTCGCCATCTAAAGCGACCATAGTGGAATCTGATTCATCTTCCTTCCCTTTTCCTTTCTTGTCGTTCTTCTTACCACGACATTCATGCTTGCAGTGGTCCTTCTTGCCACAATTCCAGCAATCAATATCTTTCGTATTACTCGACTTGCCTCTTGATTTATCTCGGGCCTTCCTACCCTTCCTGTTCTTTCCTCTCTCCCGTTACTGTGTCACAAGAGCCTCTTGCTGAGTAGACCCCTGAGACTTCCTCCTTGTCTCTTCATTGAAAAGATATCTAGTTACCTGTTCCATGGATATCTTTCTGTCTGGCGCAGAGTTACTTAGAGACACCACCAATGTCTCCCAACTGTCAGGTAATGAACTAAGCAAAAGTAAAGCCCGCAATTCATCATCCAGAACCATCTTCATAGAGGAGAGTTGGTTCATTATATTGCTGACCTCATTCATGTACTCGGCCACAGAACCACCATCCTTGAACTTGAGATTCACAAGTCACTTTATCAGAAAAATTTTATTACCGACTGTCTCCCTCTCATACAGCCCTTATAATTTCAATCATAGGCTAGCGGCTGAGGTTTCCGTAGACACATGGTGGAACACTGAATCATCCAACCATTTTCTAACATACCCCACCGCCTTCCGGTCCATCTTCTTCCAATCACAATCAGACATATCCTTGGATTTTACTGATATGCCAAAAATTGGAGAATATAGATCCTTGCAATAAAGCAAGTCCTCCATCTTAGCCTTTCATATGGTCCAGTTAGAACCATTGAGGCTGATCATCCTTGATGAGCCACCTTCTATAATTCAAAATCGATCTTACCCGTTCAATGAACTTAACTCTGATACCACTTTGTTGGGGGCCTTGCATTAAACCTTATGATCTAGCCTCTCGAAACAAACCAGAATTATGGATAATAAAGCAATGAAAATAACCAATGCATCAGTTACACACCACACAAAAGATTTTTACGTGGAAAACCCTCAAAGAGGTAAAAACCACGGGACCTCTTCCAGATCAACAATCCACTATGAAGTAGAATGTTATAACCTTCTTCACTCACGCAGGAGTAGATAAACAATAAGAGAAACAAAGAAAATGGAGAGATCTAGCCGATAACGAGAACATAGAAGCGCTAAGATATAGATTGCACAGTAGATAACCTCCACGAGCAGAACCTCCCTTCTATAAGCTTCCTCTCTCTCTTTTCCTCCCTCTCTCACCTTTAATAGCCCTAAACCCTTTAGCAAATCCCTTGTAAAGCTTTAGAAAACCCTCTTGTCATACCTAGAAAGCCCTATGACTCCTATTTAAAGTTTTAGGAAACTCCTTTCCGCATCCTAGTTGCGAAAGGACTTGCGACACGAAATCCGCGCAAAATCGCGGAATGAATCTATAAAACCTTGACTGGTCGAACTGAGTCCACGATCGGTCGACAGCGACCAACGACTGGTTGAGCACCGCCTTCGATTGGTCGAGCACTCCGGAGAAAAATAGTCCATATTCGCTAGACTTTGAGTCGTGCCACGACTCGACTCCACGACTGGTCGACCACCAACCTTCGACCGGTAGACGATGGATCAAAAAACCCATCACTTCCTAATTGGATGAACTGAAAACCCCAATCCAAAACTTCTGTGGGCCCATGACTGCCACGAATGTTTCAGTAGTTGCCATTTTAATATCCATTATTTTTTGTGGTGTGGTGTACTTGAGTTTTTTATCTGCCTGATTTTTAGGCTTTTCCTGTCACTTGCTAAGATGGTAGACATGGTGGATTTCTCTAAAACATCGTAGTGGGCCCAAGTGTTCAAGCAGCGGCCATTTAATCTTTACTATTTCTTATCTCGTGGCCTAATTGACTTTTGAATATGCCTGGTTGTTTGGGTCCATGCCCTAATATGGGATAGAAAAATGGATGGTCGGGTCAATTTGTTAAAGATATTATGGTGGGCCTCACAATTGTTTCAATAGTGGAATTCAATACCTAGTGTTTCCTACTGTATGGCCCACTTAATTGTTTGATCTGCCTCATTGCTAGGCCCATCCCTAAAATTATTTGGCTAAGATGGTCGACGACATAGATTTCATAAAAGCATCATAATGGCCTCCAAGTGTTTGAACAGTGGCCATTCAATCTCCATTGTTTCCTACCATATGGCCAACTTGAATTTTAGATCTATGAACACTTGTGCGGCATCGTGGCGGGCCCGTTCGATTCAAAATTTGATGCATGTTGCTCTTGATGGTGGGAAATGGATGTTTGATTCATTTTTCTTTCCTTGGTTGTGTAATACCTTCCTTAAGGTTTGCAAAACGGTGCGTTTAGATAGTTTGATCATTTTAGAGTTGCCACAAGACGAAACACGAACTCAAAATTCACGGTCAGGTAGAGTCTGTAGAATCTCTTAAGGAGTGAAAACCTTAAGAATTCTCGATTCAAGTAACTCCAAAGTTGATCTGCGCTGGGTAAGGGGTTTAGTTTTTTTTTTTTTTTTTTTTTTTTTAAAAAAAAGAGTGGTTAGACACCATTTTTTGCCCGCGCAACACATGGTCTCTACTTTAGTGGGTTGTACTGTTATTAAAGAGGATTATGGGGACTTTCAATAAATTATGTAATTGACTAGTACTATATTAGCTTATATGCCCTAAGTAAACAAAAAAAAAAACTTGAGGAAATAAGGTAAAGAAAAAGTGCATGTAAAGTAAAAGATATAAATGAAAACAAGATATAAGTGTAAGCATTTTATGGCGAGCTTTATGTTGTGGCAGGGAATGAATCCCCCTTATTTCAAATGTCCCTCAGAGGTGACGCATTAGATTGGTAGACCTCGTTTCATTATGCCATATAAAGACTCACAGACAACTTTTCCAAGCCTTTACAAACTAATTCACATGAAATCTCAATGCAGCACTAAAGAGAGTTGCCCTAAAGTAGTAGAGTGATGAATCTCTGTTAGCCTATATTGGATGGTGGTGTGCCATGGCCATCAAAATAAAAACACCAATTAATGACAAGGTGCAGATCTCAATGGTCATTCACTCGGCACATTCAAGTATCTCTTAATACCTTATCTTATACTCATATGCCAACTTTATCTAACTTATCAGCGCCCGAGAATAGGTTAGATTTAAAGGTTGAGATGATCTGTCCGTGTAACAACCATAAATTTGGATGCACTAAAAACTAAAATAAATAGTTAAATATTTTATTTTTAAATAAAAAATAAAAATAAGTCAATAATTGAGTTGGTAGAGACACTCTTAGTTGAAAAGAAAAGGTTGAGGGATTGACTTTTGTTGAAATAGTAATGATAATTTTTTTATCAATGGCATAAAAATTTCAAATTTAGGTTTGACTATCTCTCTTTTGTTTTTCTTTCAGAAGAAAAACAAAAGAGAGATCTCCAAGAGATCTTGATCAGTAAGTTCTAACCCTTAGATCTTTTTAATTTTTTGTTATGTTATTAGTTTCTTCCCGATCTATACAATGGATGGTATGGATCATTCACATGATCATTCTTTAGATGTGTAGAGAAAATTTTAACAAAGTAATGCTTTATGATTTCAGTATAGTCAATAATATTTTAGGAATAAATTTAATAAATGGCACCAGATCGTGTTAAGATAGATCTGAACGTGTCATTTGATCCTAAGCACTATTAGATAATAGTGCCTTAAATTTCATATTGATCTTATCAGTGGATGGGTTATTTTTATCAGATTTAACCATAAGAATCATTTATGCCTTATATCTAAAATGGTGATTAGACATATTAGATTAGATCCCTACTATGTATGCTCATTCTAGAACAGTTATAAATTGTTGTCCAGAGAATATGGGCAGATCTGACCGTTTGATGGGCCACAAGGATGAGAAATTCGAATTGTACTTATGATACTTTGAATCATTTTTTTATCTAGAAAATATAAATGGTCTGGATCTAAGCGATCTAATGATGCATTATAAATCTGAAATTTTATAACGTCGATGGATAGCTTAGATCTTTCCCATATGATCAGTGGATAATTAGATGTGTTAGATCTGATCCACACCGTCTATCTGAATATTAAGGTTGAATTATGTTGGAACCACAAATATTACCTCAATCTGACCATCATGTGGATCGTATCGATTAAATGGTATTTGTTAAAAAGATAAGTATTAAAAATGTCATGTGGTCTACTAAGGTTTCAGATCAAATTGATTATTTCGCCCTACTTAAACCATTCCTTAACAGGCCATTAATTGGTTAGGATCTGACCGATGTATTTAAAGTATATTCTATATCTTAAATAAGAAAAATCTTAAAACTTTTATTCATCTCTAAAACACGGAGTAGAATTCTAGAGTTTGTCAATTTAACACGTAAGATTATCGATCCAAATCGATAGAGAGATCCTTACCAAATTGATAGAGCATGCACTTTATCGGTTCGACTCGATCTGACCAACAAAGGGTAAAAACATACTACTTTTACTCCGAATTTAAGGACTGATGAATTGAGTCAATATTTGATTTATGATTAAATATAATTGTTAGGTTATTTAAAATGTAATTAAAAATGGTAGAGACCACTTTGATTACTCAAGTGGGCCGTATGAAATGGTTGTGATTACATACCATGTATCAAGAGTTTATGAAGAGATCCAAATTTGAGAATATTGTGGACCCTGTCATGTACTCAATCAATCAAAGGTGGGCCATATCATATGAATTTATATATATTAGGATAATGATTATATGTATATGTTGTATTTTAGAATATTCTAAACTATCCTATTTCTTTATTCGAAAAACAATTCATCATTGCCAAACCATTAGGTGAGTGATCCCAACATATTTTCTATCCATTGTTATTAAAATAGACATCTCATTGTTTTGATAATTGTGATATTTTGTATTGAATATTTGTTGAATTTGTTAAGAATTAAAATGTCATATGTTGTTATGTGTATATATATGTCAACTATTAATACCATGCACCAGTCATTCTCATCATGCATCCATGTCCCGCATCACATAATTGCGCTGAATACTTATAGGCACTCCCTGAATGACTTGTAGGTACTTACAGTACCGGGTGACTTAGGAGACCATCCCCGAATGCTCATGTTATGTGAAATCCTACAAAAATGGTGGAAGCCTACCCCAATAAGGGGAGATACGGGTTGATGGGATCCAACTCAATCAAGTGGACTAATTAACCCACTTGATGCATTCATGTACCAAAAAATAGGGCAAAACCGACGAACTTGGGGTGGTTTGGCTATGGCTAAAAGCCATCGGAGATACCAACGGCTAAAATCCGTAGCGAAAACCAATTAATCTGTAGTCCATAGGGAGTTTTTTAATGGTGGACATCCAATCGCGAATTTAAGCCTGTGGTGTACTTCACTTGAGATTTATTTAAAGCTCATTTTTTGGGATCATTCTTAAAATAATGTTTAGAAATGGATGTACAGTGTGGACGAAACAAAAACATAATAGTGGGGCCATAAAGCCCTACCAGATCCAATGCTCAAGGCACCTTTAAAAAAATAAATAAATAAATAAATAAATAAAAATAATAATAAAATTAAAAAATATAAATAAATAAATAAATAAATAAATAAATAAATAAATAAACTGTAAATGTGTGTGAGTTTTGCATTTTCTGTAAAAATGTAGTGACTCGTTTATATAAATAGTAGTAATTATATAGGGTTATCCAGACCAACCAAATAATGGGTCTAGTTGTAGATGGGTAATATGTATATATTTTATTATATAAAACTATCGTAACCATCCAGTAAATGGTCCATTACATATACGACTGGTAATATGGTGTATGTTATAAATGATCGTAAATGCATAATTATTGGATTTGAAATTATCTCCTCATTTCAAATGAGAGATTTCTGAACGCATGGCTGTTCCTCTTTTGAACGAGCGATCTTCCTTGCCAGAGCTCTTCCCTCTTTTGAAGGGCACAATCTTCCTCACCAGAGCTCTGAATCCTTGAAGAATTTCCTCGTTCCATGCAGATTCATCTCAAATATGTGAGCTTCTCTCGAAATCCCTTATCTTCCTCGCTAATTGTTCCTCTTCTTGCTGTTTTTATTCTAGAATCCTTCCATCTTTTTTTTTCTTTTAGCTTGTTAGTACACCCATTGTCAGTTCACACTACATTGTTAGCCAGATCTGCCGACGGATTGCTGTGATTCGCCGACGGCTACAAGCCATTAGCGAAACTAGTATACAGCCATCGGCTTTGATTATTTTTTTCGTAGTGAGTGGATCTCTTGTTGGTCTGTCTAAGAATCAACGACCCTTGATAGAAATATTTAGTTACATCCAGTTTATTAGACTTTACATAGACCTCGTAAGAAGATCCAAAGTTGACCAATCAAGATGGTGGCCATTACACATCTTCAAGTCTAAGGATCAAACCATCTTTTATGCATCATTAAGTCCTGATCTCACAATCACAGTCCAAGCTAATGGGCCCCCAAATTGTTGAATTGATCTTAATGCACTAATGTGAGTGACCAAAGGTCTAAACCTTGATCCATTGTACATGGAACACTCATACTCTTGTGCAGGGTAAGGGCAAGGTATAGACTCATGACACCAAGTCAACTACTGATGGTGGAGACTATCCATCCTGACCCAAGTTATTCCTCTCATACAAGATGAATATATATCTCATGAACTAATGTACATAAATATGTCTCACACACCTGTGACAGTAATGGTCTAACAAAAGCTAAGATCCATGGACCATGACTCTCCTAGGTCAATGACTATCATGTTCAACCTTAAGTTCCTATGGACTATTAGAGGAATTACTCATCAATAAAACCAATAAATATAAGATGAGAGCAACACTAAATTTATCTAAGGCATATCACAAGTCTAATCTAGAACCCATGATCACCATAATTAACGGTTGAGATCCGCCCAATGACATCCACGTGGCTAGTGGACACGGACAAAGATGGTTTTCTAAGGCACTAACTCCAACAAACTCTTACTTGTCCTAAAACCAATATATGCTCGCACCAAGTAAGCACACATGATGAACAAAACTTCTTAGCCAAAGTATTAATGAGTCATACCGATCATCTATAAAGCCAATTTAATCTCTCTAATAGTAACTCCCATTATCTGGCACTTATTTAGGTGCATCCAGTTTTTGTAGTTATCAATTCACGTTTTGTGCCATTTTGCCATTCTGATCAGAGATCAGATCACCTGACAACTATAGTTCACTCAAGAACTTAATTAATACCTTCATAGATAATCAATACGGTTCCATCATATACTAGGATCATCATGGAACCATAGGTATATCATATACCAAACTAACAATGCTACCATATAAGTGATATAACACATACACAATATTCGAGATACAGTCATGAGAAGCACATCTATCCACAATGACATATATACTGCCACACAAGAGTCCATCACTATTTTCATTTTCTACCACTGACTAGGACACCTATCTAAAGTCATAGCATGCATATAATGAATAATTAAGGGAATCCAATGTGAACATAAGAACAAACCCAATGGTCCAGATTCCTTAGTTATAACCTTAATTGGAATCATTTGAGTAACAATCTTGATCCAATCATACAGGTAGGAAACACATGAGTGATATGGACTTGAGTGATATATAAAATTATCTCATAAGTGCTCATATTTAGACAAGATGGAACATATCATACAAATATTTGATACGCGCATGCCAAGTAAACATAGAAACCATCTAAAAAACCATAAATCATCATAAATTAACGAATTATACATCCAGAACAACAACTCTCATCACCACTAGTTAACTAATGAGTGGTGGAAAAACTGTTTAGTGTAATATACCTGATTGACAACATACTATTCCCGTCCTGAATTCCAAGTGGCAATTCATCAAACATCATATGAGAATACAATACTGATAAGTATGCATAACCCTTTAGTGGAATTTTAATGATGCTCGCACCATATCTCTTCAAGTCCTAAATGAAATTCAATGTCAATTTATTTTAACAACGGATTTAAACATTCGCTAACATCAAAATCCATTGTTAATTGAAGGGGAGAAAAAAAAGTGATTTTTGGGATTTAAAGTGGTCTAACTATAGTGGTGGACCAAATCCGTCACTAATTTGGGATATAGAGCTTTATTCTTCACTGGAAACAATAGAAATAGAAACACGAGGTTTACCTCTTTTCCACCCATACAAGGAATCATACACCATGGAATAACCCAGTAGATCATTTAATAGAATACAATACAATACCTCTCCCTACACATGTTTTCCTTATTTAGAAAGTACAGGAGGAGACGGTTGGTGACAAAATCCTAGAGGAAGTAAGATTCACCCACAAACATTCACACACATGAGGTACAAAAGGGATGAAGAGATGGATGAATGGATGGGAAACCTCTCTCTCTCTTTCTCTCTCACACTTTCTTGCTCTCCTCTTGTTGATAACCCATGCCATCCACATGTTACTTCTTAGCATTGATAAAGTGTTCCTGTCAAAAAAAAAAAAAAAAAAAGGATGTACCATGATAATTCACCTCAACTAATGGCTGGGATCCTCAAATGACGTGTTTTCTTAGGGCATTATGAGTACATGATGCCATAAATATGATAAGAAACTCTGGCAATACCTTGCACTTAAAATACTTTTAAAAAAAAAAAAAAAAAAAAAAAAAATGATACTCTAGTAAATGTGTAGGATGATAAGAAAGCGTTTATTTGCATACTCGGCTTAAGCCAAATTTAATTATTGAAATTATTGTCTCAGTATAAATGTATCATGAATAAAATATAATGCTTATTTCACTATTCCAACATACATGTATAAACAAATCATAACTTAC
>JAJHSJ010000017.1:19479261-19691902 GCA_021015155.1 Magnolia officinalis
ATAAAATTCTGTAAGTGGCTAAGTAAGTGGTCGATTTTCTCATAATCGAATCATAAACATTCATATTAGACATATCTACTTATTTCGGTGCTTGGGGTCGAAGTTGATCGATTTGGATCAAGGCACTATATCGATTCTAGCATGCGCACACACATTACATGTGACAAGAAATAAACCGACTGCCAATAATTTTGACATGCCCGGTGGGACTAAAAAAACTACTTGGTTATCATCAATATTCATTTTGTGGTGGTCGTGTAAAAAGAACAATTTTGGCATGCCCAGTGGAGCTTAATTATGAAGTGTACTTACTAGTGTAGTAATTTCTCATAATTTTGAGCCAGAAAGGATGATCGTAATGCTTCACCAATCACTACTAATGTTTTTATAGCCAAAGAGCCTCCTGCTCACGAGAAAGAGTTGCAAGTTTAATATGTTCCTGAGCAAGTAAATCAACCACCTAGTGTGGTGCCTTTTCCAACAATTTCAAATAGATCATCGACATCTCGAGTTTAACCTTTCGAGATTATTCAGCCATGATAGTTTATGTGCAATGGGGTATTCAATACATCACAGAATTATGGCAAGTTCAGTGTAACACCCCGGTTTTCAGAACCCGAGTACACGACTCGCATTCCAAAAACACATAAGGCGTGTTTTGCTTCTGCGAACAGAGGGTTGTGGGTGATTCTTGTGGCCCACCACCTTGCCGAAAATATCTGATTCGGACTATCCATCAGAATTCTACGGCCCATATCACTAACACCTAGGTGACAAAATTTCAAAAGACAAGCGAGGATTGGTTCCCAACCATTCGAAAGCAGGTTAAACGGTTGTAAGATCTAGCTGGTGGGCCATATCAAAATCACTCCAAAACCATCTATCTCCACCAGAAATTTCGTAACGAAGGTAATGGGTGGAGTAGATTTCTGAAAAGACGCTGATTATGGGCATCGCCAAGCACCAGCGCACACCCTGTTACGCACGTCCGAGACCGTCCGTGAAATCAGGGCGGTTGTAGCCCACTGTCTTCGAACAGATGGATAACCCAAACTGTCCAGCGTGTACCTTGTCCAAAAACACCCCAAAGGGATGTTGATTTTTCGGAGAGAAGCGAGAGAAGTGGGTCATGTTCTGGTCATCTTCTTGGCTGCGTAAGGAGAGCTGTGTAAAACTTAAACCGACTCCACTACGTACGTGATTTCTTTCACCGCCTTTTGCTGCATAAACTTTTCGCAATCTGTTGCTGTGCACAACTAGACACCTTTACACCGACTCTTTGTACACATCCCAGCACATCTCTCAACCGCTTGCATTGCCTATAAGAAAGAGAGAGAGAGAGAGAGAGAGAGAGAGAGAGAGAGAGAGAGAGAGAGAGAGAGAGATTTGAGAGAGAGATCTCGGCTTGGGGATCCAAGTTCTGGTGGATGTGGAGTAGAACAGAGAGAGAGAGGCTGGGAGATTCAAGGAGGCAGGGGACGTGGAAGAAAAGAGAAAGAGTGAGATTGGAAAGAAATCAAAGGGATGTGCTTCTTATCAATTATATTTTTCTTCTGTTCATTTGAATCTCTGTTATATTCCATGAATTTTTAATTTCTTAGCTAGGGCTGAGATGAAGCCCCTAATTTGAATGATTCTTATTGTTTGTTGATTTCATATGGAATTAATTGATTTATTTTTTTCTCTATTATGCTTAAAGGAAAACTCCATACCTCTCCAATCTATGAGCTTAACCAAAGTCTAGAAGTAGATGTTGTTTGGAATCTTATTCTAGGTGTGCTTGTGTCTGACCATGAATAGGTTTCCCTACAGAGAAAGAAATATGAATTTACATCTATCCATGCCTAAACATGGATGGAAAGATGTGATCCTTATGCTTCAAGAGAATTATACATCCTGTGTGCCTGAACAAGGACACAGATTGTACTTTATTTATTAAATTTACGTCATTTTGAATTAGGGTGAATCAACAAGTAAAACAAGAGTTAAGATAATTAGGGGTGGATTCAAAAGCCCTAGTGTTCTCCTTGAGTGAAATTTCCTTCTTGTTCTCAGTTATGTTTCATTGATTTTTGTTAATTTACTTAATAACTAACTAAACTATTTATTGGATTAGTTAAGAAGAATCATAAAATTCAATTTGTGACAACCAGTCCTCGTGGGAACGATCTCGTAATACGTACCGTGTCTACACCTGATTCGTATACTTGCGAGTTTAAAATCAATTTAAATCAGGTTGGTTTAAATAAAACATCAGTAATTCATAGGTAATTCAAAGTGCAAATGACAGAAATGAAACATAGTATAAATATAATCCAAAATGTGAACAATATCCTGGCCCACTCAGCTGGGAGCCACATACAAAACTTCAAGTTCAAATGTAACAATTCTAAATAAACTATCAAAAGGAAAACTACTAGTTGAGGCCATAATATGCCGCTACCTCCTGATACGACTTCTCTTCACAAGGCTCCTCCTTGGCTGCAACCTCCTCCTGATATACTGTGAGTCCATCTGCCCATGTATCCTTTGTATGGTTAAACAATGATGAATGAGTGGCTAGCTCAGTGTGATCTCCCCTCAAGATTACACACCGTTGCCATAAACAAGAAATAACATAAAATATCTAGCCAAATTAAAACATGACAGATGCAGTCTTATTATATGCATGGATGCGTGAAATGCAATCTTCGCCCCGGGGATGCTCATCCATACGGATAGTGGGCTCGTCACCCATGCAATCATCGCCTCGATGATGCTCATCAATGTGGATAGTGGGCTAGTCACCCATGCAATCATCGACCTAGGAAAACTCATCCAGATGGATAGAATATGTACATCACGTACGATAGCAATAGATGTTGGTCTATGCCATATATGCATGATTAGCCAATCTGTCATTAGTCTAATTACACTCATCCAATTTAATTAAGCTCACGGTCACTACGGGGAGCTCGTGGCCCAGTGTAGGCCGATGGCTCGGGCATAGTGTTCCATGACCACCATCCTCGACCCATGAGACTACCGCCTTAGGGGGTGTGTAGTACCCACCAACACGTGGCCAATAAATTCAATGTGAAGGGGCCACCACCAATGTTGAGTGGGAATAAAATGTCGAAATTACGAAGTATGGTGATTAAAACATGATTGCATGAATGGTTCAAAGACGAGTAAGCAACGATATTTAAAAGGTTGCAAAGTTCATACCAAGTCAGTTAGGTGAAACTACACATAGATGGTAAACCCCATAGTCAAATGCCAACAACCAAAACCTCCATGTCAGGGGCCTACTTGTATTGCAACCAGTCTAGTTACACCCTAAGCACGGACTCTCATTTGTTAGAGTTTCCCATGGAGAGGTTTCAACAATGTGTGTATCATAACAGCAGCATGGATCCTACTATGAGTAAGAAATAGAGAACAATGCATGTATTCCTTGACATTTAAATTACAGACTAAATGAGTTAACACTCGGCGCATGTAATGAGTAACTAATTTAATCATTTGGATAATCTAATACACATGTTCAATGATCTAAACAAGTATAAGGCATGAGAGTCATCAATTTAAATAAGTATATCAATTAAATGTAGTCTATTCCCACATAATTTATCATAAGTCTAACTAGCCAGTAAATCACTATAACAGCTACTTTTAGTCTAGTAGGAAGTGGAAAGCCCAAGGGAAAGAGAATCATCACCAGACAAGTTGTAGGGCGTCCCTTGATACGAATTCCCTTGAGAAGCTAGCGGTCCCACTCCGCTCAAATAGTTCCCTAGAGAAGTTTGTTTGCATTAGACAGTAAGTTCTTAGATCATCAAGTATATGGGCAATTGGTGAATGTGGAAGGTTTCATGTATAAGGCTATCTAGGCCCGACTTAAGGTAGCTAGTCCCATTAGACTCTTGTTGAAACTGGTGACCCGGCTTTGGGTCCAAACCCATTATCCATTGAGAGTCGAACTGGGCTTAGGCCAGGTCCATCCACTAGCGTGTAGTAGGGACTCTGAAAAATAGGTCTTTACTAGGCCAGATTTGGCCCGTCGACTAATAACGTGTGGCCCACCTACTGTTAGTGTGTGGCCCACCTACCTTTAGTGTGGTGCAGCCCACCTACCGTTAGCGTGTGGCCCACCGTTATATATGGTGTGGCCCACCTGTTTCAAACAGGGTGTGGCCCGCTGTTATATATGGTGTGGCCCACCTGTTTTTAAACAGTGTGCGGCCCGCTGTTATATATGGTGTGGCCCACCTGTTTTTAAACAGTGTGCGGCCCGCTGTTATATATGGTGTGGCCCACCTATTTTCAAATAGGGTGCGGCCAACCGTTATATACGGTGTGGCCCACCTGATTTCAAACAGGGTGCGACTCGCTGTTATATATGGTGTGGCCCACCTATTTTCAAACAGGGTGCGGTTTAGAAGTGCATGGGGCGTGGCCCTTCCATCAACATGCAGGGCCTGGTTTTGTACAGGCCTGCTGCCTGATTACAGGCCCACCCTTAGGCTGATTTCAGCCCATTCCTGGGTCGTCTCTCAGCCCAGATGATGGCCCAGATAGGAGGGTTGGTTCCAGGCCTGCTTCACAGTCGGGTTGAGGCCAATTTTTAGCATGATTGGGAGTCTTTGGAGGGCATCCCTCAGCCCAAACGTGGCTGCTATCAACCCTGATTGATAGTCCAACCAGGAGCTCTCATAGGATTGTTGTGAAGGCCCTGGATATTGCAACCATTTGATTTGCTAGGAACAACTGCAGCCCACTTGTGTTGCTAAAGGTCTGGGTCATCACTTGGCCAGACCGACAACTGCAATAGGGTCACTCCACGACCATATGAAACCTATTACAGTCCCAGGTTGAAGGTGATTTTAGCCTAACTTGCTTAAGTGTTTCACCCTAGGAAGTGGGTTATTTTTTTGGGCCTACAACTGCAGCAGTTGGAACCATTTTCATGGCCTAAACTGTGCCTCCCTTCTTATCCAAATGTGAGGTCGAGCTTGGCCCAGAACACCGGCAGTTTGAGAGCCGACTTTGGCCTGGTTTTTTGCCGAAAACAGAGCTACTGTTAGGCTTTATTTTCAGCTGCTATCTTAGGCCGTTCCCTACCACATTTCAGGCCCAAAGCTCAGTCATTAATTGGTTGGGTTCCAACCCGAACTACGGCTGTTGTTTGGCCTGATATCTGTCCTCTTCATTAGTCTAGAATGCAGTCATCGCAAGCTCTAGAACTGGCCCTGACTTGCATCCGGATGTGTCCCTAGAAGCTAGGTGCTATTTGGAATGGAAACGAGATAGGCTGGCCCAGTTTCTCAGTCCCACACGAGGCCATTTCTCAGCCTGCCTGAGCCCCGAGACCAATCTTCTATCTTGGCCAGACTTCAGCCCGTACACAGCCATTGCTTGGCTTAGTTCCAGTCTGGACTCACTGGCTCTTTAGAGTTCGGCACGGCCTGCCTTCATGGTCTGAAGGAGGTCAACTTCAGCTCCTCAGGTAGCAACGGTTGGAGAATATAAGGTGGGAAGGGGATGGCTCGTACCTGGCTAGCTCCCAACCCTCTGTTTCTCCCCTCACTCTCTCCTTCCTTTCTCTCTCTCTTTTCCTTTCTCTCTCACTTGGGTGCGAATCCCGAGGTCTACAAGACCCTTTTTATAGCCATGAAGGAGAGAGCTCCGACGGTTGGAAGTGGCCCATCTTGCAATGCCTGTGATCTAAGGTTTACCTTACATGGGACTCATCCACACGCTAGGATGGACGGCTGACGCCCAGGCCCACCAGAAAAGTAAATTTTTTAGGCCCTATGGGGCCCATCTCGTGATCGGGTTTTGATTGTTTAACAAGGGAGATGAGAGAGCCACTAATGGCAAGTTTCTAAATATAGCATATTACTAAGATCTGGTCCATTTCGACGAACCAAATGAGATCTCTAATCAATATGGAGTCCACTTTTTGGGCCTCAAATGTTAGTTTCAAATCATCTCGCGAGAGCATCCGGTTTTCTCCGTTTTCTAGTGAGATGAGATGCTCCCCTTATTCATCTTGTACTATCCCTCAAGGGAGGGCTAGGATCTTTCCATGTGGCTAGGAAATGGCTGAGATTGAGCCAACAATTGCTTCCCAAAAATGGAAGTTCTCCTTTTTGCTTCTCTTGGTGCAGGCCATTGTTTGGCCGTTTCTGAAAATGGGAGAGCACGACTTTCCCTGAAAAATGGACAGCTGGGATGGCATGATCAGGCCGGTCGTGAGCCACCCAAGCAATCCCAGATTGGTCCCACACCTCAGATCCTAGCCACTTATCAACCTTTTGGCGGTTCCGTCTGATCTTTCTTATCCCTATGCATGGGCTTAAAAGCGTATACCGTTTTGTTTAGACGGACCCTACGAGCTTAATGAACGGTTTAGATCTTTCAGAAAGTGCCCAGGGTGGGCCACTTCGGAAGATAAAGTTTAACAGCTTTGAAATATCCGTTGGCGGGAAGGAGTTCTGGGATTTTTGAGTTTTGGGTTTGGTCAAAACCGGTTTGATCGGCTAAGTGCTCCCAGTGCACGTCGTGCGCGAGCACACTAGGTGCACTCACGCCCTGCGTGGGGTCCACTATGATGTTTGGGACAAATTTACTCCATCTGTTCATCTTGGGATCCTCATGTAGGGGTCCAGGCTCAGTTTTGGGCTGATGGTGAGGCCTAGGTGGGCTATATAATTCCCTTCGGGGCTCCACTTGGCGCATACAATGCAACCCAATAGTCGGATGGGTATGAGACTTTGGTTTGATGGCTAAACGGGGATTTGAGGAGCCTTGAGTGCCTCTTTGGTCAGTAACTAATCCTCAAGTGTTGATAACAAGTGTGTTGTATCAGTATCCTTTGATATAATGGTTATAATTTGGAGTATTCAGATAACTTCACATTCTTAACTGATGTAGGGTGTGTTTCGGCTCCTAGAGATCTTGATGGATGGCCTCAATGTCGACTAAAAGTCCCATCCTATATCGATTTGATTTATTAGTCAAGTGTTGGTACCCTTAGTTACGATTTAAATAGTAACACCTCCGTACCAAGAGTGCGGGGTGTTACCTTTAGGCTGAACACTTAGGAGCTCAGACTGAAGCCTTTATTATGTGGATGGTCAGTCATACTTATAAGATAAATCAGTTGGTAGCTTTATTTATCGAAAGAGCACCCGCTGTACCCTAGCAACAGGTTGATACTAGTTCTGTTGGGAATTTGACACCTATACCACCAGCCTAGCCAGTTCCATAGAAACTTCTTTTATCGTGAAATACTCAACTGTTCTTATCACGGGTCCAATTCAAGACTTGTGAAATTTACCGTTACTAGTAGATTTTAGACGTCGTGAATGTATTTCTATCCAAGACATGCGAACTTCAACACTGCCAATAGATTTCAGGTGTTATAAATGTGAGAATAAGAACTTAATCTCTGAAGCTAGGAATCAAGGCATACCTGGAGGGCAACTTGTGCCTAGAAATCAACCTTATAATGAAAAACAATATCAAGATGGTCTAGAAATACCTCTAGTTGGTGCACAATAATATGGGGCATGTAATTAAATTGTGCAACTAATTCAAGAAGTGGTAGGCCAAATTCTCGATTGAGCTACTAATCCAATTTATCATGAGCCATATCCTGACCGGATCAACCGGCTTTACACTATTTATAGCTAACATAGGTCAATCAACCGTAGAACATTTAGGTCATTTTACCTTATAAAGGGAGAGTTCACCAATAATGAGTATTATAAATTAAAACTATTTAGTCATTCACTTACAGGGATACCTTTGACTTGATTTTCTATTTTTCTACCAAATTTTATATAGAATTGGCAAGAGATGGAAGAAAAGTTTCATGATTAGTTCTTCTATCAGAACAAAGAAATTTCTATGCTCGATCTTACTCGTTTTCGGCAAATACCTGGAGAATGGGATGAAATTTCTATTGCTCGGTTTAAGATTGTAAAACTTTGATGCAAGATAGTCACGACCAAAGCAGAATTTGTCCATGGGCTAAAATTTAGGCTTTGAAAGAATTTTATCAGGACGGAATTCACATATCTATATGATTTGACTAGAAAGTTTTGTTGTTATGAGGCTTTGTTTTAGGAGTCAATGTGACAAAAGAATTTATTTGTAGAAACTTGTTATTATTACTCTAATTATGATTATATAATGGTTAAAGTAGTGGCTAAACAACCATTCATATGCTTGGTATTAGTTAAAGCAAAGACAATGACATCTTTTATTCAAAATGTTCAAAGAATGTACACCTTTAATATTGCTAACACTGATGAAATATTTGATATCATGTTATTCAAAAAATTTATCAAAATTCATATTAATCATAAAATTCGAACAATTGAAGAAAATTAATTACTATAATTGTCATGAAACTCGGCTGTATTCCAGTAACAAATGTGTTGTTTTCAAATATGTTATTTAAGATAACATTGATCAAGGGTTATTGAAGTTCCTTGAAATAGAAAAAAAAAAAAATGATGTTAATCAATACTGATCCGTCTTCATCAATACATGGAGATCAATATGTCCATCATTAATCCTTAAAGACTGGTTTAGCCATGATAAAAATTAATCTTGGAATTCAAATAGATCAAACGAATGAATGAAAGGACGGAAAAAGGAGAATGAGGCCTAAGCCTACTATCAAACAGACTGAAGCATGTTTGTAGGCAATAATTTCAAATAATCATTACCTTTATGAGAAATGTGCAAGGCCAACTCGATCAAACTGGAGATTTTATTGACCAATATATCAAGCAAGACAATCAATTATTCAAAGCTACGAGGAAGGAAATTTATTTTACCCATAAAAGGTTAAACATGTCAACGATCACCCTGGGCCTATCATAGGATAAAGGATGGTTAAACCTTAGCCTATTAGGGAAAGAGTTCAGAAAAGTCTGAGTCAACCAAAATTCCTAGCAATACAAGAAGAGATGACTCATACTTATAAACGACATTAGCAATGGTAATAGGCAGCGAAGAGAAGATAATTGGCCACTATATGGGATGAATCTCAAATGAAGTACCCGCCAACCCAATCAAGATTGATAATACCAAAGTCAAAATAAGAAGAACACATATCGGTTAATATGGCCGAACTTCGTGTGAGACTTGATTTAGTTAAAAATCATAATTATGATAAGGCATGAATGGATGTGGAAGGATCAACTAATTATTTAGGTGATGAAGAGTTTTTGAAAGATCTTCTGATTAAAAATTTGCTTGCAAAAGAAAGAATGTTAGAACTAATTAACCTCTTTTAAACCGAATGAGAGAATAAAAAATTAAGCTGCAAATAAAGTGGATAAGCAACCAAATTCAGAGACACCTGGGGGAAATGTCCGAATTTAATACTACAGTTTAGCTCATTCCACCGATTTCTATTGGATTGTAATAGAGTACTAACACTGCCATTTGTTTTCTAGGGTAAACCTTCTCAACTAAACAAGATGGAAGGAGATGTGAAAGAGTTAAGTCCTATAATTATACAACATTGTTCCTTGGACTCCGAGTACGAATCCCAAAAGATATCGAACATTATGATTGAGTTAGGATCCCCTTTTATAAAAAAATTATTAATATTTTGACTCTTATAATGACCCAACACTTGAAGCCATTATATATTTTTGTACACGTGGAATGGTGTTCGATCACTTGGGTTTTGGTCGATAATTGAGTTGCTTTTAACATTCTCCTAACCAGAATGATGGTTAAATTGGGAAATACTGAAGATGACCTTATTCTGATCGAGGTCATAGAGTAATTTTACTAGAGGAGTAATGCAAACGCAATGTGTTTTACTAGTTGAACTAATGGTGGGAACCAAGTGTTGGCCGATTTCTTTGTGATTGACACTTTATCAAATTACAATGCTTTATTTAAATGAGATTGGATTCATTAATTTAGTCTTATGCATTCTATCATCACTACACTAATATATAATCTTCTAGAATCAAGACACAGTAGAATTGCTTTTGACTGATAATAAAGCATTCTTAGCCATGTCTAACACGACTGAGGCTTATTTCTATGAAAATGATATCGGACCAATACGATTTATAGGACAATATAAGAATGGGAAATCGACTGGAATTGATGCTAGACTTAACCCAAATAATATCGTACATCATATTGATATCATGACTTGATTAAATGAAGAGTTATCAAAGATTGCAATTCATTTCCGTTTGACTACAAGCTACACAATAAAAGAAATCCCACGATTGGCCCATCTTTAGTCAAGGTCATGTTCACAGCCAAAGTATGATAGCTTGAAGAGAGTTTATGAAAATATGATAATGGATATTTTGTTGATATGGCCAAAATAGTGATATCAAATGATCAAATAACTGAAGATGATATTAAAATGAAGGATTTAAAACTAGCCTAAGAGAAATTAGGGGAATCTCAAGATCAGGTTGAAGATCCTCTTATAAAGATTAATTTGGGAACGGAACAACATCATACGCCTATTTTTATAGGTGGATTATTAGATTTCCAAATACAAGCTAAACTTATTGACTTACTTAAAGAGTTCACTGATTATTTTAGTTGTAGTTATCATGAATTGCCTAAATTAGACTAAAATATACTTAAACACAGGTTACCTATGTAAGAAGGTTATCAACCACATAAATAGATGCCTAGGCAGATGACAGGCGAATTGACACAAAAAATAAAGTAATAAATTGAGTGGCTTTTAAAAGCAAGTTTTGTTGATGTGGAAATCTGGGTGACCTTTAAGTACCTGCATAGTGTGCGGACAAAGGAGACACCGGTTGCTGCAGGGGACCCTCCAATGCCTAAGTCAGGTAGGGAATCTGGGTCTGGTCGTAAACAAGGTTTTTGGGGTTAAGATTGTGTACCTCTCACCATTAGGGATCGTCCTTTTTATAATAGGAGAGGACAGTCGAGTAGGAGGTAGTCTCCTTGTTTAATAGTTGCGTATTACAATGGGATTCAGATCTCAAGCATATGTGAGGATCTCCGAGATCTTGGGCAGATCCGTGTTGTGGTTGTCTTCCTAGATCCTTGGTTGGAATCTCGGGTGGGCATTATCGGGACCAGGTTGGAACTAGTCAAAGAAGAGTCACGCCAACTTGGGGTTATGTCGAGATAAGGTTATGCCGACCTGGGGTTATGTCAAGCTAAGGTTATGCCGACTTGGGGTTATGCTAACCTGACTCCTTTAGTGGGTGGTAGATGACTTCTTTCTTGGATTGGGACAATAAGTAAAATTCTCGACCTCCCACTGATATCATGAGGTCAAGTCTGACCTCGATCGTTTCCTTCTTGGTTTTGGGGCAGGAAGTTGGGCCTTCAAGCATGTTGGTTACTGGCTAACCTGGCTAAGTGCATAGAGCCCCGACCTGACCTTATCTTATTGGACGATCTATTTTCCCCGTAACAGTAAGCCCCCTTAATTTTGAACTTACAAAGCGGGCTTGAGAAGTAGGTCAGTCTAAGTCAGGTCGAACCATCTTATACCTGGGGTGTTGAATTTTCTTGTAATTAATGTCGAGTAAGGCGGTGTGCATGGGAATTAGAGCGTATCTGTAATCATAGTAAACTGCACTTGAGGTGGCGTGTCACAGCTCGAGGTCTCGTGCGCTGTTAGGGAACTTATTTGAACCTTGGTTTATAGGGCGCCGACACATGGCCTATCCTCGGTCATGGAGCTATGCGACGAGTAGCAGTGCTCCACATGTCCAGGTGGGAGTTTCAAGGAGCCGTCCTCGGTTGTACATTAAATGCGATCATTGAATGCCCACACGAGTGGGCTCGCTATAAAAGGGGTGAAGCCCTAATCGTGTAAGGTTTATTTGCAATGTTTCCCTGCCCGTTTCTCTGCTCTCCCTTCCTTAGTCAATTTAAGTGTGATTTTCGATGACCTTTCGGGCGTTCTTCTTCGGTGGCCTTCGTTTTTGCCCTCATACTTCCCCCACTCTCTTTTATTTTCCTTTTCCTCGGGTTTCTGGCTTCCGACGATCTTCCTGCCCAATGGATATGTCTAGATCATCTAATCAGCGAGCCGAGAGGGGGGGGGGGGTGTAACATCTCGAATTTTCATGGCCAGAGTTTGTACTCATACCCGAGAAAATTGGGTGTTAATAATGTATAAATTGGATGCTGTAAAAATCACACCTTATTTTTTTATCATTTAAATCACATCCAGATACATTCACGAGAACAAAATCGACTGTATTGATTATTTCATTAAAGTAAAAGAATTTAGTAAATAATCAAATGCCCTCTTAATGGGAGCTTATTACTTTTATCGAGTTTGTAGCGGAAGTATAAAACTAAATCATAAGACTATTGTCTTATTTTTTCAATATAATCTTCTATATGGAGATGGTCCTCTAGTAGGTCTTCAATCTGTACGTCACCTACATCATCTGTACGGTTGGATAGGGTCAACGCTCTACTCATAGTGACGGTTATCCTTTAAGCTTAACATTAATTTAAGAGATTCATAAAAGTAATATAAGGGTTCTGATACGTCACGTACTCCATAACTACAGGAAGTATCAGTATGCACAAACAACCTACATGAGATGCATGCCTAGCAAAGTATTTATGACTCATCATACATAGTGATCATCAAAATGTGGAATACAATTCATAGAAAATTCGACTCAGCCCACATCCCATAACTACGGATATTCGCTGGTATGACCAAAACTACCGTGGATTTACGTGAACACCTCAAGGCGCATAACACATGAGCTGGATGAATTACATTACACAATTTGTTCATGGAGCGACTATTTGTGACATCCAATCCCGGAAGTGATGTGACACTGCATTTGCAAATTACACCCAATGATTTGTGCACCACTACCCAAAAACTCATGGAATACGTGATGACCAAGAGGGTCTCTACCCAGAGCACATTACGTCCATGATATAATAATTGAGTCACTAGTTGTGATACCTCTTAACACATCACTTGCACTTATAGAGAATATAAACCGAATCACGGGGGTTCTAGAATATCAAGACATATGTCCAAACCTTAAAGATAAATAACACAAGGCTTAAAAAAGGAGAGTAGCAATGTCTAACTCAATATAGAGAAGAGTGGCAATGACCAACTCAACAAAAAGGAAAGTAGTAATGACTAACTCAACAAATAGGAGAGTGGCAATGGCCAACTCAAAATAAGAAGAGCGCCAATGGCTAACTCAATAAATAGAGGAGTGGCAATGGCCAACTCAATAAAGAGAAGAGTAGCAAGGGCTAACTCAATAAATTGATGAAGGCAAGAGCAAGGCTTGTATCCATTGCCTCACATAAATTTAGAAAGATCACGCGTAATATCGTAGTTCTCAAAAGGTACATAAATGATAGTAATAAATCAATCAATTGAAAGGATAATTCTCAGTAATATGTAAACATGGAAAGGCAGGATAATTCACATCAATTAAATCAAAGTAAGCTTAAAGGATTAAAACCCCCACCTTAGTTATCTTTTTGGATGCCAGGGACACTTTACAACCCAACTTTACCGTAATTCAAATGTTTTGAATTTTTTAAAAGTAGGCTAAGTCCTGACTTATGATAGTGTTAGATCTAACTAATTAGAATGGGAATCCTGGTTGGGGTTTGATTGAATGTGCTATAAGCTTATATGTTTCGTCTCGAGGTCGTGATTTTCGGTGTTTCCTGAAAAGGCCGAGCTCTAAGTCCTAAGGGGGTGAATAGGACTATGCTAAATTAAAAAATAAATAAATGCGGAATACAAAGATAGATAGCATAAATAAAAGCAACCTCAAATGCACAAGTCTTGAAAGGTTAATACAAACTGAGTTCTAAGGACAACCTAAAAAACCAAGGCTAATGGCAGGACAACCTTACTAAAATGTTGGTAAGTATCAAAAACTCAAACTTAGAAAGAAGCAAAGGAAATAAACTAAGTTATTACAACATTCACTACAAGTGCATAAAAGGAAATTACAATATTCACCACATATACATCACCATCAACATCAACCAAACACCAGGAATTATAGTGGTTCGTATGTGTACACCAACTGTTCATAAACAGCCATACAACTACTCCACTCCCAATATCCACGCCCACGAGATAATAGCTTTCACTAAGAAATAAGGTTTTTCAAGTTTCACCTTAAAACCTTCACAATTGTATTTTTTAAATGGGCTTCACACAATTACAAAAACCCTACAATGAGTTTTTCTTGACTGAATCTCACAAACCAAAAATGCAGAAATTGAAATTGTACTTATCTAAAGACTCTTCTTCTGATGTAGCTCGGTAGAACCAATTCGACGTAGACGAAGATGTTCCAAGTCCAATCTCACAAATGAAAGGGTTCTAGGTCTAATTGATTTTAAATTAAATTAAATTAAATTAAATCCAGTCGATCTTCGGGTAGCTTACCCTCCTGAAGATAGTGCTCAGATCGGATTTGTAGTCCATCCATCTTGGCTTCGCATTTATTGGGTGGACAATGCTTGGATTGGATTCACTAATGCTCAGCTCGGCCATGAACTCGATTGGGATCAACCTCGATATGTCCTCTTCGGCAATTGTGGCCAGTGTTGCTAACATATATGCTTTGGAATTTTCTGACCTAGGGATTAGGCTAACGTTGCATTTAGGGAATTTACTGATAAGTTCTTGGGCCTTTTGCAAATTGGCTATCATTCTCTCTTCTTTGGTATGGTATTCATTCGTGATTTGGTTGACGACAAGCCATGAGTCACTGTGGACTTTCATGCTCTGAGTTCCCATTGCCATTGCCAACCTGAATCTGGTCAATAATGTTTCATATTTTACTACGTTGTTTGATGTTTGGAATACAAATCTTAAGGCATATTATATGTAGGTCCAATAAGGAGTTTTAAGGACTATCCCGACCCCACTGCCTTTAGAATTTGATGAACTGTCGACACACAGTGTCCATGATGGCAAATTTAGCTAGACTATCTAATTTTTAGGTTGATCGGTCCTTTTGCTAGTACTGGCCTCCTGATTTCTTTCGTACACGAGCTAGACAATGAAATCAGGCACCGTTTAGCCTTTGATAATGGTTCTGGGCTGATATTTAATGTTAAACCTGCTGAGCTCGATTGCCTATTTTGTAAGTCTGCTTGATACGTCAGGTTTCTGGAGTACCTAGAGGAGATGTTGGTTGGTCAGGACTACGATGGTATGTGCTTGGAAGTAAGGCCGAAGGTGGTGGGATGATATGACCAAGGCCAGGGCGAGCTTTTTTATGTTCAGGTACCTAGTCTCGGCTGGGACCAGGGCTTTATTGACATAATACACTGCAGTTGCTTCCTTTTCTCTTCTCGTACAAGGGCCGAGCTAATTGTTGTTGTCGATACTAATAAGTATAGCATTTACGTCTCTCCTTGTTCGGGCTTTGAAAGTAGTTGTGGAGATTCCAAGTACTGTTTAAGCCATTGGAAGGCAAGCTCTCAATCTTCGGTCCACTCTGCCTTTTATTTTCGTTTAAAGTATTTGAAAAGGGGAGACATTTGACCATGACTTGGGAGACGAAACTGTTGAGGGTGGCTATTCACCCTGTGAGTTATTGAATTTCTTTAGCTATCTTAGGCAAACTCATATCTAGCAGAGCTCGAATTTTATCGGGGTTTGCCTCTATCCCTCTCTGGTTAACAAAGAAGCCAAGGAACTTTCCCAAGCTGACGCCAAAGGCACACTTGCTTGAACATATCCTCGAGGTCGGCAACGTGGTCTGCAAATTTGATGCTTTTGATGAGCATGTCGTCAATGTAGACTTTCATGGAGTGTCCGATCTGCTGGGCAAACATCTTGTTGACGAGCCGTTGATATGTGGATCTGGCGCTCTTCAGGCTTAAGGGCATGACTTGGTAGTAATAAAGTCCTTTATTAGTGACAAAGGTCATCTTCAGCTTGTCGTAGTGGTGCATGGTGATTTGGTTGTAGCCCAAGAAGGCGTCCATGAAACTAAGAAGCTCATACTTGGGTGTGTTTTCGACCAATTGGTTGATCCGTGGGAGGGGAAAATTGTCATTGGGGCAAGCTTTGTCCAGGTCAGTGTAATCAACACAGACCGACCACTTTCCATTGGACTTTTGTACTAAGACGAGATTTTTGTGAGCCAGACAGGGTAAAATATCTCTTCAATGAAACCTACTCTTAGGATCTTGTTGACGACTTCTCCGATGATGGCGTAATGCTCTGGTTCAAAGGCTCGTTGCTTTTGCCTCACAGGTCAGTGGTCAGTGTCCACATTCTTCTTATGGACCATGACTTCTAGGTCGATGCCAGGCATGTCCTGATGGGACTAGGCAAACATGTCAGTGTATTTTTGGAGGAGGCTCGTAACTCACCCTGTAGAGATGGAGCTAGTGACGAACTGACTTGAATTGTCCAGGTTGGGTCAAAATCGGAGAGGGGAATGGCTATGAGTCCTCGACCGGGGTCCCTCTTTCGACTGATTCTTCCTGGGGATCGAGTGAGGTGATGACCATCGTCTGATGTTACGTCCTTAAGGCGGTAGAATAGCATTGACATGCTTATTGCCGATCTCCTTTGACGATCCCCATGCCCTGCTCGGTCGGGAATTTCATCGTAAGGTGGTATATGGATACATCAACACGTAGGGTATTAAGGGATGGTCATCCGAGGATGATGTTGCAGACAGAGGAAAAATCAACCACAAGGTAGTCAACCATTTTTGTTGTCCGATTTTTCCATTCCCTGGCCATGATAAGAAGCAATATGGACCCCTGGGAGGTGACCCTGCCGCTTGCGAATCCGAGTAAGGGAGTTTTGACAGGTCAGAGTCGGGATCTCTTGATTCCCATCTTGTCAAAGGCTTCAACGAAGAGGATGTCAATTGAGCTATCAGTGTCCACCAGTATCCAATATACCTTCCGGTTAGCTATAGTCATGGTTATGACTAACGCGTCATCATGGGGGTGGTGGACACCTCGGGCGTCCTCTTCGGGTGAAAGTTAGCTCACAGAAGGCTACTTTTTACTCTTTCGAAGGCCTGCTGGTGACATTGACATGATGTTCTGAACTGTTGTGGCTAATGTTGTATGCATGAGCTCTTCACACTCGATTCGAGTCTCCTCCTCCCACAGGTCCGCTGAAGATGGTGCGGATTTCTACGGTGGCTTCGTTGTTGATGGGCTGTTCGGTCCTCTAATCTGACCATTCTTCCTTTCTGTTGACGTACTCTCATAAATGCCCTCCTCGGATGAGGGCTTTGATTTCTTCCCTAAGGTTAAAGCAGTCACCGGTGGAATGTCCGTGGTTACGGTGGAAGTGGTATTACTTCCGTTTATCCCACTTATCAGTGTTGGACTTCATCTTGTTTGGCCACTTGAGGAGCCGCTTGTCCCGGACTTCCACGAGGACTCGTTCGAGAGTGGCATTGAGAGGGGTATATGAACTTCACGTGCTCTCGGGTTGTCTGCTCAGATACTGACCATTCATCGAATGGTCGTCTCTTCTTCGCTTGTTGTCGTTCGTCGAGGCAGGTTCTTCCTTAAGTCGCTTTTCCTTGGTTGAGTTGCCCTTATTTCAAGCAGCTTTTCACGAACTGAAAAGCTCCTCAGCGTTGAAGTATTTTTCAGCTCAATTGAGAAGATCGGCCAATGTTGGTATCGGGTTCTTGCCGAGTCAGAAGAGGAACCTCCCCTCCCTTAGGCCTCCCATCATGGCGGCCAGGACGATCTCTTCCAGTGCCCCATTACTTATATCATTTCCAGGTTGAAGCGTTTAGTGTAGCCCTTCAATAGTTCGTTTTCTCTCTAGGTGATCGTGAGGAGGTGAGTAGTGGGTTTGAGCCTTTCCTTTTCGTCGATGAAGTTAATGATGAACGCTTTGTTGAGCTGTGTGAATGAGCTGATGAATTATGGCTTTAATTGTCGAAACTACTTCCGAGCTGGTCCTGTTAGGGTTAGGGAAAATACTTAGCACATAATCGCGATCGATACGCCATGAAGTTCCATTCAGGCCCTAAACAACTTCAGGTGTTTGGTTGGGTCAGTGGTTTTGGAGTAAGGGGCAATCTGTGACATTCGAAACCTGGGCGAGAGTTGGGCATGCATGATGTCGGCGGTAAACGGGAGCTCGATTTCTTCTAGTATTGCCTCTACTGAGGTTGGAGCGTGTGTGCGGTAAGCCTGCTAGATTTTACCGATTTGGCCCCACAACTCATTGAGCTCGACCTCCTAGGGGTCTTCGCTCTCGGCTACTGCCTCGGCCACGATTTTGGGAGCTTTGCTGCGTCTCTTCTTCCCTAACTCATGACGTAAGTTAAAGGCAGCCAGTACGACAGTGCCTGAGTCGTGGAAGGGCGCCGGCCTTGATACTCCAATCTGTCAGCTTATTCGGGAGTAGGCGGGCACTTCAGATGGTGTGGGGATTTATGTTTCTGATTGAGGTGCTGCTTCCTAAGCCCCCTACACGGGGGGAGGGTTCTGTTGCATTAACATTCATTTTATTATGTCGATGTGTTAGTTAATGCTTCAACTTGCTGCTCGAGAGAGATAAGCTGACCTCCCAATTTTGGGATCATTGCATTACTCCTGCAGGTGCAAAGTCAGCCTGAAGTTTAGAAGATGATTCTCGGTGGTTAGCAGACTGCTCTGGCGGCGCAAGATCGGGTGTAGAGGTTTGAGCTTTCTTCCTTCCCTTTTCCATAGTTAAAACACCACAGATGGGGAGAATGATTTTCATTATTATTCCTACAGTTGACATCAAATTGTTGATGTGGAAATCTGGGTGACCTTCCTGTGACCTTCAGGTACCTACACAGTGAGCGGGCAAAGGAGACCCTAACTGTTGCAGGGGACCCTTCGATGTCTAAGATGTCTAAGTTAAGTAGGGAATCTGGGTCTGGTCATAAATAGGGTTTTTGGGCTTAAGATTGTGCATACATTTCACCATTAGGAGCCCTCGTATTTATATGTGGGAGAAGACGGTGGAGTAGGAGGCGGGATCCCTGTTTAGTAGGTGCATATTGTAGTAAAATTTAGATTACAAGCGTATCGTGAGGATCTCTGAGATCTTTGGCAGATCCGTGTTGCGGTCGTCTTCCCAAATCGTCGGTTGAAATCTCAGGCAGGCATTGTCGGGACCAGGTCGAAACTATTCGAAGAAGAGTCACACTGACTTGGGGTTATGTTGAGCTGAGGTTATGCCAACATGGGGTTATGTCGAGTTGAGGTTATGTCGACCTGGGGTTATGTCGACCTAAGGATATGCAGACCCGGGGTTATGCCGACCTGACTCCTTCGAGGGTGGTAGATGAGTTCTTTCTTGGATCGGGCTTATCAGTAGAATTCCTAGCTTACTGCTGATATCAGAAGGTCGAGTCTAACCTTGTTTCCTGCTTGGTTTTGGGGTTGGAAGTTGGGCCTTTAGGTGTGTTGGTTACTGCTAGACCTGGCCAAGTGCATGGAGCCCCGACCTGACCTTATCTTATTGGACGATTTATTTTCCCCATAACAAGTTTTATTAAACATGTTAAATATGCCTAATGGATTTCGAATACAGTGCATGTTATCAAGAAGAAATGGTAAGCTTGGAGTATGGATTGACTTATGGCATTTAAATCAACCCACACCAAAGGATGAGTATCATATGCCTATAGCCGATAAATTGATCGATCGAGCTCCTGGACATCAAATGGTATCCTTTATGGATGACCATTCATGATATAATAAAATAAATATTGTAGTAATGGATGTCCCAAAGGTAGCCTTTAGATGTCATGGTCCTTGAGGTATATTTTATTGGGTCGTAATGTCATTTGGGCTTAACAATGCAAGAGCTACTTATCAAGGAGATATAAATGCCATTTTCTATTATATGACTGGCCAATTCATGAAAATTTATATCAATGATATGGTGGTCAAATTGGCTAATTCAACTGAATATTTTGACCACTTACAAAAGTTATTTGAAAGAATGAGGATTCATAAATTAAAGATGAACTCTCTTAAATGTGCTTTTGGTGTATCAGTAAAAAAAATTGAGATTCATGGTACATCAACGAGGAATTAAAATTAATTTGCATAAGGTACTACTAATAATAGAATAATAGAAGCTCGGCTGTTAGGAAATAAAACTAAGTTACAGATGTTTATTGGCATGGTTAACTTTATGCGGTGATTTATTTCTAGCCGTGCTGGAAAAAAATAATGTATTTTCTCCTTTATTGAAAATGAAACAAGGAGAGAGTTTAGATGAGAGGTATAACATCAATTTGTTGTTGACAACATTAAAGATTATTTGTCCATACAATTAGTGTTGATGCCACCAGTAAAGGGTCGATTGCTCAAGTTGTATGTGGCGGGTTTTCTAGAATTAGTTACAGATCTATTAATACAATACGACAATGACCGAAAAGAGCGCTCGATTTATTATTTTAGTGAACATTGTTAGATACTAAGAGAAAATATTCCGTCGTAGAAAAGTTCTGTTTATTATTATACTCCACAACTTCAAAATTATGACAGTATTTATTTGCCAAAATAGTCAATGTGATTGTAGTAATTGATTTAATAAAATATATGTTGAATCGGTTGATTCTGAATGACCGAATTGTTAAATGGGTTCTTGCATTATCTGAGTTCGATATGATATATGTGTCATAAAGGACTATAAAAGGGCATACTACAACAAATTTTCTAGTTGATCATCCTTCAGACATAGAAAGTTGACTTCATTTTGAAGCATTAAACTTATATGTGGTCTCTTGATCACCCTAGGACTGATATTTGACGGATTGAGCACCAACAAAGGATTGGTAAGAGGAATTGTCCTAATCGATATAGATGGTAGAAAATAAGAATTTGCATTTTAGCTTGAGTTTAATTGCACCAATAATCAAGTCAAATACAAAACTTTGATAATTAGTTTAGAGATGTTGGCTTATTTAGGAGCAAAAGATGTATTGTTGTTAAGCGATTCATTACTAGTAATAAACCAATTAATTGGTTTGTTTAATTTTATAAGTGTTGCTCTATAATTATATTATCTTTTGGTGACACAATTCCTAAGTAAATTTGAAAAAATAATATTGATGTAAATGAAATGGCATAGTTAGCATCGGGGCTTAAAATTTTTAAGGGTTTTGAAGGAAGAATGGTGATTGTTCAAAGGAAGTCATTACCCTTGGTTTTTTTATGGGGAACTGACCGATGAAATTTGTCAGGTCGAGATGAGCAATGATGATTGTAGAGTTCCAATCATAAAATATCTTCAGTCCCCACAGATAAAGGTTGACAGAGACATTAGAAGGTCGACTATAAATTATGTATTGATCGATAAAGAACTATATAAAAAAGGGACTGATGGAGCATTATTGTTATGTTTGATAACAAAAATCTATGTTAGCTATGAATGAAGACCATGAAGGAATTTGTGGAGAACACCAGGTTCGAAGAAAAATGAGGCTTACACTTCGATGCTATGGGTATTTCTTAATGAGCATGTTAATTGATTGAAATAAATATGCTAAAGGGTGTAAAGTATGTCAAAAACATGTGTCGATTCAACATGTGCCCACAACTGAATTGCATTCTATTGTTAAAACCTGGCCATTCTAAAGATTGGCTATTAATGATTTGATAGGAAAATTTATCCTCCTTTATCTAAAGGATATACTTTTATTATTATAGCGATGATTACTTCACAAAATGGGTAGAAGTAAAACCTATGTTGAGAACATATTATCAAGAATTATTGAGTTCATCAAAACTCATATAATTCATCGGTATGGAATTTTTTATTCAATCACTGTGGACTGAAGAGAAACATTTTCATCTAAGTAGGTCATGGTAATGGTCGACCGGTATAAAATCAAACTATTGAATTCATCACTTTATTATATTTATGCCAATGGATATGTCGAAGCTAGTTACAAGGTCGTCAAGAATTTTTTGAGAAAAATGATTGATTGAAATGTCAAACAAT
This sequence comes from Magnolia officinalis, assembly GCA_021015155.1. Classification (NCBI taxonomy): domain Eukaryota; kingdom Viridiplantae; phylum Streptophyta; class Magnoliopsida; order Magnoliales; family Magnoliaceae; genus Magnolia; species Magnolia officinalis. The sequence goes on from JAJHSJ010000017.1 coordinate 19,501,247, forward strand.
GGCATATTAAATTGTCAGAAGCTCTTTGGGCTTATCATAACTCGTTCCAAACAATCATTGGGATGAGTCCATTCAAAATTGAATATGTATATGATGTTGTGTTACTATTGGAGGTGATTGTGCCATCACTATGGGTAGCCTATCATGCTAACTTGACCTCGACCAATTTCACAAAGGATATGTCGATTGAACTTGAGGACCTAGATGAAATACAGTTAAAAGCCTTAAATTCCATTATGACAAACAATGATAGATTTTCTTGAGCGTACAATAAGAAATTAAAAAAGAAGGCTTTCAAAGAAACCGATATATTTTGGAAAGTGATATTGCCTCTCAACACTAAGGATGTTGAGTTCCTCAAATGGTCGCGTATATAGGATGGACCAGAGTGATAAAGGTTCTCTTTGGAAGAGCTTTAATCCCTCATGATATTGATGAAAAGATATAAAAAAAAAATCTAATAAACTATCAGTTTTTAAAGGCATAGAAAAATCAGGCCAAGCGATGGTTAGAGTAGTCACAAATGATGTACAAGAACCAAAATCAGTCAAAAGATAGAAGTAAGAGAACATATATATCCTATTATAAAGCCAATAATAGTAACAAAATGCGACCGATGGGCCAATTACATATCTTTATTTAAATAATAAAGGAAGAAAGTGAATAGGAATGGCTCGGCCGGAATGTAACTTAGGCGCAATGTAAAGGGTCGAGCAAAGATCAACTCTCGAGATTCAATGCATCACTTATGCAACATGGATGATGATGTTTAAATGTTGTCCGTATCAATGCATTAGATATGAGTAGGATTATACTAAAACAACATATCATACTCCAGATATAATTAAATTGAGCAAGCGGAAGACTGAAACATATATATATATATATATATATATATATATATATATATATATCTGAACTGGTAAATGTTTTACAACCTCCAGAGTATGATTATGTAGCTGGGCTGAATATGTACATGTATTGTTTCAAAATAGACAAAATATCAAAATGTAAGTGTCCAACTAATCCTTGTGTCCCTGTAATCCCATCGAATCAGCGCGAGGTCTACATAGACCCGCCTGATAACTGAACATAGGAGAATTCCTCATCCTCATCTATGAAGTCCAAGTCAGTCGCATAAACTTCATCACCTGCATCTACAACAGAGTCTGGTTGGTGTTTTAAAACACCATCCCAGAGTGGGAGTGAGTGATCAACTTAGTGGTTCTGTAAGGTAAAGGTTAACATGTTATCAATTCAATCAAGGAGTAACGATAAAGCAGTACAACAATCATTCCCTAACTACTCTTGTTAATGCAAGGATGGTATGCAGTAATGATGTATGCCCTCGCACAAAGCTCCCTCACAAGCGACTCCGACAAACAAGTTCGCGCATGACAAACTCCCTAAAGTGCAACTTCCTCACCAAAGCACATGCAATGCGGTGCATGGTCGTGTTAGCCAATTACTTAATTAGGCTTATTCATACAGCAGATTTGGAAGCTAAGGTACCCCCTTTACATCATTAACCCAAATGAAGATCCATCTAGGGTGGTCAATCCTAGTTAACCACATACGATAGGCAAGTTGTAGGGCATCACTCCCAATGAAAAGCAGTGGATAGGAAAATTCAAAACTTTATAATCGCGGTCACTACGGGAGGCTCGTCACCTCAACGTAGACCGACAGCTCGAATATGGTGTCCCATACCATCATATTCAGCTCACGAGTTTTGGGTTGCTCGCTGGTCACTATGGGGAGTCTCGTCACCCCAGCGTAGGCCGACAACTCTACCACGTTGTCTTATACAACCATGCCCGGCACATGAGTCGTAGTGGATCGTGGTACCATGGTTAAAATAGGTCTTTACATTGGTAAGTGGTACCTTAGATTAAAGCAGTAGTGTCCATACATGGTAAACACACAATAGGCTAATCGGTTTATTAGATAAGTTTGATTGGTACGAACGCATGCTGAATTAATCGACATGGAGTGCATAAGCACCTCACGTGGCCTAACCACTATCAACAATCGTCGTACGACCCGAATTCACCGAACGTATCAAGTGTGGCAAGACTAATTCGGTCACTCGAATGAGAATTGTTACCGATTGCCTGTACTATGTTGTAGTCCTAATCTTACTCAAACGTGGAAACTAAACACATGTGATAATCATGTCAACATTCAATAACCAATCCAATTACAACCCTCATTTGAGCATCTTATCAAACACATTGAACATGTCACCAAGCACTTGCATTTTATCCATAAATTGCATAGTGGCAAGTATAATTTCGTAGAAGAAACTATACATGTAATTAAGGTAATTGAGAATCCTATCTTAATACACTTAATAAATACAATTCATCAACAATTTCTCATTCAAACATTTTACCAAACACTTAGACTACATATTACTAAGTACATAGATGAACTATAACACTTCCTTACACAAACAGATCGTCATACATACGAAAAACATGAATCCTAGATTTACAGTCATGACAAGCACAAATCACAGTTTCATGTTCATTCAAACATTTCAATAAACACATGGAATGCATCTCATATTCAACGTAGCTCACACATGTATTATATATCGAAAACATTGTAACTAAGATCATATGGCAGTAATCAAGTCAGACATAAATCATTAGTTGACATTAAAAGCCTTGAAAACCATAACCTAAACATTTATAGTCTGCATCTTTCGTCGGAATACTTGATTCGGATTCAGTTCGAATTCTACATTCCCAAAAGTGGAACGTCGGGCACCTAAGCAATGAAATAGGTTAGCTATTTCATTGATTACTCTATTTGGATCCTTAAATCAAGATTAGGGTTAGGATTTCTTACCCAAATCATATCTGAGATGAATCGTGTAGCGTAACAGGAAAGTGATTCAGTGCGTGGAGTTGTGGGAAGGAATCCCAGCAACTATCTCCCAAACTCTCTCTTCTCTCCTCTCTCTTTTCACTTCTTTTCTCTCTTCTCTCTCCTAGGGTTAGAGAAATTCGTATGGAATGGAAATGAGGTGGTTTAAGGGCTTTATATAGGCCCAGAACCGGTGCAAATGGCCCCAAGGCCATGGTATACTTATGTTATAACCAAAGGGCGTCTATTTCGGGCAGACGGGGCTCATCTGGAGGCCCATTATTCACTTACGTAGTAGGATAAGTTCCTTGACAATGGATCTATTCCAGGACGTGTTTTCGATGTGATCAGATAAGTGGATCGACCGTGAAGGACCCGTGTCAAATCAACGATCGTTCTTACTCGATCGGGGCCAAAAGTATACGGATATGCGCAAGGAAATTTTCTTTTCCCATGGGTGAAGTTTGGTCAGGAACTGACGGTCTAAAATCCTCAATTTCCTGTGTGAGCGAATGGCCCAATTCACTTAAGTTTCAATACATTTTCTAAAGATATTCACGTTTCTCACACACTTCGCTCAGGGCTCAAGTTGTGCGTTTCTGGATACTATATAGGCTCGATTCATACGATGGTTGTCAAGCCCAGTAAGACAGATATAACCCTATAGTTTCGAGGTCATCAGATTTTCGACACGCGGTCCAGGTTCGATACGGAGTTTCAATGTGCTCCCAAGAGCGATAGGCTCATGGGATTTCTCCTAGGTTTTTAAGTAGTACTGAGTTAGCGATTTTAATGGTTTTGGGTCTTGCCATTTGTGTAAATGGTAGTTCAAGCTAAATCCATTGATTAATCCAGTTTAATACTTAATTAATCTTCATCTAATTTCTACAGAATGTGGTCCTTAGGGATTTCTGTCAGAGGTTGTAATCCAGCCTTTGTACGGATTTTTTCGAGACGTTACACGCAAGTAGCCTTCATCTCATCAAATTTTGTGGTGGACATTCCCTGATGAGTTTCTGTTTGCCTTTCAAGCCTTCCAGGACTCTCCACTTTCCACAACACGATCGAGAAATTAGAAGACTTGGTCAATGTGGTGACCAATAACACCTGCTTTATGCTTTACTTCTCTCTTCTGTTTGCTGCTCTCGTGCGACCAAGCTTGATAAAGATTAATATAAGATTTAATGAAGTTCATAGGAATCTGGGTGTAATTTGAACACCTTCCAGGGTAGATGCACTCGGTCTCCTGGAGGTCTTCATCAACTTCTTTGCATTGAACCTACAAAGTTCTCAACATCATTTTGTTAAAATGATGTTGTCGAGTCCAATGCATGTGGTTATTCCAGGCCTAATCATATTGATTAGAGAATGTTCGTTTCGCTATGAATGGCAACACGCTCATTTACATGAGCATTGAGAGTTTTTAAATCCTTTGTAGTAACAAAGTATTCTTCTCCAATACTTTGGAGTTTGGTTAAAGCATCTAACATTTCGTTTAAAGAAACATCACTCCTTGTAGTTATCTGGAGTTTGCGAATGGAAGGATAAATGTGTAGGGAAAGAATTTCCCTCAAGAAAGCTTAAGTCTGGTCGTTGAATTGGAAATAAAGAAATTTAAGTGTGTAAGGGAGAAGGCACTAAGGTTTCCTTTATATAGCCACTTAGAGTGGATAGTCATGCCCGGAGATAAGGCATCGTAATGGTTGAATTGCCCCAGTAATGACATGAAATGTTCCCTAAGAAGAGGGAACAAATGGGAGCACAACTTCTCATGTATGTGCCATGTCATTAAAACAATGATTTCATGCATGTAGAAAAATAAAAAGAGCTAAGTACTTAAGATTATGTAAGAACAGATGAAAAGAAAAATATTCTAATTGATTGTATTAATGATAAAGATAAAGTACATACCGACAACAAACAATTACAAAGAAATTAAAATTCAAAGGACGAAAAAGATGTAATCACTTCTTAAAGCTTCAACCACTTAGCTTCCTTCTGATGAAGAGTAACCCTAGCTTTTGCTTTTCTCTTCTTCTTACAACACTTTCAATTTATTCTACATTGTCGAGATTCAAGCTTTTAGATTGATCAAAATTGCATCTAACTAATCAGGTTGTTGTATACAATGGAAAGTTATTTTTTAACAATTGTGATCTCAATCATTCTAAGGGAGATGACTGAATGCTCAACTTAAAATCTCGATCGCAATAATTGTGATCTCAATCATTCTAACAATTGTGATCTCAATCATTCTAACAATTGTGATCTTGATCGCAATAACTGTATCATGATGCTTGTGAATCAAACTCATAAATTCATAGGATGCATGCATTTTAACTGATAGAAACTCATTGGATCGAGTAAGAGTTTGGTAATAACGAATGAGAAGGTTGAGTCTCTCGATCAATCCTGATGAAATTGTGTCAGCGACATAAGAGTGAATGAAAACTCATAAATCCTCTTTAAGCTATTAGATCTTTAAAGAAGGTACAGGGAATTCAATTATCACGGGGAACGCTTGATTAAAAGAGGATAAAATAGCTTCCACAAGAAGTAGCTCTTTTGAAGAAGAAGATAAGGCATGCAAAAAATAGATCGATGCGACTAAAGAGGCAGAGACGCCGACCATATTAATCTTTGTAGCTCGAATATGAGAGAGTTCAGTTTCTCAAAAGTTTTTCTCTTTTAATACTTCTATTTCATCCAAAGGAACCATTATGTGTTCATCGACCGGAGTAAAGACTACTTGATCTGTTGGCTTTATGGATGGAGCAGGTTGAATGAAAGATAAGTTTATCGGTGCAACCAATTTCACAACTTCCTGATCCTAATAAGGTGCAACCGATAAAGTTATAGATTGTAAAAGGATATTAAAGGACTTTATGGGCTAATATATTATTACCTCTTCTTGAGTTTGGCCTTCTGTCTAATTTTCTAATCAATGAATTCTACTCATAATCTATTCTGAATAAACCAAAACTTCAACTCTTTCTGTAGAAGACTGAGCAACATTGAATGAAGTGTCTATAATAGATGTCTCGGCTTGAGGAGGTGGCACAAGGGCCATCTTTTCAAAGGTCGAGAGAGCTCTTTAGCTATTATGAAAAAGAGGAGAGAAAGTAAGATATGAGGATTGTAAAATATTTAAAAAGAAAAAAAAAATAAAATATTAAAATACCATCCACCTAAATCTGATCGAACAACAACGATGGTAAATTGGTTGACCGCTGATGAAATTTTGGTAGAATCAACAACTAAAGCTAGATCTCGGTTAGAACAAGGAAATGGGGGAAGATGATGAAGATATATCTTGACAAATAAATCAAAAGGAATATTAAGAGCATTTAATCTTTTCTTTTCAATTTGTCATTTATTAAAAGCCCTATTGTAGTGAGCATATTGGTCTCTTATACGCCTCTTCCATCTCCCACAAATAGTTTTAAGGGGGAATGCCCGACCAGAATTTGGTTTTGTAATATTTTTCAAAAGTTGCGATAGCTTTGGTCGAAAAAGAAATACTCGGAGTAGATTAACCAAAAGTTACAAGAAATATAAGATGAGAGACAGAGGGAGGCTCAAGCTCAGAAATCTTTAAAATGATTAGAGGAGCTATAGGTGCTGAGATTGAAGCAGTTGTCGAAACCACCTTAGATGGACCTACAATTGTGGTCTTCTGACGCTTTGGTTTAGGTTGAGTTGTCTTGACAATTCTTATTAACATGAAAGAAGGTTCGATCATCTTAATTGGTGTTGGGGATGGGATAGTTAATGCGACTGAAGTCGTCTTCCTTGATCATGTTTTCCTCTGGATAAGAGACATAACTGATAGAGGTGTAGTCGATTTTTGGTACCTTCTTGAGTCGTCTTCTTCTTTTTGGTTATAGGTTTCTCCACTTTGGATGAAGGAGTGAACCGAGCAATGATCAATTCATAAGACCCACTAATCAAAGTTTTATAATAATTTTTCCACTAGGGGTAAAATGACTCTAGCTGTTGATGTAGTTGGTAAAGAAGAGAAGCATGAAAAGAGAGCTTATAGAATCATATCCTCTGTGGAGAGTCTGAAATGTGCATACTAAATTTACAACTAGTTGATGAGTTGGAGGCTGGTTGCAAGTTCGATGAATAAATAAAAATGGGAAACCTTAGGAAAAAACAAATTGACGAGCAAGAAGATTTGGATAGTATTGTTTGATTCTAAGCTTGGCATTAACACTCGTACCTACTATGTTGCGTAGGTCTCTGCAGATCAAATAACTTTTCAAGCCCTATCTCTTAGGCTTGTCCTCTTGGTATTGGTCAGCTCGTAGTCTTTTACAAACTAGGTTGAGTCGAATTCTTTATCTTTAAATGGACAGAAGGAATTGTTGGACTTATCGACGGTAAATAGAAAGGAAAAAACCCATACACTTGGCAAACAAATAATTAACTTTGAGGCAAAGAATATTACAATGGCCGAAAGAAGTGAATTTCACGTCTATTGGAAAAGATTTGACAAACTTTGCTCCAAAATATTCATAGAACCACATCTAGATAAGCCAGATAGGCCCAACCAAGTTGTAAAAACACTTTGTGGATTTCTAATGTGGTGTCAATCATGGTAAGCATTAAGTTTATATCAATTTTATAAATCTAAATCAAGCCACACCTAAAGATGAGTATCTAATGCCAATGGGCAATCAATGGATTGACTGAGTAGCTAGACATTGGATGGTTTCCTTCGTGGATGACCATTTAGGGCAAAATCTGAAATTGTGGTAAAGACCGCTTTAGTTGAAGTAGGAATATGCCAATATGTTCTAGAGGGGGGTGAATAGGACTTTTTAGTAATTTTATAACAATTTAAAATCCTATTTCTCTAATCCTTATAACACGCATATATTAGGATTACCCAAAAACAACTCTACTGGCTTCCAAGCCTGGTAGAGGATCCAATCACAAACTATTTGAAAAATGAACAATATATGAACTAGTGTATGATAGATATGACTGTGCGGGTGTGTGAGGTGTGATCTTAGATAATCAGATATGAAAGTATTTAAGAAAATCACATAAACAAATGGAAGACAATAACGATCTCAAACACAGTCATTTTTATAGTGGTTCAACTAAACTGCACTCAACCCTTGAGTGTACCGGATTTCACTAAGGAGGTTTCACACGGTTCACCCAAAACCCAAGGTTTTAAATTAGGTTCACCTTTAACATTTACAACCTACTCCTAGGCTGACTGTTTATGCTCCCACGAGCAAGGGTCAACACATAACACCCGATTTTAGGCACACTGGCCAAGGATCCACATAAGGAACCTCACTGTTTATGCTCTCACGAGCAAGGGTCAACACAACGTACCCACTTTTAGGCACACTAGCCAATGATCTTGTACAAGACCCTAACTGTTTATGCTCTCCATAGAGCAAGGGTCAACACAACGCACCCACCACGTACACTCCCTCCGGAGGCCTCCTAGAGGACTTGCAAGGGGTGAGAACACCTTAGACCTAATCCTACAAAGGAATGATCACAAGGGTCCTCTGGACTCTGATAACTTACAGATAAGCAAATGAGTCCCTTTCAACACATTATTGAAGATCTCTTCCTTTGTTGATGAAGAATCGTCTACTTCCTTGAACCGCAACTTAAAAGATATACCAATGCATGACGACGAGTTGGGTTAAGGTTGTGATGAAATCCTACTCTCCAAAATATTTTCCTATAAGGAAGATAGAGCGATCCTAATCATCTATGCATTAAAGGCATCCTAGCTTAATGATTTGTCATTAAGGTGGTAGCTGGAGGATCCTTGAATGCGGAAGTTCATTTCCCAATCCACTCTATTGAATATCAATGATGAGGGTGGATTAGAGGATGAACTTCCTTGAGAGAAAGGACTTTGGGTAAATGATCTAAGGTTAAACACTCAAAAGCGCACTCTTCTTTCTCTACCAGCAACTAAAGACAACCTCTCTATATATAGGCAAAAAGTTCCAACGGATATAAAACGGTCACATTTATGACAGAGTTCGATATCATCGAGCAAGGTCGATATCATCGAGCGTATACTCTCGATTGCATCAACTGGCTACTCGATGACACAAACTCAAATGTCATACGCTTTTGAAACATTTTTCCAGCTGGTCGAGGAAATCGAACATTCATCAATATCATCGGATTTCGAACTCCGATATCATCGACACGAGGCTCGATTCCTCGACATTTGAAAACGAGAGAGACTTGTCTTTGAAATATTTTCAAGTCAAGGATGTGATCGAGGTACACTCGATATTATTGGAATTTAAATGTCGATGAAATCGATAGTCGTGTCGATGCGTTGATAAATCTAAAGGATTTTTTAGTTAAGCTTGTTGGACAGTTTATGTCCATTCTCGATGCAATCGATCCGGCCTCGATATCATCGATATTTGAATATCGATTCTATCGAGTGACCCTCAACCAAGATAAAAACCACCTGAAAAAATGTTACTGGATAAATGTGTCCAAGATCGATATCATCCAAGGCCTTCTGATATCATCGGTTTTTGAATTCCGAGGATATCGAGGAGTACTTCGATATCGAAGGACTTCATGATTTTCTTTAGAAAAACAGGGACACAAACTCTCCACTGTCGATTTTATCAAGTCAAATTTTGATGATATCGATAGGGGTATCGATACATCGATAATTCTGTCAAGAAGAATATGTGGTTATTGGACATCTTTGGTCCTCATTTCGATGGTATCAATTGATCATCGAGGACATCAACAGCATTTCTCGATAATATCAATCTGTCTATCGATAAATCGACAAAGGTAGAAAACTTAGAGATTTTCTGAAGTTTTGAAAAAAAGTTTTCTAACTTGAAAACCTCAAAAACCCTATGATATTCTAATCAGTTTTAGGGGTTTTAATTACCTGGTGTTTTGGGACATGGGATGTGAGGCTTAGATTTACCTGTGGCGAGTTCGAGCTTACATCCGATGGAGGCAAATGGTTGATTGATCTTCCTATAGAGCTTTTTTGTTTAGCGGACTTAACACTCACGCTAATTGACAAATCAGGGAACTTTCAATCTCCCCCTTTGTCAATTACGTGACAAAATACCAAAACACCCTAGAACAGCATCTAGACAAACATATCCTAAATGGTGTGTACATGTATATTACACAATTTTACAATGTCTAGTAAAACCATACACACAATTAGTAGCTGCTCCCCCTAACAGCATTCTCCCACTATCTTGGTGCTGCTGCTCCCCCTAACGCCTTCATCACCATTCAAGTAGATATACAATTTTCCTTTCGGGGTGTTTGAAATTGTCCTCCACCTTTTTGTCAGTCATTGACAAAGATAAATATAGCAGTTGATATTTGACTGAATTTTGAAGTACTTGAGAGAACCAATCATCCAGAGAACATACATTTATAAAGGAAAGATGTATAATGATCAAAACAGTTGATTAATCAGGCATCATTGTCAAAAATTATGTATGCATAGTAGACCAAATAGAGCAGTAATATAAGTAGATAGAATAATGATCAAAACATCACATGCATTCTACACCATTAAAAACAGGGAAGATAATCATGGCCGTAAATTTATGTGAATTATCATCAACCATTCCAAAGAAAATATTCAGAATGTATATACTGCCCCAGTTTGGTAGTAGTATAACAATCATCCAAACAAAACTACCAAACCCATCCATGGGTACCCAAAAGTCAACCATCAGTATCTAGCCCATCCATGAGCATATACAAAAAAACTGTGCAGATTAGTGAGTTATCACATACACTCATGGGAGCGTAGAGCATCCAAAAAGATACTACTGCTCATACGTGGAAATACGAGTAAGGTGTATGTGACAACATCCAGAGACCAGCACTATGGAGCCAAAGAAGAAGGTGTCATGTCGTCTCAACGGTAGGTGAACAGATCAACCAACTGTTACACGGTCTGTTGCACGTCATTTACCAGGTGTTCCAAGACGGTAAACCTTTCATTCACCGATTCCCTGAGATGGGAGACATCTCGCTGAATTGCTCCAATCCTATCTTGATGGAGTTTAAATCTTTTTGCATGCGCAAACACAGATGTGGATGGTGCTTGATGGGACGCAGGAGCTTCTTCCTCAGTCATTCTAGCCTCTTCAGTGGGAGCATCGCTTCCTTCTCCTTCTGCGTGAATTCCTTCCTCTAAATCCTCGGGATACTTATGGAACTTCAAGTCCATCCTTCGAATGTTGTTCTTGTTGAAGACTTAGAGGGGAAGTTCAGCATTATTGGTAGTTGGAAAGCCATTGGGATTGCACACCATGTGTATAATCCAGGGATAGGGTAGGTGAAGATCCCGGGATGTATGAACGGCATAGACCAACTGATGTACAATCAGAGTCAGTAGACAGATTTTTATCCCTGTGGCGATTGAATACACTATCATGGTCATGAACCTTGTGAGGTCGGATCGATTGGTACTTCTAGGATAGATGTTTGTGGCGAAGATACCGTGCAAGATCCGAAATCATGGTTTCATGAACTTAGATTTCAATGCATTTCCTTGGTACCAAGGAATATCTCTACCATGACAAAGGTATTTTGTAACCATGGACCAGATTTCAACATTTTCGAGGTCCATTTTAGGGAGACCTTCAAGTGACATGGTCAACCCTAGGATGTTTGCAATTGTAGCAGGAGTGATCAGGACATCATCACCATCTAGAGAGACCATGATAGAAGGAGGATCAGACACGAGTGAGTGACAAGCGGCGAGAAAGTTGTGTGTTCGTTCAAGATGACATGGCACACCGAAGTCAAGAACAGGCAACCAATTGATTTCAGCAAACAGGGATTCCAGATTGTATGGTTTTAAACAATCTCTGTCAACCTTTCTTTCATGGATAAGCTTCAAACCGGTATATTTAGCCAGAACCAGATTTATTCTAGCCGGAGGAGGGACTGGTATTTCGGATTGGGACTCGCTATGTGATGTTCGTTGTGTCCTCTGACAAGTGGAGGTCCCCCGTTCAGGAGCTCTTGCTCTCCCTTTTGAAGCAAGGGTTTTTTGTCGAGAGGTTCTAGAGGACTCCCTAGGACCAGACACCTTTTCTTTGTCCTTACCCATAAAGACAAAGATTTGGAAAGAAAACGGACAACAATTGCTCTTTTTTTTTCTTTTTTTCTTTTTTTTTTTTTTTTTAAATTTTTAGTACCCAACCCAAAAAGCAAGATAAAATCTGGAATAGAAGGAATGGAAGAGTGATACCAGTTTTAAGAAGCTTCTGGGACCCACCGATGTACTTCCGGCTGAGGGGACGAGCAGGAAAGTGGAATGCCGTTTCAAGAAAAAAATGATTTTTTTTTTTCGCTCAACCACCTTTTATCGGGCTGCATCTTTCGATATCATCGAATTTAGTTTCGATTATATCGATGATCCTCATTCGATGTTATTGACAATGGCTTCGATAACAGTCTCAATCATGTGACTTTCCAAATTCTGAAGAGATGTTGATGATATCGACAGTTGATTGATTTGATCGAAAATGGTCATGACTTATCGACAGACATATCAAAAGAGAGTACGTATTTTCAATTTTCAGCATTCAGACAACCGTACATGTATACTTTTAGTATATCTATGAATCTACAGTATACACATCAAAATTTTGTACAAGCATTGAACAAATCAAAATTATAAACATTAGAATGTTTATATACAAAAAGATTAAGGAGAGGAACCTCAGATATATCATTAAGAGCTCGACAAAAGTTGCATTGGCAAAATATCCTGATCTCGATGCATGACCTGGACTTGTCTTTTCATGCTTTAATATTTCAGGGCGTAAAGTGAGTTATCAAACAATTCAGCTTTTCCTTCACTACCCATTTTGTGACAGGATTTTTAACTGTGGTAGATTTCATTTTCTTGTTTAATTTGGCCACTTGATTCAATATCTCCTTGTTAGTCATTTTAGGTGGTGAAGGATGTGAATCCTTTTTATCCATATCCTTAGGTTGACTCCAGACATTTTGCATTTTTCTGGTTGGTTTGAATTTTCCAATATAATTCTGACCAGAGTTATGTTGAGTTTTCCTAGGAGATAAGCATTTAAACTTATAATGACCCGAATCACCACATAAATGGCAAATTGGAGCAGTCCTAGTGTTACTTCCAGAAGCAGCAATTTTTTCAGCCTTTTGTGCTGTTTTTCCAGATTTTGTTTTAGTTTTAACATATCATAAGCCACTCTTGTCCTTTCCAGGTCTTCCCATACCTAGGAGTTTTTCTAGCTTCTCACTGCTCTGGGAAAACTTATAGTTTAGCTTAGCGATTTTTCTGGATTCTTCTAAATTAAACAGGAGTGTATGATTTTCATTTCGAAGGAGCATGTTTTTGTCTTTTAATAGCTCAACCTCTTTATTTAGTTTTTCTGTCTCGGATTTAAGGCAGGTGTTGATTCTTTAAGTCTATCATTATCTGAATGATATTGCTGTAAATCATTGATTAGATGTGTATTGATTTCCAGAGTTTTATCCAAATATTTTTGCAGCAAGTCCTTTTCATTTTCAGATATTCCAAGTCTTCTAACTATGTTGATGCTATGGATGTAAAGTTGATTGTAAGCATCTTGTAGTTTATTTTGTTCTTCTTTTTCTTCCTTTTCAGTTTCCTCATTGTCTGACGGAAATGATTTAGTGGTTTGCAGTTCTTCCTCGTTCTTAGTTTCGCTGGGAATGAATGAAGTAGTAGAGACCACAAGAATTTTTAAGGATTTCTGGTCTTCATCGCTCTCTGAGTCGCTAGATTCTGAGTTTGACTCTTCCATATCATCCCATGTGGTAGCCATTACTTTACCCTTAGTTTTTCTGTTTGGGCATTCAGTAGACAGGTGTCCAAACTTCTGACATACATAACATTTTGGTTCTTTGGTCTTTTTACCAAATTTGCCTGCAGACTGTCTGTTATCCATCCTTCTTCCTTTAAGCGGACGGCCACTATTTTTCTGAAAGAACTTTCTGAATCGTTGAGCCAACAAAGCCACTTCCTCATCCTTATCTTCTCTTTCACTTTCAATATCCTCATTTGCTATTTTCTTTGAAGTTTTGAGGACAGTAGTTTTAGATTTAGAGGTTTGTTTGAAGTGTAGTTCAAAAGTTTGTAAGGAACCTACCAGTTCTTCTACTTTCATTTCATCTATGTTTTTACATTCTTCAATGGTTTTTACGTTAGGATTGAACCGGTCCGGTAATGATCTTAAAATTTTCCAACAAATTTTTGGTACCGGAACTTTCTCTCTTAATCCACCCATGACGTTGTAAATGATATTCAACTTTGTGAAAAATTCCATGAAGCTCTCATGCTCTTCCATTCTGAGACTTTCGAACTGTGATGTTAGAAGTTATAGTTTGGATCTCTTCACAATGCTTGTTCCTTCATGGGTTGTTTCCAGCAAATCCCATGCTTCTTTAGATGTCCCGCACATACTGATTTGATTGAAAATATCCTAAGACACAGTACAGTAGATATGATTCATATCTTTAGCTTTAGCAGTTTGGTTTTCTTTCTCGAATGTTGTCTACTTATCTGTAGATTTCGGTTTGGTGATAGTTGTCTCATTTTCAAGTACTATTTGTTCAGATGGTGGCACGTATCCTCTTTCAACTGTATCCTAAACATCATGATCTAACGATCTCAGAAAGTAGTGCATTTTAGCCTTCCAGTATGCATAATTTGATCCATCAAATACTGGAGGTCTAGAGACCGATGAGCCCTCTCCTTTGGCCGTGTTCCCAACTTCAGTCAAGATCACTCTCTAGGCGGTGAAGCCCTTAAAGAGAGACCCGCTCTGATACCAATTGAAATTTCAGTAAAGACCGTTTTAGTTGAAGTAGGAATATGCCAATATGTCTTAGAGGGGAGTGAATAGGACTTTTTAGTAATTTTATAATAATTTAAAATCCTATTACTCTAATCCTTATAAAAAGCATATATTAGGATTACTCAAAAATAACTCTACTAGCTTCCAAGCCTGGTAGAGGATCCAAGCACAAACTATTTGAAAGATGAACAATATGCGAACTAGTTTATGATGGATATGACTGTGCGGGTGTGTAAGGTGTGATCTCAGATAATCATATAAGAAAGTATTTAAGGAAATCACATAAATAAATGGAAGATAATAACAATCTCAAACATAGTCATTTTTATAGTGGTTCGACTACTGGTCTACTCTACACCCTGTAACCGCACTCAACCCTTGAGTGTACCAGATTTCACTAAGGAGGTTTCACACGGTTCACCCCAAACCCAAGGTTTTAAATCAGGTTCAACTTTAACCTTTACAGCCTACACCTAGGCTGACTGTTTATATTCCCACAAGCAAGGGTCAACACATAGCACCCGATTTTTGGCACACTGGCCAAGGATCCACGTAAGGAACCTCACTGTTTATGCTCTCACGAGCAAGGGTTAACACAACGCATCCACTTTTAGGCACACTAGCCAAAGATATTGTACAAGACCCTAATTGTTTATGCACTCCATGGAGCAAGGGTCAACACAATGCACCCACCACGTACACTCCCTCCGGAGGCCTCCTAGAGGACTTGCAAGGGGTGAGAAACACCTTAGACCCAATCCTACAAAGGAATGATCACAAGGGTCCTCTACACTCTGATAACTTACAGATAAGCAAATGAGTCCTTTTCAGTGCATTATTGAAGATCTCCTCCTTTGTTGATGAAGAATCTTCTGCTTCCTTGAACTGCAACTCAAAAGATATACCAATGCATGGCGACGGGTTGGGTCAAGGTTATGATGGAATCCTACTCTCCAAAATGTTTTCCTATAAGGAAGATAGAGCGATCCCAATCATCTATGCATTCAAGACATCCCGGCTTAATGATTCGTCATTAAGGTGGTAGCTGGAGGATCCTTGAATGCTGAAGTTCATTCCCCAATCCACTCTATTGAATATCAATGATAAGGGTGGATTGGAGGATCAACTTCCTTGAGAGAAAGGGCTTTGGGTAAATGATCTAAGGTTAAACACTCAAAATCACTCTCTTCTTTCTCTACCACCAACTAAAGACAAGCTCTCAGTATATAGGCAAAAAGTTCCAACGGATATAAAATGGTCACATTTATGATAGAGTTCGATATCATCGAGCAAGGTCGATATCATCGGGCATATACTCTCGATTGCATCAACTAGCCGCTCAATGGTACAAACTCAAATGTCATACGCTTTTGAAACGTTTTGCCAGCTGGTCGAGGAAATCAAACATTCATCGATATCATAGGATTTCGAACTCCGATATCATCGACACGAGGTTCGATTCCTCGACATTTGAAAATTAGAGAGACATGTCTTTGAAATATTTTTAGGTCAAGGATATGATCAAGGTACACTCGTTATCATCAGAATTTGAATGTCGATGATATCGATAGTCGTGTCGATGCATCGATAAATCCAATGTATTTTCCAGTTAAGCTTGCTAGATAGTTTATGTGCATTTTTGATGCAATTGATCCGGCCTCGATATCATTGATATTTGAATATCGATTCTATCGAGTGACCCTCGATCCAAGATAAAAACCACCTGAAAAAATGTTGCTGGATAACTGTGTCTAAGATCGATATCATCCAAGGCCTTCCAATATCATCAATTTTTGAATTCCGAGGATATCGAGGAGTACTTCGATATATTGAAGGACTTCATGATTTTCTTTAGAAAAATAGGGACACAAACTCTCTACTGTCGATTTTATGGAGTCAACTACGATAGACTCGAGTTTCAAATTTCGATGGTATCGGTAGGGGTATCGATACATCGATAATTCCGTCTAGAAGAATATGTGGTTGCTGGACATCTTTGGTCCTTATTTTGATAGTATCAATTGATCATCGAGGACATCAACATCACTTCTCAATTATATCGATTTATCTATCTATAAATCGACAGAGGTAGAAAACTTAGAGGTTTTCTGAATTTTTGAAAAAAAGTTTTCTAACTTAAAAACCTCCAAAACCCTATGATATTTTAATCAATTTTAGGGGTTTTAATTACCTGGTGTTTTGGGACATGGGATGTGAGGCTTAGATTTACCTATGGCTAGTTCGAGCTTACATCCGGTTGAGGCAGAAGGTTGATTGATCTTCCTATGGAGCTTCTCTGTCTAGCGGACTCAACACTCACGCTAATTGACAAACCAGGGCACTTTCAAAACCAAATTAGCATAACACCTGAGGATGTGTTGAAAATGGCATTTAAATTCCCGGGACCTTTAAGAATGTTTTTTAGGTGGTTATGACATTTGGGCTAAAAAATGCAAGGGCTACTTATCAACGGGTCATGAATGCTATCTTTCATGATATGATTGACCATTTCTTGGATGTATATATAAACGATGTTGTGCTCAACTCGGTTGACATTACTGATTATTTCTCTCATTATACAACTCATTTGAGTGAATGAGAGTCCATATGCTAAAAATAAACCCTTGTAAGTGTGCTTTTGGTGTTTCAGCCCATAATTTTCTAGGGTTCCTTGTGCATCATTAAGGAATCGAGGTAGGAAAAACAAGGCACGAGTGATTATAAATGCTCAACAACAACGGAACTAGACCTAGTTGCAACGTTTCCTTGGTTAAGTTAATTTTATATGTACATTCATTTACAATTGTGCAGGAAAGACTAACGCATTTTCTCCATTGGTAAAGTTGAAATAAGGAGATTATTTTAGATGGAAAGTTGAACATCATTTGGCTTTTGACAAAATCAAGAAATACTTGATGAAGCTACTAGTTTTGATGTCGCCAATCAAATATCAATTGCTCAAGCTATATGTCATGGCTGCTGCAAAGTCGGTTAGAGCCATGCGGGCACAAAACAGCGATGACTAAAAGGAGCGTGCTATCCACTATATCACTCGGATGCTGCTTGATACCGAAAATTAATATTATGTAATAGAGAAGTTAAGCTTGTCATTATACTTTGTGGCCATTAAACTGAGACATTATTTATTGACTAAGTGAATCAACCAATTTTAAAGGAACGAATTTGGTTTTAGCTTCGTTAGAATTTAATCTTAAGTATATGCCTTAAAGAGCAGTAAAAGGATAAGCTATAACAATTTTTTTGGTCAATCATCCATCTTACATAGAAAGTCAACTTCTTTCAAAGGCGTTGGAGTTATATTAGGTTCATCTGATGCCATAAAAAATGATTTTTGATCGTTTGAGGACCAATAAATCATCAGGAGCAGGGATTATTTTAATATCTCTAAATGGAAAGAGACATGAATTTTCATTCTGATTGGAACTTGAATGTAGCAATAATCAAGCCAAGTACGAAGCCTTGGTGATCAGCATGCAAATGTTAATAGAATTAGGTGCAAGGATATATCAGTAACTAGCGGTTCTCAGTTAGCGACAAACCATGTAGCTTATTTATTTAGATGTACTAGAGGCGTACTACTTCCATATTATGCTTTGGCAATCCAATTCATGGATAACTTCGATGAGATCAAAATAAAACATTTGACTCAAAAGCACAATGTGGATGCCAATGAAATCACACAACTAACAATTGGACTTCAGATCGCCCAAGGGTCCAGTGAGAGAATGATCGTTGTGTAAAAAAAAATAAAAAATCATTGCCATTAGTTATTCAGAGTGAGCCAACCTTAGAAATATATCAAGTCAAGATAAGCGAAGATGATTGGAGAATCCCGATTATAAGTTATCATCAGTATTTGTGTGTTAAAACTAGCAAGGATATCAGAAGAACAACTAATAAGTACGTCATGGTTAATAGCGAGCTATATAGAAAATGGGCAGATGACGTGCTATTGTGGTGCTTAAACAAAGAAGATGCTATGTTGGTCAAGGTCAAAGTGCGTGAAGGGATATGTGGAGTGCATCAAGTAAGAAGAATGATGAGACTCACACTTAGATGTTATGGTTATTTCTTGCCGAAAATGATGGTCGATTGTATCCAATACTTTAAGGGGTATGAGGCATGTCAGAAACATGGGTCGATAAAACATGTGCCCGCAACCGAGCTTCATTATATTGTTAAGCCCTGGCCTATTCGAGGATGGGTTATCAATTTAATAGAACAAATCCACCTACCGTCATCAAAACTAGACATTTTTATCATAGTGGCCACTGATTATTTCACCAAGTGGGTAAAGGCTGAAAAGGGCGAGCTCTCAGTCCTAGAGGGAAGCTGTGAATAGGACTATGCCAAATAAAAAAAAATTGCAAAACAGAAATAATGATAGCTGAATCAAATAGCAATCTCAATTGCAATAGTATTGAGAAGTTGATTCAAACATTGTTCAAAAGACAACCTTACACCAAAAACTAACGTTTATGGTAGGACAAGTTGATTTCTTGAACTCGGTAAGGATAAAAAACTCAAACTAAAACAAAAGGCAAATAAAGAAATCTATTTATTACAACATTCACCACATGTACATGATAGAGCTACAATCATTCACCACACATTCATCATATATATCATCATCCACCAAACACAAGAAATTATAGTGGTTCAGTGTGTACACTAACTGTTCTCAAACAACCACACATACTCTACTCTTAATAATCACAACCCACGTGATATTGGAGTTCACTATGAAACAAGGTTTTCTAAGGTTCACCTTAGAATCTGTACAGTTGCGTTTTCAATGGGCTATCACAATTAAAAACCCCACGTAGAGATTTTTTGGCTATCTCAGTCAAAACCATTACGAAGATTTTCTGACAATCTCAAAAACCAAAAGAAATTAATCAAAATACTTATCTTGAAGATTCTGCTTGATGTAGCTAGTAGAACTGCTTCACTTGTCGATGTAGATGTTCAACGTCCAACACACATATAGAAGGGTTCTAGGTTCTAAATGAATTTTATATTAACTCAACCTTAGGTTACTTGATTGAATTTCTTAGATCTCAAAGGGTAGAGAAGAACTCCCCTTTACAAAATCAGATTCAAAGCAAGAGATCAAGAAATTACACAATCAAGTAAGTTATGAATGAATCTAAATTTTTCGGACAATAGCTTGATAATGACGGGGACTTTTCTCTCAAAGTGGAGGCTTGATTTGGCTTTGAATGAATGAATAAAATAGAGAAAAGACCTTTATTTATAGGCTGAAAAGTAGTTCCTTCGACTGGTTTAAGGTCACCTTTGACTGGTCTAAGGTTCAACCAAATTTCAAAAATTCAAGCACAATAAGATAAAACCGACCTTCGACTGGTTGAGTGGTCTGGTAGATTAGTCGAGTGGCAGCTCGACTGGTGAGTGGGTTCAAAAAACCTTATTGGAGTTCGAGTCGAGCCCTACTCTACTGGTCCAGTCAGTGTCTACGATTGGTCGAGCAGGGTGCTTAACTGGTCATGGACCTACCAGAAAATTTTAAAATTTTGAAACAAATCCTGGACTGGTCAAGGAAAACCTTGGACTGGTTGAGCTAGAGCCTGGACTAGTCGAACATAGACTAGGACTAATGGAAATAAAGCCTATAGCAAGTATAACAACCCATACTAAATGTGCAAATGAAATGACCTACCCCTAAGGTCTTTCTAGGGTCATTTATACCTGAATCATTGAACATTGAACTTAACTCTTTAGAAGCTTCGGTAGATCTTCTACTTGATATACTTGACTCTTCAAAAGCTTAGGTAGATCTTCTACTTGATATACTTGTACTCGAAGCTTGATCTTGATCTCTACTATGAAGTGCACTTGAACTTGAACTTGATCTTGCACTTGAACTATGAAACAGATCTTCATATGAAGGTGAACTTTTCATCATTCTTCACTTGAAGGTGAACTTTCCATCATATGAACAAGTCCATCATTCTAAAGTGGTTTGTCTCAAAAGAATTTGACAACAAAGGGTGCTTGATATACAATGCAGCACTTACAATCTCCCCTTTTGTCAATTTCGTGACAAAACCAACTTAGAAGAGTATAATACATTACAAGTTAAAAAACTTCATAACTTCACTTCACAACACAACACTTTTTCATAACATATACTCCCCCCTCAATCTGAGCTTGGCGACTTGCATAGTAGAGTACCTGTATTAACAAATACATATTTCCAAACCAATTAAACTCATAACCATAATCACAAATCTCTCCCCCCTTTTGTCACAACTTGACAAAGAACGACATAAATTTAGAGATAGAGTATAATAGTGATTATGAGAAAAGAGGAGAATAGCAGAAAAGGAGATATAGCAGTAATATGATAAACAACTAAAGAGTGTCATCCAAAATATAGTCATACAAATCCAGTGAAAAGTGAAAGTAAAAGTAAAAGTTATACGTGCCTAGAATAAAAACTAATCTGAACTACAGGAAGAAGAAGGTGGAATGGATAGGTCAATCTGATGGAGTCCTCTAGTTATGCGATGAAAATACTTACGCATATATTTCATAGAAGATTTGTGACTCTCATGCAGATTTTCCTAAGAAAACTTCAATTCATCCACCTTCTCCTCAAAAGCATGAAGGCGCTCATCAAACTGAGGTGGTTGATAAGCAGGGTCAACCTCATCATCTTCAGATTTAAGTTCGTCAAAAATATCGTGCATCATTGTGTCGGTTGGCAAAGCGTCTTCTTCTTCAACTTCCATGTCTTCCTCATCTCTTTGTCTAGGATTGAACTTTAGGTTCATCTCATTAATATTCAAATTATTGAAAGGAAGAACCGAAATAGGTGCCTCACCAGGTGGCATGACCACATTACAATGTAAAGCCAAAGTGATCATCAAATAGGCAAAGGGAATATATCCATGGCTCGGATGAAGACGAAATTGAATAATAATGTAAAAAATAAGGACAAAAGACAAATAGGAATGCCCGACACAATGGAATGAAGAATGTGAACCATGAAAGAAGTTAATTCAGCTTTGTGGCCAAAATGAGGATATACATTAGCAATGAACAAGCAATGTACAACCCTGTACTTGGGCAACATTTGATTGGCCCAAAGCACATTACCCGCACTCCATTCAGTGTCAATGTGACATAATTTACGGGTTAGCAAATGCCGTTCTGATTCTGACATTTTCACAGCTAAAATTGGTATCAGAATACCTTCATCGTTAACATTTACGTCTAGCAAACCCGAAATTAAATATCGATCAACTTGAAATGTACTTTCTCTAAAGCTAATAGAGAAAGTCAAATCTTCTAGTGACACATCCTTAATGGAAGCAAACATCCCTTGTGCAATAGAGCATTATGTCGGTCTGCCCCAATTCAAAATGCTCTCCCAACCTATAGAGGAAAGGATGAGAAGGAGCTGAAATTGAGCTAAATGATTTACATTAACAGGACGCTCAACTATAATCTTATGATTTTGAAGATCCCGCAAATACTCCTAGTCTTCTTTGTGAGGTCGTAAGGTTCTCACCCTAAGAGTAGTTCGAGAAGAGGAAGCATGAGTTGCTTTCTTCTTAGAACGACCTTCCATTGTAAGACAAAATGAAGAAACACAACAATGGAAAGAAGTGTTTCAAAGAAAACGAATTTTGAGCTAAAAACTTTTAAAAATCAAAAGAAAAACCCAAATCGACTTTACAAAGTAGAAATACAAGCATACAATAACCCAAATATGGAAGGAAAATAGAAATGAAGCACTTACAATGATGCTAATAAAGATGGGTTCAACTAGTCGAAAAGGGGCTGGATGAGGAAGAAGAGACAAATGAAGAAAAAGTATTTTTCATGTTATTTAACATAACATTGGCCATCTCTTGTGGCACTCTATTTTTTCTTTCAACAACCCCATTTTGTTGAGGTGTTTTAGGAGCAGAAAACTCATGCGATATTGAAAAGGCCAAGCTATATGCCCTAGAGGGGGGGGGGGGGGGGGGGGGTGGGTGAATAGGACTATGCCAAATTTAAAATAAAATCAGCGGAAATAAAGTAAACCAATAGCCTTACAATTATGAATCATTTCACAATGCTAAATTTAAATCACCTTGATAAATAAGTATTGAGAGATTGATACAAATTCAGTTCTAAGGACAACCTTACACCATAATAAACAAGGGCTTATAGTAGGACAACCTTATTTCTAGAACATCTTTTGGATCAAGGACTCAATTTCAATAGAAGTAAATGAAATAGCAAGGAATTGAAATTAAATGCAGAAGTATAGATCTAAATTATTACAACAATCCCCACACTTGCTTGAAATGTAAATAGTTACAACATTCACATCCACTTGTACATTCCACACAATTGAATGATAAAAGATATGAAAATTAAGCAAGCATACAATCCACAAGACAAAGAGTTATAGTGGTTCGCCTGTGTGTTCACCAACTGTCTTTCAACAGCCACACAGAAAGCTACTCCACTCCTAATATCCTCACACAGGGGATATTAGCGTTCCCTATCAAATAGGTTTTCACAGGTTCACCAAAAACCTTTACAATTGTGTCTTTTTCACTTGGGCTTACACAATTAAAAAACCCCTCTTTTCTGAGTTTTCTGGCTCTCCTCAGATAACCAATACAATGAGATTTTTTCTGGTTCAACCTCAAACAAAACCAATACAATGAGATTTTTCTGGCTTAACCTCAAACAAAACCAAAAATAAATAAATTTTACAGAATTGTAAAATACCTGGATTTCTCCTTTTCGTAGCAGCCCGGTAGAACCAATCGGAGTAGATGATTGAATGTCAAAGTTCAATTTCTTAAAGATAATTGATTTTAGATTTTAACTAGTTGGGCGTAGCTATATTTGATTTTGATTCCAAGAAGAAGGAATAAGATAATTCCTCTTTTCAAAAAAAAGATTGGAATACAGAAACAAAATCAAATTAAATAAGCTAGCAAAAAAGAATTTTAAATAAGCACAATGTAGCTTAAAATAAACACAGACTTATCTCAGAGTGATCACTTGAAATTTCTTAAATTGAATCGAGTTGAAGTGTGAAAACTCTAAATTTCGTTTTCAATTTATAGAAGCAGAAATCGCTCCTACGACTGGTCTTAGAAACGTTCGACTGGTCGTAGCTCTAACGGATATTTAAAATATTGAACGCGATCTTTGAAAGTCGTTCCACGACTGGTCGTGAGAAGCCTACGACTGGTCGTGGGTCACCTACGACTGGTCGTAGATCTCTACGACTGGTCGTAGGACCATAGATTAGGTTGTTGGACTTTGAGTCGTAGCTCTACGATTGGTCGTGGACGAGTCGAAGCCACACCTACGACCGGTTGAAGGACCTCCAGGACTGGTTGTGGGTATACCAAAAAATTCTGAAAAATCTTCAACAACTTAGGACTGGTCGTGGAATTTCTTGGACTAGTCGAACCAATGCTAGGACTGGTCGAACAAGAGCTAGGACTGGTCGTAGAATAGACCAAACTTATGTAAAATAAACATTTGATTTATGTATCCAAAGTGACCTACTTAAAGGGTCAACCTAAGGTCATTCAAACCTGAACCATGTCGTATGGACATTGAACTTCAACCATTCAACGAATGTAGATTTATTTATTTTTGAACCATATCAGGCTTGAGATCTTGAACTTGTTGTAGCTTTAAACTTGAGATCTTCATCAGCATAAAAACTACTTCATGGGTTGCTTATTAGTCTTGAAGTCATTTCTTGAGTTGTTTCTTAAGACTTGATCTTCAACATTGTAGTTTCTTGAACTTCAATAATGTAGCTTCTTGAGACTTCAACATTGTAGCTTCTTGAACTTCAATAATGTCATGAAGTGTTTATGCAGTGTCTTGAATACATATAAATCACCATACAAGCACAAGACACAGATAGATGTTTTGACACATCAAAATTTGACAACCAAAGGAGCATGAGACCATAGCACTTACAATCTCCCCCTTTGTCAAATTTGTGACAAAACACCCAAATAATAATACTTCCAATACAAATAAGAGAAGTACAGGCACAACAGGTTAAGTACAGGCACAACAGGTTCAAAATAGAGAAGCATGCACAGTTATATAGATATGATAAGTAATAACTAGCATCATTCTCCCATAACTACCCCTGAGAAGCTTAACTCCCCCTGAGTAATAGGAGCACATCATAATCATTAAATTCAAATAAAGCCAAAGCCTCCCAAAACTTCTCCCCCTTTTTGACACAAAATGACAAAGGAAGAAGAGCAACAATGATAATGAAAATAGGAGTTGATTCAAGAGAGCATGTGCATAATTCAAAAAGTCAGTAAGCATGTAAAGTTCAGACTTAAAAAAAAAAATTATTACAGACCCATCAAAAATTCAGTCAGAACCAGAAGAGAGCAGGATTAGATGGATCAATTTTGTGTAAACCCCTAGCAACCCGCCTCATATATTTGCATAAATAAGAAAATTGCGTGTCTTGGGTAACACGAATTTGAGCCACCTGCTCTTGAAGGGAATTCAATCTCTCATCAAAATCAGAAGGCTGAAAATCAGGATCATCAGCCGAGTCTGATTCAAGTTCTTCAAATAAATCATCCATATTCACGTCTTCAGGAAGATCACCAGCTTGATCTGCATTTCCTGCATCAGCACCACTGCTACCAGCATCCACTTGGCCATCAGCCAATTCTAAATTCATCTTGTTAATATTGGAATTATCAAAAGGGAGATGATGGATGGGTTTTTCTCTAGCAGGCATAGCCACGAGCATATGATTTGCCAGCATAGTCAACAAATAACCAAAGGGAATATCACTATGTCCTGGATGGTGACGAGACAAAATAATGGAATGACAAATTAAAGAAGGTAGACATATTTTTGCATCAGAGATGACAGAATGCAAAACACGAACCATGAAAGCAGTGAGTTCGGTTTTATTACCAGAACGTGGATAAAGATTTGAGATGAAAATCCTATGAAGTACTCTGTGTCTGGGTAACAAGTACCTTAAGGGAAGTGCATGACCTTTATGAGTCCAGCGAACATCCAAATTACATAAATCTCTAGTAAGCATTTTTCGTTCAGATTCTGAGAGTCTGTCATGTAAAATATGAATTGGAATGCCCTCATCATTGACAGGTATTTCCATAATGTGAGCAATCAAATGTCGATCCACTGAAAATAATCCTTCTTGAGTATCAATTTTAAAAGTTAAATTCTCAAGAGAAAAATCACAGATACATGCAAACATGGATTGGGCAATGGACTGGTATGCAGCTCCACCCCAATGTAAGATGTTATCCCATCCCACAGATTGCAACAGAGGAAGGATACCAAAGGAAGCAATGTGATTAACATTAACAGGATGCTCAACAATAATATTGCGCATACGCAAATCCCGAGCATTAGAAGGATCATTTTCGGGAGAGCGAAGATGACGTTGTACAATAGATGCTGATCTAGATGAAGAGGGACCTCGTATAGTTTTCTTTTTACCTCTAGCATCCATTTTCAAAGGACTCAAGGAAACAAAAAGATGCAAGATAGAAGAAATGGGGTTTTGATAGAACAGATTTTTCAAGATAAAACCCCAAACTTGCAATGAACGACCAAATAGATTCTACAAGAATGAGATTTGGAACACCAATAACAAGAATCTACAAGCAAGTTGCAAAAGAACCACTAACCTTGAAGTACCATGAAGGTGGGTTCGACAGGTCGTAGCTAGGACCGTTGGAGAATAAAAAGGAAATGAAGAAGAAGAGTCAAATCCCCAAAATAAAGTGAAATCACGAGTTTCACGACCGGTCGTGTAAATGTTCGACCGGTCGTATCACGACCGGTCGTGTACACTCACGACTGGTCGAGTACCGACTCAAAATTTGCAATTTTTTCAAATAATTTTCAAATTTAAGCAAATAAAACATCAAACTTATGTACATTATGATACACTAAATCATGCAAATTCAATTTAAATTGCACATACCGAGATCAAACTTTAATTTATTAAACCTGCTTTTGTCGAGCGGTTTAGTGAAAATGTCCGCAAGTTGAGTCTCGGTTGGAATGTAATCCAAATATATTAATTTTTCTTCCACTAATTCACGAATGTAATGAAATCTAATGTCAATATGCTTAGTACGTGAATGCTGAACTGGATTTTTAGACATATTTATTGCACTGGAATTATCACAAAATAAAATCATAGAATCCTGAGTAATTCCATAATCGCTTAACATACGTTTCATCCAAACAAGTTGAGTACATGCATTTCCAGCAGCAATGTATTCAGCCTCAGCTGTTGATAGCGATATAGAACTTTGCTTCTTGCTAAACCAAGAAACAAGACATTTCCAATGTAGAAACAACCACCACTGGTTGATTTCCTATCATCAATGTTTCCAGCCCAGTCAGCATCTGCGTACCCGGCTAATTGAACATTAGTCTCATGTGGATACCAGAGACCCAGTTTAGTAGAACTTGCGACATATCGCATAATCCACTTAACAACAGTTAAGTGAGATTCTTTAGGATTTGATTGATAACGAGCACAAATACCAACACTCAAAGCGATATCTGGTCTACTAGCAGTCAAATAAAGCAAACTACCAATCAAACTACGATACAATTTAGGATCCACATCATTACCTGTAGAGTCTTTTGAGAGTCTCAAAGTTGTACTCATAGGAGTATCAAAATTTTTACCTTTCTCATATCCAAATTTCTTAATTAAATTCAGAGCATATTTGGTTTGAGAGATAAAAATTCCATCAGGTTGTTGTTTTACTTGCAACCCTAGGAAATAGTTTAATTCTCCAACCATGCTCATTTCGAATTTAGACTTCATCAAATCTGCAAACTCAACAGTCATGTTAGTACAGGTTGATCCATAAATAATATCGTCAACATATATTTGAACCATTAGAATATCATCGTTATGTTTCTTAACAAAGAGCGTCTTATCAACACATCCCATCTGAAAATTATGACTCAATAAAAACTTAGTCAGTTTTTCGTACCATGCTCTGGGAGCTTGTTTCAGACCATAAAGAGCCTTCTTAAGACGATACACATGATCAGTAAATTTAGGATCTTCAAACCCTGTAGGTTGTTCAACATATACCTCTTCATGTAAATCACCATTCAGAAAGGCACTCTTTACATCCATTTGGTAAATTTTAATCTTCCTAAAACAAGGAATGAAGATAAAAAGTCTGATTGATTTAAGACGAGCTACAGGGGCAAATGTTTCATTATAGTCAATACCTTCAATTTGTGTATACCCCTGTACAACTAGTCTTGCTTTATTTCGAATAATATTTCCAAGTTCATCAGATTTGTTTTTGAAAATCCATTTTGTTCCAATAATATGTTTATCTTTAGGTCTAGGAACAAGGTACCAGACATCATTTCTGACAAACTGATTAAGTTCTTCTTGCATCGCAAGAATCCAGTTTTCATCCGAAAGTGCTTCTTTTACTTTAACCGGTTCAATCTGGGATGTAAAGCATACGTAGTTACATATGTCCTCTAATTGTCTATGAGTGCGTACACCAGTGAGAGGGTTTCCAAGTATTTGAGAAGTTGGATGATCTTTAACAGTCCTTAATTCAGAATTAGTTTCACTTGATGAAGTTTCTTGTTTTTCAAGTATAAGAACATCATTATCTGAACTAGGGACAGGTGTATTCAAAAGATCGTCAATCACAACATTTATTGACTCTTGAATCACACCGGTCCTGTTGTTCAGAACACGATATGCACGACTGTCTAAAGAATATCCTAAAAAGATCCCTTCATCACTTTTAGTGTCGAACTTTCCCAAATTTTCACGGTCACGCAAAATATAGCACTTACTGCCAAAAACTCGAAAGTATTTGACAGAAGGCTTTTTCTCAAACCACATTTCATAAGCCGTTTTATTATTAGATTTATAAATATAAACACGGTTAATAATGTAGCAGGCTGTATTCACTGCTTCAGCTCAGAGATTCCTAGGGAGCTTCATGCTATTTAACATAACATTTCCCATTTCTTGAAGCACTCTATTCTTCCTCTCGACAATTCCATTTTGTTGAGGAGTTTTAGGTGCAGAGAATTCATGCGATATTCCCTGATCGCTACAGAATTTCTCAAAACCGCTATTTTCGAATTCGAATCCATGATCACTACGGATCTTGTTGACTTGAGAACATTTTTCAGTTTGAATCCGTTTTATAATCTTTTTCACTTCATCAAGGGTTTCTGATTTATCTCTCAAGAATGAAACCCAAGTGTATCTTGTATAATCATCTACAATAACTAAGATGTACTTTTTGCCACCTCGACTTTCCGTTCTTGTTGGTCCTATAAGATCCATGTGGAGAAGCTCAAGTGGTCTTGTGGTGGTATTGGAGTTCACCTTTTTGTGAGAGCTCCTAGTTTGTTTACCATACTGGCATTCACCACAAATATTGTCTACTTTTTGCATCTTAGGTAGACCTCTAATTAGTTCACTTTTGCTCAATCTGTATAAATTTCGGTAGTGTACATGTCCAAGGCGTTTATGCCATAATTCTGTCTCATCGGTATGGACCATGTAGCACGTTTGTTTAGATGAGCTACCATTGCTTACTATATAGCAGTTTTCAGAAGTTCTGCGACCAGTTAATATTACAGAACCCTTTTCGTTTATAATTTCACAACCTTGATTAGAAAATTTAACATTATGGTTGTTATCGCATATTTGAGATATGCTCAACAGGTTGTGTTTTAAACCCTCAACATATAAAACATTTTTAAATAAGGGAAGGTTATAGAGTTGGACCGTACCTTTGCCAATTATCTTGCAGTTGCTACCATCACCAAATTGGACTGACCCATCAGTCATATCTTTAAGATCGGTGAATAGTGCCTTGTCGCCGGTCATATGTCTGGAGCATCCACTATCTAGGTACCATTTCGAATGGCTTGTAGCTTTGAAAGCAGTGTGAGCAACCAAACAGGCAACCTTAGGAACCCATTTTAGAACTGTTTTGGGTTTAGGAGAATAGTTGGTCTTCTTTTGTTTACAGTTGTAAGAGTGACCTACAGAGTTAGATTTTAATAGTTCCTTAAGTAAATCAACAATTTTTTCAGCTAGTGGGTTTTGAATCTGATTTTTGAAGTTTATATAGCTGCTTTTGGTTTTTGAAAAGTTTTTGTATTTTTAGAAAAAACTTGACTAGTACCTTTTCCTTTTAAGTTAGAAGTCTCTCCTTTCACAAAATTGGAAGGAGTATTCTTCTGTTTCGGAGATGTGTTTTTATCATAGCCCAACCCGGATCGATCGCCACATTTTCTTGATCCGGATAATAATTTTTCTAATTTTGGATCACCTTGGGCATATCTCCATGTGTCCTTCAAACTCAGAAGAGAAGATACTTCATTTTTAAGTTTCTCATTTTCAGATTTCAAATTTTCAATCAGGGAGTTTTTGAATTCCAGATGAGACTTTGATTTTTCAAAACAATCTGAAATTTGGGATTTTTCTAAAACAAGGGTTTCAAAACATTCTTTAAGTTTAAAAAACTTTTCTTTTCGAAGTTTAAGTTTGACAGCAATTTTACAACTTTCCTTATATAAGGCATTGTAAGCATCTTAAAGATCTTCATCATTTTCATGATCACTATCCAAATTTTCTTCACTTGTTGAATCATCGTGATCTGAAAAAGTAAACTTGGCTAGAGTCATAAGGGCCTTAAGTTCACTGCCCTACTCGGTTTCTGAATTTTCTGATTCAGAAGAGGCTTCAGAATCAGACGATTCATCCCAAGTAGCCAACATACCCTTCCTTTTAGATCTGTCCTTTTTAGGACATTTGTTTACTAAATGCCCATATTCTTGATAGTTGTAACATTGACTATCTTTCAATGACTTCCAAGTTTTAGACTTAGGTTTAGAACGTTTCTTTTCATTTGCCTTTTGAAAGTCGACTCTTTTCTTTCTTTTGAAAATCTTATAAAACTTTTTCGCCAAAAGGGCCATATCATCTTCAGACTTTTCTGAATCTGAATTTTCTTGAGTAATACTTTTAGATGACTTCAAAGCAATAGATTTACCTTTAGGAGCTTTAAAACTTAATTTATAGGTTTGTAAAGAACCAACTAATTCTTCTACCCTCATATTATCCGTATCACGAAGTTCCTGGATTGCGGTTACCTTAGAATTGAACCGCTCAGGAAGAGAGCGTAGTATTTTTGCACACACTTTACTTTCTGGGATCTTATCGCTAAGACCCCACATTGAGTTTACAATGTCATTCAATCTAGTGTAAAAGTCCATAAACATTTCATTTTCCTCCATATGAATTTCTTCAAATTTAGTTGTGAGGAGTTGGACTTTAGATTTCTTGACAATTGATGTACCTTCGTGTGTCATTTCTAAAATATTCCAGGCTTGCTTTGCAGTATCACAGGATATGATTCTTTTGAACTCATCCGGTGATAGTGCGCAAGTGATTGCATTTAGTGTTTTAGCATTAGCACTACTCTCATTTTTCTGAAGTGTGGTCCATTGGAAATACGGTGTAATTTTCATATATTTTGAACCATCAACTCCAGTTACTTCCATGATAGGAGGATTCCATTCAAGCACTGTGGCTTGCCACACACTTTCATCCATTGATTTGAGGAAGATCCTCATTCTGGCTTTCCAATAGGTATAGTTGGAGCCATCAAAGGGTGGAGGCCTAGTAACTGAAAGGCTATCAAAATTTGACATCTTTTTATATAGCTTAGATCGTTAGCTCAAGAAATAAATCCAAATAAAAAGCAACAAAAATGAGCTATGAGGCTTTGATACCACTTGAAAAAGCCAAGCTATATGTCCTAGAGGGGGGGGGGGGTGAATAGGACTATGCCAAATTTAAAATAAAATCAGCGGAAATAAAGTAAACCAATAGCCTTACAATTATGAATCAATTCACAATGCTAAATTTAAATCACCTTGATAAATAAGTATTGAGAGATTGATACAAATTCAGTTCTAAGGACAACCTTACACCATAATAAACAAGGGCTTATGGTAGGACAACCTTATTTCTAGAACATCTTTTGGATCAAGGACTCAATTTCAATAGAAGTAAATGAAATAGCAAGGAATTGAAATTAAATGCAGAAGTATAGATCTAAATTATTACAACAATCCCCACACTTGCTTGAAATGTAAATAGTTACAACATTCACATCCACTTGTACATTTCACACAATTGAATGATAAAAGATATGAAAATTAAGCAAGCATTCAATCCACAAGACAAAGAGTCATAGTGGTTCGCCTGTGTGTTCACCAACTGTCTTTCAACAGCCACACAGAAAGCTACTCCACTCCTAATATCCTCACACAGGGGATATTAGCGTTCACTATCAAATAGGTTTTCGCAGGTTCACCAAAAACCTTTACAATTGTGTCTTTTTCACTTGGGCTTACACAATTAAAAAACCCCTCTTTTCTGAGTTTTCTGGCTCTCCTCAGATAACCAATACAATGAGATTTTTTCTGGTTCAACCTCAAACAAAACCAATACAATGAGATTTTTCTGGCTTAACCTCAAACAAAACCAAAAGTAAATAAATTTTACAGAATTGTAAAATACCTAGATTTCTCCTTTTCGTAGTAGCCCGGTAGAACCAATCGGAGTAGATGATTGAATGTCAAAGTTCAATTTCCAATACTCACATTCATATGGTTCTAAATTCTAATTGATTTTAGATTTTAACTAGTTGGGCGTAGCTATATTTGATTTTGATTCCAAGAAGGAATAAGATAATTCCTCTTTTCAAAAAAAAGATTGGAATACAGAAACAAAATCAAATTAAATAAGCTAGCAAAAAGGAATATTAAATAAGCACAATGTAGCTTAAAATAAACACAGACTTATCTCAGAGTGATCACTTGAAATTTCTTGAATTGAATCGAGTTGAAGTGTGAAAACTTTGAATTTCGTTTTCAATTTATAGAAGCAGAAATCGCTCCTACGATTGGTCTTAGAAACCTTCGACTGGTCGTAGCTCTAACGGATATTTGAAATATTGAGCGCGATCTTTGAAAGTCGTTCCACGACTGGTCGTGAGAAGCCTACGACTGGTCGTGGGTCACCTACGACTGGTCGTAGATCTCTACGACTGGTCGTAGGACCATAGATTAGGTTGCTGGACTTTGAGTCGTAGCTCTACGACTGGTTGTGGACGAGTAGAAGCCACACCTATGACCGGTCGAAGGACCTCCAGGACTGGTCATGGGTGTACCAAAAAATTCTGAAAAATCTTCAACAACTTAGGACTAGTCGTGGAATTTCTTGGACTAGTCGAACCAATTCTAGGACTGGTCGAACAAGAGCTAGGACTGGTCGTAGAATAGACCAAACTTATGTAAAATAAACATTTGATTTATGTATCCAAAGTGACCTACTTAAAGGGTCAACCTAAGGTCATTCAAACCTGAACCATGTCGTATGGACATTGAACTTCAACCATTCAACGAATGTAGATTTTTTTTTTTTTTTTTGAACCATATCAGGCTTGAGATCTTGAACTTGTTGTAGCTTTAAACTTGAGATCTTCATCAGCATAAAAACTACTTCATGCATTGCTTATTAGTCTTGAAGTCATTTCTTGAGTTGTTTCTTAAGACTTGATCTTCAACATTGTAGCTTCTTGAACTTCAATAATGTAGCTTCTTGAGACTTCAACATTGTAGCTTCTTGAACTTCAATAATGTCATGAAGTGTTTATGCAATGTCTTGAATACATATAAATCACCATACAAGCAAAAGACACAGATAGATGTTTTGACATATCAAAATTTGACAACCAAAGGAGCATGAGACCATAGCACTTACAGATATGTTATGATTGTTACAAAACTTCTCAAAATTGTTATTTTTGAATTCCGACCTATGATCACTTCTGATCTTAATAATATTCATTTCTTTTTCGGTCTGAATACGCTTTAGTATCCTTTTAACTTCATCGAGAGTCTTAGATTTTTCTCTCATGAATGTTACTCATGTAAATTTGGTAAAGTCATCCACAATTACCAAGAAATACTTCTTACCACCTCTACTCTCCATTTTGGTTGGTCTAACAAGATCCATATAGAGAAGTTCAAGCGGCTTGGATGTGGCAAAGGAGTTCACTTTCTTGTGATTACTCTTTGTTTATTTACTAATTTGACATGCGCCGTATATTTTATCCATTTTATTTAATTTGGGTAGACCACTAATAAGATCGACTTTGCTCAGTCTATAGAAATTTCAATAGTTAACATGTCCAAGGTGTTTGTGCCATAATTCAGTTTCATCGGTTTGGACTATGTTACAAGATAATTTAGACAAGCAAGTCTCATTAACGATATAACAATTTTTAGATGTTCTATGGCCATTTAATATTATACAACCTTTCTCATTTGAGATCTTGCATCCTTGATTTGTAAATTTAATATTATGCTTGTTATCGTAGATTTGAGATATACTCAAAAGATTGTGCTTAAGACCTTCTACAAATAAGACAGTTTCAAAAGGAGGAAGGTTAGAAATTTGTACCGTACCTTAGCCAATAATCTTGCAGTTGCTTCCATCACCAAAAGTGACTAATCCATCAGTCATTTCTTTGTAGTTGGTGAATAAATCTTTGTCACCTGTCATGTGTCTTGAACAACCACTATCTAGGTACCACTTTGACTGGCTAGAAGCCTTAAAGGCGGTGTGGGCAACAAGATAAGCAACTTTAGGAACCCATTTCATTGTTGTTTTGGGTTTTGGAGCACCATTGGTTTTCCTTCACTTGAAATGATCAACTCTATCAACTCTAATATTAGAGTTAGATTTGAAAAGCTCTATGAGTAAGTCCACAATTTTTTCAATTAAAGGGTTGTAACTTTGTTTTCTGAACCTGATGTTATTTGATTTGACTTTAGAATCTTGAAAAGATTTAACATTTTTAAAGTTGTTTTGATTATTGGTTTTTCAAGCTCTTTCCTTTTGAGTTTGAGGATTCTCCTTTGACAAATGTAGGATAAACATTCTTATTTTTCAGAGGTATGTCTTTGACATAGCTCAGACCCGATCTATCCCCACATTTTCTCGATGTGGTTAGTAATTTTTCAAGTTTAGGGTTTCCATGGGCATACCTCCAATTATCCTTAGAACTCAATAGGGAAGAAACTTCAAGTTTTAGTTTCTTATTTTCTATTCTTAGTTTTTCAAGTTCAGAAGTTTTGAAACTTAAATTGCATTTGTTTTTTCAAAACAATCAGAAAGATGAGATTTTTCTATAACATCATTTTCAAGTTCTTCTTTTAATTTAAGAAAATTTTCTTTTTCAAGTTTTAACTTGACAGCAATCTTACAACTTTCCCTGTATAGGGCATTATAGGCATCCTGAAGATCATCTTCATTTTCATCAAGGTCACTCCTTAGAATTTTATATTCAGATGAATTACAACCATCTGTGGAGGTGACTCTGGCTAATGTCATTAAGAGCCTTTACTTCATTTGAAGTTTCTGGTTATGATTCATCCGACTTAAAAGAAGCTTTAGAGTTGTATGTTTCATCCCAAGTGACTAACATGCCTTTTCTCTTTGACTTGTCCCTTTTTGGACACTTATTTGCCAAATGCACATATTCATGGCAGTTGAAACACTGACCGTCTTTTAACGATTTCCAATTTTTAGATTTACCCTTTCTCTTCTCAGAGGGTTTTTGAAAATCTACTCTTTTCTTACCTTTGAAAATCCTGTAAAACTTTTTAGCGAGTAAAGCCATATCATCCTCTGAGTTTTCAAAATCAGAATTAACATCACTATCTTTGAAAATTGATTTGGATGATTTAAGGGCTATGGACTTACCTTTGGGAGCTTTGAAATTTAACTCATAAGTTTGAAGTGAACCAAACTTATTTGGTCTGTTCTCTGCGCTCCTGAATGACAATCACTTTGGAATTAAATCTCTTAGGAAGAGATCGCAGTATTTTAGCATAGGCGTTGTTTTCTATGATACCATGTCCTAGACCCCACATAGAGTTGACTATGTCATTTAGTTTCGTATAGAAGTCCATGAAAGACTCATTTTGTTCCATATGAATTTCCTCAAACCTAGGGGTGAGGATCTAAACTTTAGACCTTTTTTTTACTATAGTTGTTCCCTCCTGTGTCATTTCAAGAATGTCCCAAGCTTGTTTAGCCGTATCACAGGAAATGATTCTTTTGAATTCATCAGGTGATAGAGCACAAGTGATTACGTTTAAAGCCTTAACATTAACATTGCTTTCATTTTTCTGAGGTATAGTCCACAAATAGAAAGGGGTTTCTTTAAGGGACTTGGTTCCATTACTGCCTAGAACCTCAGATAATGGTGGTTTCCATTTAGTCATCGTGGCTTGCCACACGCTTTCATCAATGGATTTCAAGAAAATCCTCATTTTGGCTTTCCAATAACCATAGTTTGAGCTAAAAGGTGGTGGCCTAGTAATAGATAAGCTATAGAAATTTGACATAATGAAAGCTCTAGATCGATAAGTTCATGAAATAAATCAAAATGGATGAGCAACTTAGATCTGATACTACTTGAAAAGGGCGAGCTCTCAGTCCTAGACGCGGGGGGGGGGGGGGGGGGGGGGAGGTTGCGGAACAGAAATAATGATAGCTGAATCAAATAGCAATCTCAATTACAATAGTATTGAGAAGTTGATTCAAACATTGTTCAAAGGACAACCTTACACCAAAAACTAACGTTTATAGTAGGACAACATGATTTCTTGAACTCGGTAAGGATAAAAAACCCAAACTAAAATAAGAGGAAAATAAAGAAATCTGTCTATTACAATATTCACATGTACATGAAAGAGATACAATCATTCACCAGACATTCATCACATACATCATCATCCACCAAACACCAGAAATTATAGTGGTTCAGTGTGTACACCAACTATTGCAAACAGCTACACCTACTCCACTCCCAATAATCATAACCCATGTGATATTGGCATTCACTATGAAACAAGGTTTTCTAAGCTTCACTTCAAAACCTGTACAATTGTGTTTTTAATGGGCTATCACAATTAAAAACCCCGCGCTGAGATTTTCTAGCTATCTCAGTCAAAACCAATATAGAGATTTTCTGTCAATCTCAAAAACCAAAAGCAATTAATCAAAATACTTATCATGGAGATTTTGCTTGATGTAGCCAGTAGAACCGCTTCACTTGTAGATGTAGATGTTCAATGTCCAACACACATATAGAAGGGTTCTAGGTTATAAATGAATTTTAAATTAACTCAACCTTGGGCTGCTTGATTGAATTTCTTGGATCTCAAAGGGTAGAGAAGAACTCCCTTTTACAAAATCAGATTGAAAGCAAGAGATCAAGAAATTAAACAATCAAATAAGCTATAAATGAATCTAAATTTACCGGACAATAGCTTGATAATGACGGAGGTTTTTTTCTCAAAGTGGAGGCAAAATTTTGGCGCGATCAGATAAAACCTACCTTCAACTGGTCGAGTGGGTCCAAAAAACCTTACTAGAGTTTAAGTCGAGCCCTACTCGACTGGTCGAGCCATTGTCCAGTCGAGTAGGGTGCTGGACTAGCCGTGACCCTACTAAAAAATTCTGAAAATTTAAAACAATTCCTGGACTGGTAGAGGAAAACCTTGGACTGGTCAAGGCAGAGCCTAGACTATTCAAACATAGACTAGGACTAGTCGAAATAAAGCCTATAGCAAGTATAACAAAACATGCTAAATGTGCAAATGAAATGGCCTAAGCCTAAGGTCTTTCTAGGGTCATTTATACCTGAATCATTGAACATTGAACTTAACTCTTCAGAAGCTTTGGTAGATCTTCTACTTGATATACTTGACTCTTCAGAAGCTTCGGTAGATCTTCTACTTGATATACTTGTACTCAAAGCTTGATCTTGATCTTGACTATTAAGTGCACTTGAACTTGAACTTGATCTTGCACTTGAACTATGAATCAGATCTTCATATGAAGGTGAACTTTCAAGCATTCTTCACTTGAAGGTGAACTTTCCATCATATGAACAAGTCCATCATTCTAAAGTGGTTTGTCTCAACGGAATTTGACAACAAAAGGTACTTGATATACAACACAGCACTTACAGAGGCAATGTCCATGAAGGGAGTCAGCCACAAAGAAACTATCGATTTTATTAAGACTCGTATCATCCTTAGATTTGGAATTCCTAAATCCATTACCATAAACCGAGGTGTCACATTTTCATCTAAAGAAATGAAGGCGATAGTCAAGCAATACAAAGTCAAAATATTACATTTGATGCCTTACTATGCTCAGGATAATGTCCAAGTCGAGGTTTATAACAAAATCATAAATAATATTTTAAGAAAGATGATCAATGATAACCTGTGTGAATGACACACTAAGTTATCCAAAATCTTTTGGGTTTATCAAAAAAAACCTCAGACTAGTACAGGCTAAGTCCTTTTGCACTTACTTTTGGACATGATGCAATATTACTCATGGATGTTACTATGCCATCTCTAAGAGTCGCATCAAGCTAGCTTAACCCTAGCCGAGTTTACAGAGGCTATGCTAGTTGAGTTAGAGGAATTAGATGAGATGCAATTGAAAGCCTTGGATTCCATTATAGCTAATAAGGCTAAGGTTGATCGAGTTTATAACAAAAAGGTTAAAGGAAAAGCCTTCGGGGAAGGAGACATGGTTTGGAAGGTAGTGTTAACACTAGAGTCTAAGGATGTTGCTTTTCCAAAGTAGGCGCCTACCTAAGATGGACTATTTATAGCCATACAAGTTCACCAAAGTGGATCGTACATCCTTCATGAAATGCAAGGAAAGGTCGCAAAAGATCCAATTAACGAAATGTTTCTGAAGCCCTATTATCCCAATATATATGAAATAGTGTGAAGTCAGGCTGAGTAAGAGTATTCACAACAATTAATCCTTGCCACCTAACAAAGGTTGTGGTCTAGCATGGTTGAAAAGAGAAAAACTACTATGAAAAGAAGGAAATATTTTATTGATGTGGAAAGGAAGAAACACAAAAGGGCCCTTGGCCAATTATAATAATATTTTTTTTTTATATAGAAGAAGAAGAAGAAGAAAAAACAGAGGCCCGACTGAGTTGACATTTTAAGCGTGCGTTGCTTAGATGTCTTCAAACTCACTCTATACATGATCCTTGGTCTCCTCTGCCTGACACTTCCTATCTTTCCAAGATTGTCTCGCTGCTACCACAAGGTCAAGGAGGTGCACAACTTCGTCCATGCAACGACCGAGGACAATGGTGTTATTCTCTACCTTTCTCTTGTGAGCGTTGCTTTCCTACGACTAAGCTTGGAAGATAGAAATTTGGGAGTCCACAAAAGCTAGAAGCTCCTCTAGGTTAGTGCAGTCTTTCTCACCTCAGTATCACTCCACCTCTATGATGTCGTCCATCATATCCTCATGTTGGGTTTGCAGAACTCGCAACATTGTTTTATCGAATTGACGTTGCCGAGTCCAACAAAGGCGTTCATTCAAGGTCACCTCGTACTTCTCAGGCTAGTCGTGGGTTTCGTTTTGAAGGGATGCCATTTACTTCAAGAAGAAGATAACCTATTGCCACTCAAACTTCGCCTCAAAAAAGGTATTCCCGAGGTGGTGAAGATTTCTCAAGATCTCTAGGATCTCTCTTAGATCTAGATCGGTTAGAGCAAATTTTTTACTTTTCCCAATAAAGGAATCAATTTCAAACAGCAAAGAGGAATGACCGTAGAAGGCAAGGTCATCTGAGAAAATCTCCTTCATGTAGGTCTTGGCTTGGGAAACATGAGAAGTTACGATAAAAGACATGATTGGCAAGGAGTTAGCGGAAAAGGAAGGTTAGTTGCAATAGAAGTTTGAGAATGTGAATATCTAAAATGAGAAGTGTATTTTAAATAGGTATCAAAGGACATGGATCATTCCCACATTCGTTGCATCATGGCGGGGATTATGCGTAGTAATGGCATACAAAGTGTCGTACCATCTTCCGAGAAGTTGGGATGTGTAACTTCTGCTAGTCTTTCCCATCTCCTCATGGTAATTCTTCAATTTCTATAGTTTCTCCTCTCGTGCTACGATTTTGGTAGCAAGAGAGTTTTTCTCTAACAACAGTGACTTCCGTCACCTCAAAGGTCGTGTCCAAATGCTCGGCCTAATCCTATCAACCATAGCATTGATACCCGATACTCTTGTACAAAGTCCAATAATACATGAAGTCTATGCATTTTGGTAGAGAGGGCCTCATCCAAGTGAGATAACACTTTATAGCAATAAATGAGAAGTGTAAGTCTCTTAACCAATCATGTGGAGATGGTTTCAATAACTCCTGAGCATAAGCGCTTGTAATTCATCTTGGAGTTGCTGAAGTTCTGAGGAAGGGAGTAGAGATTTGACCATGGTGATGTCATTGTTGAGAGCTAAACCAAGGGAAGAAAGCATTTCTTCAACAAGAAATGCTTTCTTGGGTGTTAGAGAAGGTGTTGTTGACATTTTAATTAACGGAGGAAGTAATGAAACAATAACATCATCGATCACGAGAGCTTCGAAAGTTGGTGCTCGGCCAGGAGAAGTATCTAACATAGTATATGGTTGAGATGGTTCTTCTTCTTCGCCGTCTAAGACTAGTTCGCGTCCCTTGGCAGCTATGCCAGGGACAAGTTGTTCAGTGGGCTCCAAAGATGGCATAAAGTGGCCTATTCACAACCCCTGGGGACTCCTATTTATAGTTGTGCAACACCTCATTTCGCACCTCATTGGAAAAATCTGAAAACTGCCTCAAATTTACGCACTTCGTATAACTCTGTGTAACTTCATGCGATTCATTCGATGACATCGAACATGCTTCGATGTCATCGAATGTATCTTTTATACGTGCTTTTTTTACGTTTTTATAGCTTCATCCGGACTCTGCGACGTTCTATGTCATTGAACCTACCTTCAATGTCATCGAAGAGGCCTTCGATGTCATCCAGAATTGTTTGAGGAATCAATAATGTATCTAAAATAGTCCAGAGAGTTATTCCAATTTCTTTAATAAATTTGATGTCATAGAAGAGAGCTTAGATGTCATCAATCAGATCTTCGATGTCATCGAGGAGTGCTCTGAGAAATCGAAAATGGTGCCTAATATGTCTAGCGAGTTTTGATGAAATTTCACGCAAAATTCAATGTCATCGATCAGGTCTTCGATGCCATCGAACAAAGCTTTGAGTCATTAAATAAGTTCTCGAGTCATCAAAAAACATCTTTAATTTGTCCAGTGATCAACTCAATTTTTCTTCATAAATTCGATGTCATCAACCTATGTTCGATGTAATCGAATGTGTCCTTGATGTCATCGAACGGTGTTCAGTGTTCAATGACACAGTCAATGTGTATTCTGCTTTTGTTCTTTTGGCTTCATTTCTTCTGCACTTGGTTTTCTTGAATCTTGGGACCTTGAAATCTTCAATCTTTGCCTCCTAAAATCGATTCTTTGCCTTGACGATCTTTGAGCGTCAAATCCATGCTTTTAGCACATTTTCCAATCCAAGCTCTCAAATTTACCTTACAACACAAACATGAGTAAAATATGACATTAAACAGTATCATGTTCATAAAACCAAGATATAAATGGCGTCCAATATACAATATTTGACCCTCAACACAATTCTCAACCAACATTTTGCTAGTCCTGAGCAAAGTATGCATAAAATAAATCTCAATGCTTAATGTCAGAAATCTCTTTCAAGAAATAATCTTCTGTGCACTCAAGGATGAATGGTTATAAATAAGATATGAAAGTGAGATTTTGAAAACCTATAACTGAATCACATAAGCAACCCATCAAATTAGTCTTTTGTCCATTAAATCGAGGCATAATTTGTATATCAGGTTTTTTCAATGTGCTCAGTGAAAGTCAAATTACTTCCCATATGAATACTATCAATTCATCCTGTTAGCTATGCTCATCACTTCAAGATCAGTTTGAAACTTAATTATTGATTATGAACTTATCCCCCTTTCTTTATTTTTTCCAGTTTTTGATTTTATATCGACGGTCAGTTTTTATTCATTCTTTTTATTTTTGCATTCTTTTCCAAATTTTTCATTCTTTTCATTCTTTTTCATGACCTCTTTGTCGATATCCTATTTTTTAACTGATTCTTTTCTTCTTTTAAGGTGGATAAAATTCTCTAGACTCGATTCTCTCCATATATCAATGATTCACATACTAACAATTAGAAATTCTAGTGCATCTTACAGAAGGTAGATTAAGTATAATGTGTCTTGTAATTTGAATTAACATGATATTCAAACTATCTCTTAATTAATTAAGTGCAAGCACTTAGATGATATGTTACTTAGATGATTAGACTCCAACAATTCAAAATTCAATCCCTTTCTTATTATACTTAAGCATTCTTAAGTACATAATTCATCACTTCCCAAATAGATTTTAGCTTAAAACATTGAAAATTTTCAAAAAATTTTGCTTATAACCCAAAAAACACTGATTAGGTTACCTAATCCCCCATCCCCAAACGAAAAATCTACATTGTCATTAATATAAAAGAATAAGCAACCAAGGCAATGAAAGGAAAAGGGAAGTGATGGAAAGTTAATACATGAAGAAGTAATTCTAAGGCATTCCCAATAATCTTAGTGTGAAGATAGGTTAGCACCAACAAAACTCAACAATGTATAAGTAAACTATCCTAAAACACAGGAAGTAAACTACCTTAGTCCTATGAAAGCAATAAACCTACCTACACCTCCATCAAATTAAGAGATCAATCCCGGTAAACAAGATCAGTCAGAGGAATGGACATGTCCTCTAAATCAAATTTATCAACAAATGGCTTTAATCGATGCCCGTTTACTTTGAATTCATTGCCATTGTTTGGATTCTTTATCTTGATAGCCCTATGAGGATAAACATTAGTAATAGTGAAATGGTCGGTCCAACGAGATTAGAGTTTTCCCAGAAAGAAATGTAATCGAGAATTGTACAAGAGGACTTTCTGACCTATTGTGAATGGTTTCCGAAGAATGTGTTGGTCATGAAACACCTTCATTTTGTCTTTGTAAATTCTCGAGTTCTCATATGCATCATTCCAGATTTCTTTAAGTTCATTTAACTGAAGTTTGCGTAGTGAGCCAGTGTTGTCAAGATTGAAATTCAGATTTTTAATAGCTCAGTAGGCTCTATGTTCCAACTCCATAGGCAAGTGGCAAGCCTTCCCATAGACAAGTCTAAAGGACGACATTCCAATGGGGGTTTTGAATGTAGTACGATAAGCCCATAAGGCATCAGTTAATCGAATCGATCAGGGTTAACCATCTTTTTCAAGATGTGTTTAATTTTCCTATTGGAAATCTTAGCTTGTCCACTTGTTTGTGGGTGGTATGGAGTGCTCACTTTGTGGGAGATGCCATATTTCTTCATTATGTTGGCAAATGGCCTATTACAAAAAATGCGAACCTCCATTATTAATGATAGCTCGAGGCGTTCTGAACCGGGAAAGGATGTTCTTTTTTAAGAAATTAATGACCGTTTGATGATCATTGTTCTGGTATGGGATTTTTTCAACCCATTTAGTGACATAGTCAATGGCAATCAAAATATAGAAATTCTCGAAAGATTGGGGGAATGGTCGTATGAAATCGATGCCCCAGCAATCAAATGCTTCAATGATCAGAATGAGGTTCAAGGGCATCATGTTTTGATGGGATAATGCTCTCAATTTCTGACAACGCTCACAAGCTTTGCAAAACTCATGAGTATTTTTAAACATAGTGGGCTTTTAAAAGCCGCACTGCAGAATTTTAGTCGTGGTCTTTTTAGCAAAAAAGTGACCACCAAAGGCCTGAGAATGACAGAAGGAGATGATACTTTGGTGTTCATTATTTGACACACATCTCCTTAAGATTTGGTTTAGAAAATATTTAAACAGATATGGATTATCCCAAAAGAATTTACGTACCTCGATAAAGAACTTTTTGTGTCATCGTGAAACCTATAGGAAGATAATTAGCAATTTCCGCAAACCAAGGTGAATGGGAGACTTGAAATAGTTGTTCATTAGGAAACATGTCATTTATATGTATCGTCTCAAGGGAGTTAGAGAGATTAATGTGGGAAAGATAGTCAACCACTACATTTTCTACTACCTTTTTATCTTTTATTTCCAAATCAAATTCTTGGAGTAGGAGGATCCATCTTATCAGGTGGGGCTTAGCATCATTCTTATAAAGAAGATACTTGAGCGTCGCATGATCTATGTAAATGACGATCTTGGATCCGATCAAGTAGGACATAAATTTGTCCAAAGCGAACACTATGGCTAAGAGTTCCTTTTCCGTAATAGAGTAGTTCACTTGGGCAGGATTTAGAGTTCTACTTGCATAATGAATAACGTAGGGAATCTTTTCTTTTCTCTGGCCTAAAACTGACCCAAGAGCATAGTCAGACGTGTTGCACATAAGTTCAAAAGGAAGGATCCAGTCAGTTGGCTACATGATAGGTGCAGTGATTAACATGCCCTTGATCTTCGTAAAAGCTTCCTGGCATTGATCAATCAACTCGTATGGGATATCCTTTTGAAGTGGATTACATAAAGAACAAGAGATG
This sequence comes from Magnolia officinalis, assembly GCA_021015155.1. Lineage (NCBI taxonomy): Eukaryota > Viridiplantae > Streptophyta > Magnoliopsida > Magnoliales > Magnoliaceae > Magnolia > Magnolia officinalis. The sequence goes on from JAJHSJ010000017.1 coordinate 19,545,690, forward strand.
TGACTAAATTCCTTTATGAATCTTCTGTAAAATTCATGATCTCCTCAAAAGGATCACATATCTTGTATGTTCTTGGGTGGAGGTAAGTTAGAGATAAGATGAATCTTAGCCTTATCTACTTCAATTCCCTTGGAAGAAATGATATGTCCAAGGACAATCCCCTTACAAACCATGAAATGGCACTTCTCCCAATTCAGTAATAAATTATTTTCCTCACATCGCTTCAATACACATTTAAGATTCTCCAAATAATTGCTGAAGGATGAACCAAAGACAGAGAAGTCATGCATGAAGACCTCTAAATTTTGCCCCACCATGTCAGAAAAAATACTCATTATGCATCGCTGAAAAGTGGCGGGCGCATTAAATAGTCCAAATGACATCCTTCGGTAAGTAAAGGTGCCAAAGGGACATGTAAATGTGGTCTTTTCTTGGTCTTCAAGGGCTATCTCAATCTAATTATACCTCAGATATCCATCAAGGAAACAGTAATAGGAATAACCAGCTAGCCTTTTCAAAATTTGATCGATGAAGGGCAAAGGAAAGTAATCTTTCCTTGTGATGACATTCAATTTCCTGTAGTCAATGCACATTCTCCAACCAGTAGTAACTGTAGTCAGCACAAGTTCATGATTGGCATTGGTTACGATGGTGATTCCAATTTTCTTAAGAACCACCTGAGTTGGACTCACCCCATTGACTATCGGATATCGGGTATATGATACCCACATCCAATAGCTTAAGATCCTTAGCCTTAACCACTTACTTCATGTTCGGATTTAATCTACGTTGTGGTTGCCGGGAGGTCTTCACATTAACCTCTAGATAAATGTGGTGAGTACAAATCGAAGGGTCCATTCCCTTGAGGTCAGCAATCGACCATCTAAGGGCTCCTTTATGCTCAATGAGAGTAGAGATAAGCATACTCTCCTGTTCTTGCTCCAGGTGGGAAGAAATCACCACCGGGTAAGTCTCATCTTGACCTAAATAGACATATTTCAAATCAGAGGGCAATGGTTTTAGGTTAAACTTCGGTGCCTTAAGGTTAGACGGTAGAGGCACTACATCAGTTTGGGGTAATTTTTGAATCGTAGCCTTCACCGGTTAACTTCAAGTACTGGCACGGTATCTAGAATGCTCTTCATCTCCCTAATCATATCATCATCAAAATCATGAGAGTGGGCCAAGCATGTCTCTAAAGGATCAAAGGATAAGGTTAAAAGAATTCTATCTACCATGAAAGAGTCAATCATGTTAATGACATGGGAATCGTCATCATCCTCTAACTGTTTGCATGTATTGAAAAAGATATTCAATTCCAATGTCATATTCCCAAAAGACAAACTCATGAATCCATTCCTGTAATTAATGATTACATTTGATGTGGCAAGGAATGGGTGACCAAGAATTACTAGAATTTGAGTGCTCATGTCCATGATGGGTTGAGTATCCAGGACGATAAAATCTACCAGGTAGTAGAATTTTTCAACCTGGACCAACACATCCTCAATTATCCCTCTCGGCACACGAACTGAGCGATCAACAAGTTGTAATGTGGTTCGGGTGGGTTTCAATTTACTAAAACCTAGTTGTTCATAGACGAGTAAGGAATTAGATTTACACTTGCTCCTAAGTCAAGAAGTGCATACTCAATGCGTTAATTCCCAATTACATAAGCGATTGTTGGGCTACCGGGATCTTTGTATTTCTATGGCACATCTTGTTTTAGGATGACACTCACTTTTTTCAGTTAAGAAGATTTACTTTTTTTTCGGAATATTTTACCGTCTTTTGGTCGTACACAAGTCTTTCAGAAATTTGGCATATGAAGGTATTTGTTTAACCACATCCAGTAATGGAATATTGACCTTCACTTGTTTCAACACCTCTAGAATGTCCTGAGAGTTAGAGAGAGGTTTTAGTGCAATCAACTATTAGGGGAATGGTGTAATCAGTTTGCTTTGGAGTTCCGGTTCTGACTCTTGTGAAGTGTTTTTAGGTCTATCAGTTTCATCTATTTTCGGGTCCTTAGACTTTCAGCCCTTACCGGAATAGATTTGTCAATTATCTTCCCACTGCTAAGAGTGGTGATAGATTTAGCTTGCTCCATTTGATTTGAAGAACTTGGATCACATAGTTCGTATTGCGGTTTAGGATTGGGGAAAGGTTGGATGAAAGAATCCCTTTTTTCCTAATTGAATTTTTTGTCTCAGGCCCTTGTATAGCCTTTGAAAGGTCTTGAAGGTTTTGCAATATACTTTGATTAATAAGCTCTTAGTTTTGAATATGTTTCCATACTGGATCCTCTTGAGGTTTCCCTTAATTCAAGAATTGATTAGGGATCCCTTGAGAAGTAGTAGTTTGCCCATTCCTCCAATTAATGTTTAGATGATTTCTCCAACCAGGATTGTATGTGTTAGAGATGGGCCCACTAAAAGGTCTTTGGTAGTTGTTCACGGCATTCGATTTCTCATTAAGTGCCTCTTGAAAAGCAAGTATCGTTGGGCATATGTATGGTGCAAGCACAAATACCACAAACAACTTCCTTAGCCTTATCCTTCTTAAGTTCCATGGCCTCGACCTTTCTTGCGAGACTAGCCACTTTAGCATTTATATCATCATCCTCTTTCAGCAAGTATATCCCACCTCTCTCCCTTGCTTAAGTAAGTTTAGATGTGGTGCTAGATTTTGGGGAGATGTCCCATGATTGTGCGGTTTCAACAAGTTTGTCAAAGTAATTCTACACCTCATCGACATTTTTGTTCATGAACTCCCCATTGCACATCGTCTCGATAAATTAGCGCATGGAAGATGTTAGTCCATCATGGAAGAAAGTAGTTATGCGCCACATTTCAAAACTGTGTTGGTGGCATGAACTGACGAGATCTTTGAACCGCTCCCAACATTGGAAGAATGTTTCATCTTTTCCTTTTGAGTGAAGTTCATGATCGACTTCCTGATGGTGTTCGTCTTATGGCATGGAAAGAATTTTTTTTATAAACTCCTTCATCATGTCATTCCATGTACCTATACATCATGGACGTAGTAAGTGCAACCATGTCTTAGCTTTTTCTTTCAAGGAGAAAGGGAAGAGTTTCAACCTGACCATGTCCTTAAACACGTTAGGAAAGTATAAAGTGGCTATAAACCTCATCAAATTCTTGCAAGTGTAGGTATGGACTTTCAGATTCAAGTCCAGGGAACTTTGGAAGGAGTTGGATTACTTCAGGCATGATATCCATGTTTCCTGTGTTTCCTGGAAAAATCATACAAGAAGGAGTGGTCACCCCCGCCAGTTGTAAGTAATCTAATAAAGTACGAGGTGGGGGTGTATGGTGGACCTCATTCTCATCCTGGACTTCTGCAACTCAAGGCTGCGACTGATTCACCAGTTGATTTGCAGCCATAACCTCAATTAACTCTAAGGATCTCGAGTGGTGTATAATCTTGTGATGGATAGATAACCCATCAACTAATCCTACTTCACTCAAAAGACGTCGAGTGTTGTCACTGACCCACTTGGGCATGAAACACTCTCAACCCTTAATTTTAGATTCTAACCTAGGCCTAGAAGAAAGAAGGGAAATAGAAATCTAGAATTAGAGAGAGAGAGAGAGAGAGAGAGAGAGAGAGAGAGAGAGAGAGAATTAGAAAGCAGTTACTAAATCAGAAGGTTTTATGTCAGGATCCTTCAAAAGAAAAAGAAAGAAGGTGAATTAGTTTCTAAAAAGGAAATAAGAAAGTTTCTAATAAAAAATAGAAGGATGAGTTAGTTTCGAAAACTACAGAAAGGAAAGTTTCTAAAAAAAAATAAAAATTCTAAACCTAGAATTAGAAAGTAGTTTGTAAAAACAGAAAAGGAAAGTTTTTAAACCTAGAATTAGAAAGAAAAGTTAGTTTCTAAAATAATTCAAAAAAACCCTAATCCTAAAAATAAAAAATAGAAAAACCCTATTCTTAAACTAATTTCAAAACTAGCTAATATCATAACACGCAACTGTTAGTCCTCAGCAACGGCGCCAAAAACTTGTTCGCAACCCCAAGTGTAGGGTCACGATGTAGTAATAATCTTGGTGAGACCAAGGTCGAATGCACAGGGACTAATCTCGTGTGTATTCTGAGACCAACTAGAAGTAGAACTAGAAGAAGATAAAAACCTAAATCTGAAAGTGTAGAGAGTAATTGTGAGAGATTTAATGAAAAACTTGAGAAATTCAAAGGTGAGAACTAGGGTTTCCAAGGATCCACTTATAGCAATCAGGGCGATCTATGCTTGATTCAATGACACAACTGGAATCAGAGTCCCATCTTATCCAGTTGGAAGATATCTTAATAAAACTAAATCTGAACTTCCTTTTACCTAATTCTCGATGGATGAAAGTTGTGAGAACTGGAAGTGATTCCATCATAAAACCTTGCCCAGGAGACAATGACTCACAATTGAATATGCCAATCTCATAACCAAACATAAGAGAATCATGAAGATTAGAAGGGATTCCATCATCCAACCATGCCCATGAGACGATGGTGAATAACAAAATTTCCTAATTTCACAATCTCAATACATGAAAAGAACATACTCAAAGTTATTGCAAATCAACAGTAATTTGAGTCACAATAAACCATAAAAAACTGAAAGTATTTCTTAAGAATCAAACTAGAATCAAAGAGAGTTCAACATAAACATAAATTAAAGCAATAGAAAACATCTCATCATGCTACAAGCTTCACCTCTTAACCCTAGCTAAGAGGTTTAGCCAACCATAGACATGATTGGAACTAAAACCCTAAAAGAAAACATGAAAAACTAAGGAAGAAGAAGAACGCTTAGCGACGACTCTCCGTACATTTGCTCCACTCCTCAAACCCTAAATTGATGCCCAGTGATGCCCTAGGGACTCCTATTTATAGTTGTACAATACCTTCTTTCGCACCTCTTTGGAAAAATCTGAAAACTACCTTAAATTTATGCACTCCACATAACTCTGTGTAACTTCGTGCGATTCGTTCAATGACATCGAACATGCTTCGATGTCATCGAAGGTGTCTTTTATACTTTCTTTTTCTGCTCTTTTTTCACTTCATCCGGACTCTGCTACCTTTTATGTCATCGAACTTTCCTCCAATGTCATCGAAGAGACCTTCGATGTCATCGAGAATTGTTCGAGGAATCAGTAATGTGTCCAAAACAGTCTAGAGAGTTATTTCAATTTCTTCAATAAATTCGATATCATTAAAGAGACCTTCGATGTCATTGAGCAAATCTTCAATGTCATCGAGGAGTGATTCGAGATATCGAAAATGTTGCCCAGTATGTCCAATGAGTTTTGTTAAAATCCAACGAAAAATTCGATGTCATCGATCAGGTCTTTGATGTCATCGAACAAAGCTTCGAGTCATCGAATAAGTTCTCGAGTCATCGAAAAACGTCTTCACTTTTTCCAGCTACCAACTTGATTTCCCTTCATAAATTCGATGTCATCGACCTATGTTCGATATCATCGAATGTGTCCTCGATGTCATTGAACGGTGTTCGATGACACAATCAATGTGTATTCTGCATTGTTCTTTCGGCTTCATTCCTTCTCCACTTGGTTTTCTTAAATCTTGGGACCTTGAAATCTTCAATCTTTTCCTCCTAAGATCTATTGTTTGCCCTGGCGATCTTTCAGCGTCAAATCCATGCTATTAGCACTTTTTTCCAATCCAAGCTCTCAAATTCACCTTGCAACACAAACATGAGTAAAATAGGACATTAAGCAGTATCATGTTTATCAAACCAAGATATAAATGGGGTCCAATATACAATATTTAACCCTCAGCATGGCCAAAGGATGCATATGTAAAATGGGAAGATGTGGTTTTTTTTTTTTTAACTCTATAGTGTCACCACAATAGGCTCATCATCTTTTTAATCGAGTGGGATCGTAGTTGACCCCGTAATGGACGAAAGCATGAAAAGGTTCCATCAACTAGGCAATTTCTGTGTCCCCTTGAGCTTTATCATCAGGTCGAGGGACATTGCTCGTAGTCGCTACATAATCAGAGACATTGAGTTCTTCTTTTGGAGTGAAAGGTTCATCGGCAACAACAACAATAGTGGCTTTTTCGAGTTGCTGAGGTTATGGTACTACAGAAACAATTTGTTTTTCAGTAAACAAAAGTTCCCTTATCACTACAGAAATGAAAGGTTTTAGAGGAAGAGGACAGCATAAAGCAAGAAAAAAAAAACAGAGAGAAAACATTCACCTAAGTAAGAGTGAACAGTAAGAGTGTAGTATCAATCGATCATTGATTGAATTCTTGTAAGATCACCTATAAGTATCACAAGAGGACTAGCATAGATAGGAAAAGGCAGTGGATTTAGTTGATAAGGTTTAAAATATCGGTTGAAAGGGGAGTTGGGATCATTCAACCTTTTCTTTTCTTTCTCCCATTTATTCCAAGCTCGATTGAAGTGGGCATCTGCATATCTTTTATGAGCTTCTTTTTCATTTTCCAATAATATTTTGAAGGTGATATTCCCGACTAATGCTGTGTTATAATATTTTTCGAAGATAAAACCAACATTGACTATAGAAGAAATACGTGGAGCTTTCCTCATGGCTCAACCAACCTAAGTCATTGTGGAGGAACTCTTTTGGATAGTTGGAGTAGTAGGAGGTTTAAGAATGGGACTTGGAAGAGGTCCTAGATCTGAAACCCTCCTTAGAATGAGCAAGGATCTAGATGTTGGGGTAGGTTGAGTTGGTAGTTCTATAATGACAGGGCTAACAGTTGTAACCCTATGACGCTTTAGCTTGAGAGATGTTGGATTGATGGCATTCATTGTTGCTGAAAGAGGTATGGATAAAGTGGACGATATTGTTCTTCATGACCATGTCTTTCTTTGACTTAGGCACACTATTGGTTTCAATACTGTTGTATTTTTGTTACCCTTGGTCACTAATTTCATCTTCTAGGCCATAGGTTTTTCTATCCTTCTTAAATAAGGAAAAAGGCATGCGATGATGAGTTTGGTGAGTTCAACGACCAGTCTCTCATAATAATTCTTCCACCAGTTATAGAAAGTGAGCATTTGACGAGGACATATGGGGAAGAGAGGAGGTTCAAAAGCAGAACCTATGATTTCAAAGTCGTTGTAGAGAATTTAGAAAGTGATGATTAAATTCACGAGTGATATTTTGGAGTTCATTACAAGTTTTCTGGGTGAATGGGTAAAGAATGCATTGAGCTAGTCCGAATTGGCAAGTAAGAAAATTGGGATAGTATCGTTTGACCCACTTTAGCATTGATACCTATCTCCATGATGCCTCTATAGGGGAGATCTTTGTAGATTAGATAACTCTCTCAAGCTTTGTCTCTGAGTTCGGCCATTATTTACCTCATATTCATTTGTGAACCAATCTAAATTGAATTTTTTATTGCTAAAAGGACAGAAGGAATGATTGGGTTTGTTTAGGCTAAGAGAGAAGTAGTTCATATAATCTGCAAATAAATGAATAGATTTAGGGTAAAGGATGTTACGCTGGCTGAAGAAAGTATAAGAGCTAGAAGGAGTAATAGTTTTATTTATTTATTTTTATTTATCTTTTTTTTTAAAAAAAAAACAAAGGAAAAATATTCACAAAGCCATGTCTAAAGAAGCCATAGAGGCCCACCATGATGATAAAAAGCTTTAGTGGTTACTTCATACATGTATGGTACATATGGCCGAGTACGAACAGAGCAAGAAGTAGATGTCTACCTTGGGCTAGTGCTCAGCCTGATAGATGTACATCACTCATGCAAAGTAAATAACCATAAAACCATATCAATAGAAATGTCGTATGCTCCAGATCAATAACGATAATGTGGATCTTGCGCAGCATGAGCATAAAGTTGGAATAAACTTTGTCATTTTTTTTTTTTTTTCTAAAAGGATGAATTAGTGATCGTCGTCGTCCTGGGTGAAGTTGGGATAGACCGGATTGCCAAAAGGGAGAAGATGAGGGAAAGCACAGATATCCATGATCATTGGACAAATGGGACCAAATCCAAAGTAGGCGTTGGTCGATCGACTCCAAAAAGATGAGGTTGCATATTTGTGCAGAGAGAGACTGATGCATTTGTAGATACCAAATTGTTTCCATTAATCATCAAATTGTTTAGATATGCAGTTATAACATTCTGACCATCCTTTGATGGGTCTTAGCCAGGATCTTGAGGCTTTAAAAGTGTTTACAAGTTCTATAAGATGATCGAATTGAATAAGAAGTTTTTCACTCGTGCAGCCTGGGAAGAATTGTTCTACTGATTGATGTTGCTCATGGATAATCTCATGATGAAAGGCTGTTCCAAGCATAAGATATGCTTTGTTTGTATTGACAAGAGTATAAAAGACGATGTCATTGAAGACCATAGGAGAAAGACTATCTAGCTCTCTTATGAAGTCTTCCTGTTAGAAGGTTGGAAAACCAAGAGATGAAAAAGCAACCATGGCAATAGTGGAAGCAAGTTTCGGGCAAGGAGGAAGAGACATAAAGAACAAGAGTTGTAGAAGAGAAAAATTCAAAACTAATTCAAAATTGCATATATATATATATATATATATATATATATATTATATATATATATATATAATATATATATATATATATATATATATATATATATATATATCGGTGAGGAACGTGTGCATTAACAAAATAATGATAACGCCTTGTATGATTCGATTGTATGCAACATGTTGCAATGATGACCGTGGAAAAGGAGGAAAACCGTTATTTGATTTTCGTTTTGGTCGACCAAAATCAATAGAAAGTTGACACGTGGAAGAGAAACCAATCACATTTATTGCATTGAACAACGGAACATTGTCACTTTCACCTTTTTACCCAAAGACGAAGCAACGTGGGGGGCAATGTTGTACCAAATTTTCGGTCATTCTTGGAATAGCCATTTAGGAAGGGACGTGTCATTGCACAAGAAGTATAAAGCATGTCTAAGATCTTTAAGGATATTTTAAGAGCATGTTATAGAATTACAGCTGGCGCCGATCAGGGTGCTGCAAATCAATAGACGAAGCGTGATTGAGAAGCTCGAATGCAAGACGTGGTCGAGAGAAAAGTTGTGCTGAGGTGGTTATAAGGAGAGTCTTGAAGGTCGCAGTGGTGCCGAAGTGATGCTATCATCGACTGAACGTGGGAAAGAAGCATCTAGATGACAATCACAAGGAGATCTATAAATAGGAAAGGAATTTAACGAAGCAAGACGTTTTGTACCAACCCAATCAAACAAAAAAAATCAAATCTATCTTTCAATTATCCTTTATGGTCATTAACATAATTAGTCTTTTATGTTGCATAGTGTAACCAATAGCCTAATCTTATATTAAGAGTGACAGTAATCAAGAATCCTTTATGGTCCTTAGCATAATTAGTCTTTTATGTTCCATAGCGTAATCGGTAGCCTAATATTACATTAAGAGTAGCAGTAATCAAGTAGATGTAATCCAAGTCTACACTCATACGTGGAGCAAGTCCGGTAACAATACAAGCAATTCTACTTTTGTAAATATGCAATATGCTTTTAAAGTAACTCTAAGATTCTACTGTAAGTGTGTTTTTCTTTTTTCTTTTTTTGAATTTGAATTAGAAAGTCCTTTCGAAGTGCAATCATTTTTGGAGGGCGAACCATATCCTCCAATTATCCAATTATTTTAAACATCTTACAAGTGGCTGAATAGGCCGCAAAATTCTAGCCACATGGTTAACTTTGACATAACGGCCTATCTTGGTGCTTGGGGTCAAAAGTTGTTTGGTTGGATTTTAGCCACACGGTCAATTTTAGTGTACCTGCAGATATTATGTTCACAACCCCAAGTGTAGGGTCGCGATGTAGTAATAATCTCAGTGAGACCGAGGTCGAATCCACAATGACTAAACTTTGTACGTAATCTGAAAGTAACTAGAACTAGAACTAGAAGAAGATTCAATCTAAACCAGGAAAATTAAGAGAGTAATTGTGAATAGATTAATTAAAAACTAATAAATTTAAAGGTGGTAACTAAGGTGCCAAGGATCCACTTGTAGCAATTAGGAAGCTACCTTGTATTGATTCAAGGACACAACTGGAATCAGATTCCTATCCTATCCAATTAGTAAAAAGAGATTTGTCAGATCTATAAACTTCCCATGGATCTAATCATCAGTGAATGCAAGTGGTGAAGATTAGAAGTGATTCCGTCACCTAACCATGCCCAAGAGACAAGGCAAACAATAGTAATTTACCAAACCCACAATCAATCTTAAGAGAATTGTGGAAGTTAGCAAGGATTTTGTCACCCTACCATGCCCAAGGGACGATGGTGAACAACAGGACTGCCTAATTTCATAATCTCAATTCAGGAAAAAGAAGATATTCAAAGCAATCGTAGATCCATTGTATTTTGAGTCACAACAAACCATTAAATACTAAAAATATTCCTTAATAATCAAACTAGAATCCAAGAGAGTTCAATAAAACATGAATCAAAACAAAGCAAACATCTCAATCATGCTACAAGCTTTACCTCTTAGCCATAGCTAAGAGGTTTAGCCTATCATAATCATGATTAAACTAATCTCTTAAAGGAAGGACATAAACAAAGACAGGGAAAGGGAAGAAAAATAAAGAGGAAAGAAGAAGCAGAAACTCTCAGTGCCAGCTCCACGCTATCTCTCTCTCGCCTTTGCTCCCACTCCCTAAGATATATCCTCTACACGCTCTCTCTCTCTCTCTCTCTCTCTCTCTCTCTCTCTCTCTCTCCTTTTATAGCCTAAGGTAAGTCGGCTGGGTGGGTCAGTCGGTGGAGAGCTTTTACGCAGCTCTGCGAAACTGCAACCACGTGCGCAACGAAACCTACGCGGAAACAGTTGCATTTTGTCGCGTTTTTGGGATAGTGATTGTCCCAACTCTCGGTTCTTATGTCATGGCTATGGTCATGGCCTCCCTCTCTCTCTTCTGAACGGTTCGGATCACAGATCTGGCCGTGATCATGCTTGTACAACTGCTCAAAAATTCAGGTTTTCCCGGACATGTGTAACCTTAAGCAGGGAGTTGCATTGAGCTCTCGGTGGGCCCCACAATGGAGTTTTTGGAGAAATCCACCCCATCCATTGGATTCCTGGCGAGATTTCGGTCGAAAATGGGTGGTTTTGCTCGAGTTTTGGTGCGGCCTATTGTATCAAATCACGTTGTCGTTCATCCTGCATTTGACGGTGATCTACCTGGGTGTGCGTGCATGGCGGCATTTGGACTTCATGGCTATGGTTGGCCCTACCTTCTGGTTTGAGTGAATGGTTCAGATCACCCGAATGATCGACGGTGGTGGGCCACAACCACCATAGTGGATGAACGTCCGCTCACTGGCGAGATTAGTCGGGTCAACCCGACTTTGACCATGAGTCTGGTCCGGAGCACTGCGCATTCTCGTGCGCTATGTGCACACGCGACCTAAGGTGGTGTCCATTATGATGTTCATGAGAAATCCACTTCGTTCATCCGTTTTCCCATCTAATTTATGGGGTTGAGACCAAAATTAAAGCATATCCAAAGATCAGGTGGGCCCCAGATCAATGATTTATGGGCTAATATGTCTGTCGGACCACTTCCACAAAGATCCAAAGGCTGAAATTTTACTTGTATGGTTACTTTATGATCCTCAGGCCAGATATAAAGTTTCGAGCAAAACGGATAGTGGGAACCTTGTGATTTTGCATTCAGGACGCTTTTCAGGCTCGATCATTTGATTTTCTCAGATTTTTGGTCTGTGAATTCTTCAATCTTGGTCCCCTAAGATTCATCCCTTGCCTTGGTGATTCTTGAGCATCAAATTCATGCTTTTAGTACCTTTTTTTTTAATCTAAGCTCTTAAATTCACCTTGCAATAAAAACATGATTAAAATATAACGTTAAGCATTATCATGTACGTAAAACCAAGTAATAACTGGGGTCTAATATGCAATATTTAACCCTCAACACAATCCCCAACTAGTATTTTTCTAGTCCCGATCAAACTCTACGAAAAATATTTTAAGAATTACAGTACAATTTCTATAACTCGAGTGATTTTTGGAAAACAATCTAGTTCATAGAATTTCATGATACATCAATGTTAGGCATTTCCTTCTCCTAAACTCAAGCGCACGGTAAACTTCATAGTCAAGTTCATAGTATTAATCCATCAATTAGAACAATTCTAAACATTGAGTTCCATGGGTGTATAATACAACCTGAACTTATCATAATCAAAGGCTCAGTTCTTTATTTTCATGATAACATTGATAATCAAAGAGCATTCAAGATAACCATAACTTAAACTAAAACTTGTCTAACAGTTCATCTTTCATTCTTCCAGCTTTTGATTTTTCCATCGATGGCTTTCATGCTATGTTCAATCTTTCAATGATCTTCAATAAGTAGCCCTTTTCGACGACAACTATTTTTTTCCCAGCAGGGTATTCTTTTTCCTCCTTTTTTTTTTTCATTCTTTCTTTTCTCATAGAACATGATGGACAAATTCGCCAGGTTGGTTCCTTCCATGCTTAATGATCACCAAGTTAACAATTCAATATCAAATTAAAACCTTAATGCGTAATCTAGATATGACATGTGAAATAATGACTTAATCAATCTTTAAATTTTTTTTATCACAGATTAATAATTCGAAATTAACTGTGAAATCTAACAGATAATTGAATCCAAGAGTCCTAAATTACTAGCATTATGTATATTATACTTGTAAATCAAAGATGGCCTTCAAAATCACTTCAAATTCACAAGAATTTCCAGAAAAGATTTTTTTTTTAAATCACAAATTTTTGCACAAGACTAAGAAAAATACTAATTAGGTAACCTAATCTCCCATCCCTAACCTAAAATTTACATTGTCCGCAATGTAAAAGATATACGCATGCAATACACGTGAGACAATGAAAATGAAGGAGAAGTGATGGAAGGATAATACCTGATGGAGTTAAGAGGCTTTTTCTAAAGAGAGCTCAACGTGAAAGTGGGTCAGCACAAGAGTGAAACCAACAAAAAGCAAACTATCCTAGAGCAATTAGAAAGCAAGCTATCCTAACGGCATAAAGCCGACTATCCTAGAATGACAAAAAGTAAACTACCCTAGTCCTATGAAAGCAGGGGAAAAGTTACTCAGTCATGCCACAAGGTTCCTCATCCGACCAATATCGTGATAAATTTCTTAGTAGGTTTCTCAACAAGATCATCCAAAATCCATTTTTGCAATAGGCTTGGATGCCCTAAAGCATGAATTTTCAGAGAAATTTATGGACCTCAACATAAGGTTTTCTTTTAATCTCCTGAGGTGTCTAGAGTATATATGATTCGCCTGTGACAAAGAAATTTTCAGAGTTAGTACAACATGGTGAATCAGAGACCACGCGTGAATAAAATTCAAAAAAAAATCTCAGAAAGTGATGTAGTCTCAACACATTCCGAAGTTTCAGACTCCGGTTCAATTTTTAACTCCTCCTTTAATGGTAAACATTCAGAATCTGGGGAAGGAGAGGGTTCAGAATAAGGGTTCTCTCGGTTAGTGACAACTACCGAGGTGTTGTCTTGTAAGGAATACACTATTTCTTTTATCATAGGATCGTTTGAATCTACAAAGTGTGCGAAGCAATCGTTCAAAGAGTTGAAAAATTCAGCTGAGAGTGGCTCATTCTCTACATTGAAGTGTGTGATGATCTACCCAAGGATTCCATCGTCTCTGGAAGTGGATGGACGCATGCTCTCTTGCTCTTGCCCTACACAGACAGATTGAAAATCAATAGAGGAAGCATTGATGTGAATACTCTGTTCATTGAAGCTACTTAGTAGAGGAATTGAATTTTCAAAAGTGTACAGCTCAGATGGTGGCCTCAACTGGGTGGTTTCAAATTTCAGAGTCATATCGCACAACTCATCCCTCCCAAATCATATCATTATTCAGTTCAAGGGAGTGGTCCAAACACGTCTCACAAGAGTAAAAAGGGTCGGTTGAAAGGATCTCATTCTCCACATTTAAATCAGTCATGTCTGATGGGTGGAGTAAATCATTATGGTCAACCACTTCCTATACCCCTTAATCATTGACCTGGACCAAACTTGATATTGATTCCAGAGGAATTTGGGCTACACATTCATGATCGTCATCCCAATATTCATCATCTTCCAATTCAGTGCAGTACACACTTGGGATGAGATTGCTTCCCTCACATTCTACTCCTAAATTGGGTTGAGGGTCGAATAAACTAACCTCTCCCACATCATTGAAACTAAGTGTATCATGTGAGTGAAGTATGTCATTATCATTATATTTGAAAGACACCAATGTCTCTTGATCATTCTTTTGAACAGTCATCAAGATCGACTCATCGGAAAATTAAACCGTATGCTCATTAACGGAATCCAACTCCTCATACCAAATTCCAGAGTTCTCCACAATCGCATTACGTGAACTACACTGTTGAATATCTTTTCTAAGTTCTTGCAGTCTTTAGAGTGCATCTTGTTGGCTAAGCTCTAGAGTTTAGAAGAAATTTTGAATTGAATTCTCTTGGATTGTTTCTAGTTGGATTTCAAAGGTAGAGGACCCAAGAGAATTATCACTATAATGCATTGCTGGTTCATCTTCCCAACGTTGATGTGTCCACTGATCATAGTCATATGGATAATAGGTAGGAGAATCTAATGGTTGTTGATACATATTATCACCCATAATATAGTCTCCCATTTTTTTCTTCTTGTTAGATGGTTGATTATAATTCTCACTCCCATAAGTTTGACAACCCCAACATTCACATATTGTTTCCTTAATCCGTGAAGTGTAATTATTCTCCCACATATGATCACGTAAGGACTTCTTAACTGGTGGAGCATTGTATTCCATTCGGTGCTCATTGATGGTTTTAGAAAAAATTTAAGACATAGGTTGATTTCTATTATAATCATCATACATTCCTTCCCAATATCTCTTATCCGTCTCAGCATACTGACATACACACTCTTACATGGAAAAATCTTATAGCAATATGGAAAGTAAAAAGAGGAAAAGTTAGAAGGAAGTTACCAGGTTGGAGGAGATCTATGTTAGGATCCTACAAAATAGAAAACACTGTTAGTTTCTAAAAATAAAAGAAATCCTAGAATTATAAAGTTTCTAAAAATAGAAAATAAATTCTAATCCTAAAAATAGAAAAACCCTAATCTTAATCCTAATTCTAAAACTAGTTAATCCCAGAAAAACGCAACCGTCATTCCCCGGCAACGACGCCAAAAACTTGTACACAACCTCAAGTGTAGGGTCGCGATGAAGTACTAATCTTAGTAAGACCAAGGTCGAATCCATAGGGACTGAACTTTGTACATAATCTGAAAGTAACTAGATCTAGAACTAGAAGAAGATGTAATCTAAACCAGGAAAATTAAGAGAGTAATTGTGAATAGATTAATTAAAAACTAATAAATTTAAAGGTGGTAACTAGGGTGCCAAGGATCCACTTCTAGCAATTGGGTGGCTACCTTATATTGATTTAAGGGCACAACTGGAATCAGAGTATCCTATCCAATTGGTAAGAAGAGATTTGTCATGTCAGATCTCTGAACTACTCATGGATCTAATCATCAATGAATGCAAGTGGTGGAGATTGAAAGTGATTCCGTCACCTAACCATGCCCAGGAGGTAAGGCAAACGACAACAATTTACCAAACCTACAACTAATCATAAGAGAATTATGAAAGTTAGGAAGGATTTTGTCACCCTACCATGCCCAAGGGACTATGGTGAACGACAGGACTGCCTAATTTCATAATCTCAATTCAGGAAAAATAAGATATTCAAAGCAATCGCAGATCGATTGTAATTTGAGTCATAATAAACCATTAAATACTAAAAATATTCCTTAATAATCAAACTAGAATCCAAGAGAGTTCAATAAAACATGAATGAAAGCAAAGAAAACATCCCAATCACGATACAAGCTTCACCTCTTAGCCTTAGCTAAGAGGTTTAGCCTATCATAATCATGATTAAACTAATCTCTTAAAGGAAAGACATAAACAAAGCCAAAGAGGAAAGAAGGAGAAACTCTCGATGCCTGCTCCATGCTATCTCTCTCTCGCCCTAGGATATATCCTCTACACGCCCTCTCTCTCTCTCCTTTTATAGCTTAAGGTAAGTCGAATGGGTGGAGTCAGTCGGTGGAGAGCTGTTACGCAGCTTTACGAAGCCGCAACCATGTGCGCAGCGAAACCTACACGAAAACAGCTGCGTTTGGTCGTGTTTTTAGGACAGTGATCGTCTCAACTCTTGGATCTGACATCATGGCTAGGGTCATGGCCACCCTCTCTCTCTCTCTCTCTGGATGGACCAGATCACAGATTCGGCTGTGATTGTGCTCGTACAACTACCCGAAAATCCCAGTTTTCCCAAATGTGCGTAACCTTACGCAGGGAGTTGCGCTGAGCTCTCGGTGGGCTCCACAGTGGAGTTTTCAGAGAAATACACCCCATCCATTAGATTCTTGGCGAGATTTCGGTCAAAAATGGGTGGTTTTGCTCGAGTTTTGGTGCGACCCACTATATCAAATCACGCTGCCGTTCATCATGCGTTTGACGGTGATCTGCCTATGTGTACGTGCATGGCGGCATTTGGACTTCTTAGCTATGGTTGGCCCCACCTTCTAGTTTGAGTGGATGGTTCAAATCACCCGGATGATCGACGGTGGTGGGCCACAACCCACCATAGCGGACGAACGTCCGCTTGCTAGCGAGATTAGTCGGGTCAACCCGAGTTTGATCAGGAGTCTTGTCCGGTGCACTGCGCATTCACGTTCGCTGTGTGCGCACGCAACCTAAGGTGGGGTCCATTGTGATGCTTATGAGAAATCCGCTCCGTTCATCCATTTTGTCATCTAATTTAAGGGGTTGACACCAAAATTAAAGTATATCCAAAGATCAAGTGGGCCACAGATCAGTGATTTATGGGCTGATCTGTCCGTCAGACCACTTCCACAAAGATCCAACGGCTGAAATTTTCCGTGTACAGTTACTTTATGATCCTCACGCCAGATATAAAGTTTCGAGCCAAAAAGATGGTAGGAACCCTGTGATTTTGTATTCAGGACGCCTTTCAGGCTTCTTTATCTTCGATCACTTGATTTTCTCAAATTTTTGGTGTGTGAATTCTTCAATCTCAGTCCCCTAAGATTCGTCCCCTTGCCTTGGTGATTCTTGAGCATCAAATTCATGCTTTTAGTACCTTTTTTCAATCCAAGCTCTTAAATTCACCTTGCAATAAAAACATAATTAAAATATAACGTTAAGCATTATCATGTACGTAAAACCAAGTAATAACTGGGGTCTAATATACAATATTTGACCCTCAACATATTACACGTGACCAAATTCTGCACATGAGAGGACAATAGAAACTGCAGTTCAAGTTAACGAATTTGATACGTTCTGAGGCATTGAGGTTCCAATTCCTCGACATGAAGTAGTTTGTTCACTCCGTCTACAGCTCCATGTGATGATTGAGATTGTTCACGGAGAAGGTTAGGCATTAAATGGGCCACGCATAGAGAAGTATTTTACTCATCAGAGATCCTCAACATGAAACTGTTTGTTCTTGCAAAGTTGTTCCGAACTCGCTTTTTTATGGATAGTGAGAATCTCTAGTCATCTACATTTTCTAATGGCCCATTACCGGAGGGACCTACCAGATGAACGGTCTGGATCATCACGTGAAGGGTCTTTTCACTGTTACATTCAAAGCAAAAATAAAATGCCTATTGATTTCTGTAAGGTGTGTGGCAGCCTGATACATTGTCAAGAGAGAGGGAACGAATTCAAGATAAGGAATCTATGGAGTCGGGTGACCAAAATCTGAACCCGTCGATCAATATTTGCCATAACGATTATTATGAAAAAAACGAAACTATCTGGAAAGATCTCTATCACATCATAAAGGGTGATTATGACAGAGCGGCATATGTCATGGTACTTGTCTTCTCCAGCATTTTGCTATTCGCCATCATCGCCTTCTTTGGCTCATACAAGCGTCGTTCGCGCAACAAGTTGCTCAATGGGGCCCTATGGGCTGCCTACTTTCTTCCCTTCTACATCATATCAAACACCCTTGGACTGATGCAATCACCACCGTACCATAATCAGATGTATGCAATCTGGGCCGTGCTTTTCCTCCTCATTCACGGATGCACCAACACCACGATTTACAGCATCCAAGATAACCAGCACGGAAAGAGAGGCGCCTTGCATGAAATCATTCTCCTCTATTTGGCTTCTTGGTTGTATTATCTGCATCATAATGAAAGAGTGTTTGAATGCCCACTTCTAGTGATTTTGGTAGTTACCGCCATCAAGTTTGCTGCTCGAATGATAATAATAAACTCTAGGTACTCACCATCACTTGAGTTAAAAAGGACAACTAAACTACTTTCCGACTACTACATGCGATGCGACAAAGACAACAGCAGCGAGGCAGATTCCGTCCACATGAAAGGATGCGACGAAGACAATAGCAGCGAGGCAGATTCCGTCCACGTGAAAGGATGCAAGTATTTGGTCATGGGAGAAGAGAAAATGGAAATGGCAAAGAAAGGGAAATGGGACAAGGATAGAATTGTCACTGTCGAGAAGATATGGGACTGCCAACAGATGCCACTTCTCTCCGAAAGAGGTGATCGAGATGGTCATTTGAAAGACATGTGCCTCTCATTTGCCTTGTTCAAGATGCTCGTACGTCGATTCAGGAGATACCCTTTGCATGAATCTCATCTTCCGAAGACTTGGAACTTCGTACGGAATGGGCTCCTCTCAAAGAATGATCACGAAAGAGCCTTTCGAGTCATCGAAGTAGAGCTATCATTCCTTTATGATTACTTCTACTCTGTGTTGCCAGTAATATTTAATGATAGGAGGTCATTCTTCACTAAGACTATACTCTATGTGATCTCAAAAATCCTTGTGTTGGGAGCTAGTATTTGGATTGCAATACCTCTTATCAGTTACACACCACCTGCCCAAGAATTTGTCGACTTAAAATACTGCAAAATAAATGTTGATTTGAAGGACGATTGTTACATGAGAGGTGAAAAATGGGCAGAAAAATTCTGTAAAGAATTTCTGGTATATCCACCTACCCATGCAGATGTTTTGGGCACCTGTGTGGTGATAGGTATGTTCTTCGTAATGCAGATTTTGCAATTCCTCAGTGTTGTTTTTTCAAATTGGACCAAGGTATGGTTGGTGTGCCAATATGTCCGGAAGTGCTTCTTGCAAAAGAGTAAGCTGTGGGAGGGAGTGCTGGTGTTCTTTTGTCATCCTCCGCTTACGAGATCGAAACATTGGAGAAACAAAATGGATCAGTACTTTCTTCTTTCTTCTTTCAATTACAGCCCTACACCATGCTTCTTTCTGTGTCATGCTTTTATAGATAAGCGTAGGAGAGGGCAGAAAGCCAGTGACTCTGTAGAACTGTCTACGCATGTGAAGAAAGCTGTTATTGATACATTGATAGTTAATGGCCGTCGATTGACAAATGGGGTGTCTTCTTTACGGAAAAACGAGGTAGAAGCAGAGCTCTCTTGGGCATGCAGCTTCGATTCAAACACATACACCATCTTTGTTTGGCACGTCGCTACCTCCTTCTGTGTCATGGAGCACGATGCCGAGTGCAAGAAAAAGGAAAAGGATTCAGGTAAGGTAGAACACGATGCCGAGTGCAAGAAAAAGGAAAAGGATTCAGGTAAGGTAGAACGAGATCGTGCTGTCGCCACCAGCATATCTGGATATTGTGCCTACCTGGTAGCTTTCGCTCCATCGTTGTTGCCTGATCATCCTGATGATACTGAATTATTATTTGATGCGACAATATCAGACACAAGAAAATTACTCAAAGAATGCAGAAAATCCCAGACTGAGGTGCATAAGAAGTTGAAGGAAATGAAGAATGGCGAAACTATAGTAGAAAAGGGCATCGAACTTGGGAAACAACTATTGGCACTGCCACAAGATGAAGGGCGAAAATGGAAGGTATTGGCAGAATTTTGGGCAGAGATGATATTGTTCCTTGCTCCATCAGATAATGAAATGGCCCATGCTGAAAGTCTAGCCAATGGTGGAGAATTCATCACACATTTGTGGGCTTTGCTTACTCACGGAGGCATCCTCAAAAGAAACTCTGCTCAGCATGATGAAGAGAACCCTTCTCCAGCTTCCTCCTCCAGTCAAGAGGAAGCAGCTTCGGCTTCTCAGCACATGAAAGAGCACTAGAATTCTGCATCTTATTTTGCCAATATCACAACTGGGGCTGATCGAGGGCCAAGGTTTGAAATGGCAGTGCTATGTAAATTAAGTTTGTTTGTTTGTTTGTAACCTAAGTTTGTTTGTTGTTTGTGCTACGAAACCAGAACTGCAAGGTGTTATGTATCTTACTTTCCCCACAACACGACTCAGGCTAATCCAGCCAAGGTTTGAAATGGCTGTGATACGTAACTTATCATTCACCACTGATATCGCCCGTATCGCTCCCCTATTGGGCTGTTTTGGGCGATATGGGGCCAAGACACGTTCATGCGTGATACCAGAATGCATCGGCGGACATGTACTGGTTTTGGACCATATTTTAAACCTCGTATCCAGCATGCATCATGCAAACATCTATGGTATCATCAGGACTGTCCACCTTCTTGATTCTTTTATTTTATGGATCACATTCCATAATCTGTGAGCTTAAATGGTATATATGACTATCGGTACCTCCGAACCAACTTCGATCATCGAGGAAAATGAATCATTTTAGTGCTTCACATTCAACTTCACAAATTAGGGGTCAGAGTCATCCTCTCAGCATATGGCTATTGGGTCATTGTCCATCACAGTAGTGTCCAGATGAGCATCAGATTCATCCATTGGATCTCTGCATCATGCCGTAGAATTAGAATACCTTCGGGTATATGCATCATCAAAATAGCCTACAGATAGGAAATTTTTGAATATCGAAGAGGGTATAGACAAAGAGAAATGCTATTAAGGCTCGCCCAAGGTGCATGGTTCACCAGAGAAAGGTTGGAAGGGTCCAACAATGGTATGGCTCAACCTGTTCACATTGTGACCAGGGTCTTTAAATACAGTCAAGGGAAAATGAAAAAAGAGTGTAGAAATTTTCTGTAAATTGGGTTTTATGGTGCGGAGAAATTATCCTCAATAATCTAAAACACTGCAAACCTGATTGTAATTGGCAACCACCAGTCTGATGAATGTAGTTGCCTCTCTTGAGTTAAAAAATCATCCTAATATGAGTGGCATCAAAGCAGGTGACCGTTCTTGGATCCTCTTGTGTTTCCATGTCCCTGTTAATTTCTCTTCCAATCTATCCCACTGCGACAAAATCAGAGAGAGGAACAAGGTGTGTGTTTTCTGTCAAGCTTTTCGACGAACAGTTGCTGGCCGGATTAACCTTAATCTATCCTGTCAACGTTCGATTCGCCCCCGTCAGAATCATTAGCATAATGCCGGGCAGCGGTTGAAGACGCTTCTGCTCGCTTCACCGGTTGATGATGATCTCCACTCTTCGGCATATCAACAAACATATTGCAGGCGTTTTTAGTTTTGATCGCACCGTTCATTACTGGTGGCCCGTTGGAGGAACAATAGCATTCATCATCGATGGTATAACATTGCATAGAATTGACGGCGCATGCTACTCTGTTTACATCCGCACTGTTTCCGCTGTTTGGCCCACTTGAGTTTTCTATCCGCCACGGTGGACGGACAGGATGAAAAACAGAAATTACGGTAGGGCCCCACAGAAACAAAATGGATCAGTACTTTCTTCTTTCTTCTTTCAATTACAGCCCTACACCATGCTTCTTTCTGTGTCATGCTTTTATAGATAAGCGTAGGAGAGGGCAGAAAGCCAGTGACTCTGTAGAACTGTCTACGCATGTGAAGAAAGCTGTTATTGATACATTGATAGTTAATGGCCGTCGATTGACAAATGGGGTGTCTTCTTTACGGAAAAACGAGGTAGAAGCAGAGCTCTCTTGGGCATGCAGCTTCGATTCAAACACATACACCATCTTTGTTTGGCACGTCGCTACCTCCTTCTGTGTCATGGAGCACGATGCCGAGTGCAAGAAAAAGGAAAAGGATTCAGGTAAGGTAGAACACGATGCCGAGTGCAAGAAAAAGGAAAAGGATTCAGGTAAGGTAGAACGAGATCGTGCTGTCGCCACCAGCATATCTGGATATTGTGCCTACCTGGTAGCTTTCGCTCCATCGTTGTTGCCTGATCATCCTGATGATACTGAATTACTATTTGATGCAACAATATCAGACACGAGAGAATTACTCAAAAAATGCGGAAAAGAGACGTTGTATCAGAAGTTGAAGGACATGGAGAATGGGGAAAGTATTGTAGAAATGGGCGTCAAACTTGGGAAGCAACTGTTAATGTTGTCACAGCCACCAGATGAAGGGCAAAAATGGAAGGTATTGGCAGAATTTTGGGCAGAGATGATATTGTTCGTTGCTCCATCGGATAATGAAATGGCCCATGCCGAAAGTCTAGCCAACGGTGGAGAATTCATCACACATTTGTGGGCTTTGCTTACTCATGCAGGAATCCTGAAAAGAAACTCCGATCAGCTTGATGTAGAGAACCCTCCTGCAGCTTCTTCCAGTCAATAGGAAGCAGCTTTGGCTTCTAAGCACATGGAAGAGCACTAGAATTCGGTTCTCTTTGGCTCCAAACTATCCAATAGAAGCTGAACATCACCTATGTTTGTTACTTGTGATATGAAACCAGTACTTAAAAAGTGTCATGTATTTTATTGTCCCAACATCAAGACAGGCTGATCCAGCCAAAGGTTTGAAATGGGTGTGATATTTAAATTAAGTTTGTTGCTTGTGCTATGAAACCAGTACTGAAAGGTCTTATGTATGTTATTTTGCCCACATCATGACTAGGGCTCAAAGTTTGAAGTGGTTTTTCTATGTTACTTAAGTTTGTTTGTTTGTAACCAAAGTTTGTTTGTTGGTTGTGCTGCGAAACCAGTACTGAAAGGTGTTATGTATCTTATTTTCCCCACATCACAACGACTCAGGCTCATCCAGCCAATATTTGAAATGGGCGTGACACGTAACTTATAGTTCACCTCTGGTACCATTATGTATCGCCCTGTGTCAATCTGTATTGGGCTATTTTTCGGCTGATACAAGGATAAGACACCAGTGTCGTTCATGGGCAATACCAGTACGTATTGGGCAATATGTACATTTTTTGGATGATACTTTAAACCTTGCATCATCCATCATACATCATGCAGACATCTATCTTCAGGACAAGACTCTGTCCACCTTCTTGATTTTTTATTTTATGGGTCACATTCCACAATCTGTGGGCTGAAATGGTATGTATGACTATCGGTATCTCCGGACGAACATGGATCATTGAGGAAAAATGGATTCTTTTAAGTGGTTCTCAGTCAACTTCAGAAATAAGGGGTCAAGAGTCATCCTCTCATCATACAATTATTGGGTCATTGTGCATCACAGAACTATCTAGAAGACTGCTGGATCCTCCATGATCAAATGTATATGCATCATCAAAATATTTATGCATCATCAAAATATATATCAAAATATAAATAGAAGACTGCTGGATCAAAATGTATATGCATCAAAATGTATACATTATCAAAATATAAATAGAAGACTGCTGCATCATCAAAATATCAAAATATCAAAATATCCTATAGATAAGAAATTTTTGAATACTGAGGAGGGTATAGCTAAAGAGAAATGCTGTGAAGGCTCGTCCAAGGTCTCTGTGACGTAATCAACTGGTTGGATGGCTAATCATCATTACAGTGTGCACAAAGAAGTTTTTAATGATGGGGTTCAATGCCACTGTTTTCCGTGGTGCGGCTCACCTGAGATTTGGATATTTCTCTCGTGCCATAAACTAATGATCTAAAATGAACAAAGGACATGGATAAAACGCATGCATCATTATGGGACCCACGGATCACAGTGGCGACGTCCCTGCTGGCAGTCTCAGTACGCAATCCGCATAGTGCGGATCCGGTGTTTCCTGGAAACAGCAAGCAGCTGAATCAAATATCATTATTGGTCCACGTAACTGCAAGTGCCACGTCAACGGCTTTTCTTAATATATTAAAAAAATTTACATTTCAGAAAAAGTCTAACGCCGTTGACGTTTTCCTTTGGAAATCGGATTGCATACCGATTACGCGCGGTGCGCTCTTGCTCTTACCGTACAGAGTAAACTCAGTTGGGCACACCTTGTATGTATGTGATCTATCCAGGCCGTACATCCATTTTCCATCTAATTTAAGGGGTTGAGCCTAAAATTGGAATATATCCAAATATCAAGTGGATCATACCACTGTAAACAGTGAGGATAATGATTTCCACTGTTGAAACCTTGCTAGGCCACACAGTGATGTTTATTTGTCATCCAACCTGTCCATAAGATCATACAGGCATGGATGAAGAGAAAACACAAATATAAGCTTGATCCAAAACTTTTGTAGCCCCGGAGAAATTTTCAACGGCAAACGTTCAATTCAACTGTTCCCTATAGTGTGGATTCAAATGTATATGCTTCATTTTTGGTTTTAAGCCCTAAAATTATTTGGTAAAATTGATGGATGGAGCGGATAAAATACATAAATCAATCATGGTGGACCGTACAGAGTTTACTCAGTACGCTAACATAGTGAGTTACGCAATCGGCTTCCTTCTATATGGGGATTCAGCCCTCGAGTTGAGTAGCGAGTCTCGCTACTAAAGTGACGTCAATTAGTTATGTGGGTCCCACTATGATGTATGTTTTGTATCCACAATGTCCATCCATTTGGAGAGATCATGTAAGACCCGTATCCTAGTCCGTACTGTTCCGTCAACTCCCAAGATCATTTCCATTGAAGTTCGACAATCCACGACCTATAATCGATGTTTGCGTGTGACCCTAAGTTGTATCATGTATATTTGAGTCGGCTTAATCCGAGACTTGTACCATTGCGACCGCACCGTCGCCGCAGTTCCAACGCCGCCACTCGCGCACCGATCCGATACCTAAGTCCGAAGATGTGGGTCCAAGTTTATTTCGAAGAAAACACTGCGCGTTTGTAATCCCAAGAGAATCTCTACAACATGTCACATCAATCACTCAATCAATCACCTTATGTCAAGTACAAGAGCAACTCATACTTTCTTTCTCCACAAGTCAAGCAAACCCCAAAAGTCAACAAGTCTCTCACCTCACCCATCACTCACCTCACATCCATCACCATCACTCTCTCTCCCTTATAACTCTCTCTCTCTCTCTCTCTCTCTCTCTCTCTCTCTCTCTCTCTCTCTCTCTCTCTCTCTCTCTCTCTCTCTCTCTCTCCTTCTCTTCATATTTTCCAAGCACCCAAAGGAGTGCACGTCCATGGTTTTTCATGAGAGAAAAGAGTGCTGTGTGGCCCACTTTCCTATCCCAAATCCTTCATCCTAGCCATTCATCCCTCATCATCCACCATCAAAGTGAAACATAAGTTGATCGGCTTTCCATCTGAACAAAAAGATCGAACAGTGGGTGCTTCTATAGGCTTAGATTTCATTTTTTTGATGATGGGCCAAGTGGGGCCTACCAATTGATGGTATGGATCTCACTTTGGACCCTAAATGTGGTCGATGGCCCACTATGATTCTCATTATCAATCCATGATGGGGCCATTCTCCATGGACCCCATCATGATGTTTACTTTCTAGTTGAAAGAGGTCATCTAGACCTTCTATTTTGGGTGGAGAATGAATCTTCACCGTTGATCTTTGATTTGTTGGGCCCACATGTATTGGGACTCACTTGATGTATGATTGAATGTAAGGGAGGGCTCATAGTGGCGGAGCCCTCCATCACATGTGTCCCTCTTTCTTTCTCTCTCTTCCTCTCTTTTTCATTTTCTTATGTGATGATGTGGCCGTGTGGCCCACCCGAATGTACCCCACTTGATGTATGTCTTATCCAAACCATCCAAAACCATGTGGGCCCTACCTTAAAGAGATGGGAAAACACAAATATCAAGTTTATCCAAATCAGGTGGGCCACGTCCATGTGGGACCCATCTTGATGCATTGTATATACACACCATCCGTCCAGCATCCAGGGATACTGGACGTGTTCAATGGGCGTTAACAGGCAGTGGGTGTACTGCCAGCAACAAAGAAATATATATATATATATATATATATATATATATTATATATATATATATTATATATATTATATATATATATTAGTTTGATTCTAACCTTAGATGGACCGCTCATGCAGGCCTCACCTTGACGTATGGAGCTAATCCACTCCGTCCATTCCATTCCTCAGCTCATTTTAGGCGTTGAGCCGAAAAATGAAGCTGATCCAATCTTCTGGTGGGCCATAGCATAGCAAACAGTGTTTTATACCGTTGAAATCCACCTGATGTTTCTACACGCCAAAATACCTCAAAAATTGGGCTTGATGGGTCTGTTTTGAGTCATGGAATTCAACGGCTGGGTCGGATTCACCTGATGCGGGCCCCACGTATGAAAAACTGCAGAAATACATAGTTTTTCAAAAAAAAAAAAAAAACAAACAACAACAAACGTTGCTGCTACTGACGTCAGCGCAGCAGCGTCCTACTACGTGGAGGGTGGGCAGGGTCCCAGCCGTGGGCCCCACCATGATGTGTGTTGAATGTCCACACCGTGTATCTGTTAGGCCCCCTCAGGGTAGTGGGCCACCCCAAAAATCAGCCTTATACGACGCTCAGGTGGCCCACACGGCTGGAAACAATGTGATTGAACATCTGCCATTGAAACCCTTTTGAGTATCACAGAAGTTTTGAATTATTATGAAATTTGTTTTTCCTTTTCATCTAGGTTCGTGTGACCTTATTAACGAGTTGGATTGCAGATAAACATTATGGTGGGCCCCACATGGAACCCACAATGATGTATGTGTTTTATTCACACTGTCCACAGCAGTGGACGGTGGAACCCACAATTATGTATATGTTTTATTCACACTGTCCACACCTGGACGGTGGGACACACCATGATGCATGTGTTGCATCCAAACCGTCCATCCATTTTTAAAGCTCATTTCATGGCATGAGCTAAAGAATGAGTCTGATCCATAGTTCAAGTGGATCCCCACCACTGAAAAATAGTGGAGATAGTGACATTCACCGTTCAAACTTCTTAAGGGCCACGATAGTTCTGATCAAGCTAATGTTTCTGCCTTCACTTCATTTATGTCCATTATTGGGCCCTGTAGGATTTTAACGGTGGAAATCACTGTCACTACTATCATTTGGAGTGCAGTCCAGTTGATCTGTTAATATGATTCGTTTATATGTAATATATATACATCTTGATATATTTGTGGCCTGTTGTTGAGGCCCACCTTGATATTTATAAGGCCCATTGGAGGAGGCCCATCTTGATGTAATTATGGCCCATCCATTGAGGCAATCTTGATATACATGAGGCCATGTTATGCGGCCCATTTGATGTATTGGAGGCCCATGGGTCGAGGCCTAATGGGATGTACATAAGGCTCATTGTAATGTGATTCCATCGTGGTTTATGTGTTGACCTTTATAGCGGGCTATGCCTTGGGAGCAATGATGGTTTGACGCCCACATTGTAAGTACAATGTTGGTTAAATGTCCGCATTGTAACCCTTCTTAGGGCCCGTTGATAGGCCCATACTTGTTATATGTAGGCCGTCTAGGCCCATCGGCGTTGTATGGATAGTTCATTACTTTATAACATGCTTAGTATAATTCCATGATTCATGCCCATACACATCATATGTATACTTGATATGAGGAATGTTTGATCATAGCATGAGCCGTTGGGCTGAGACATTTACGGGACTCCTTATGAGATGGAGTGCCTCACATGATCGCGTGGTACACGCGAGATTGTTGCAAGATTGTACGGTGTGACTCATGCATCTCGCATATATGTGACTTGATCATTGTACGCCCTAGCGACATCAGGGTCATGGCACAACAAGCACATCGTGGATGGCCGTATAAGCTAGGCTGAGTTTGACTAGCTCGCAAATGAGTCTGCTATCGACGATCCGGGTATGTATTGACAAACTACTGGTCAGGCGGATAGTGAGGCCTATTCCCCTCGCTGGGCTGTGCGGCTAGGGAGGCGGCAGTTAGTGTGGAGTGTATTAGACCCCAGTGATATCCCAGAGATGAATTGTATTGATATGTGTACTTGATGAGTACTAACATGCTTGCTTTGCATCTCGCATATGACATTTGAATACATAGGCCTCGCATCGCATGGCGTTGGTATGGCCGATAGCATTCATGTCTTGCATCACATAGCTTTGGTACAGTTGATAGCATTCATGGACTTACCGCATATTTTCACATTACTCTGATATTGTACACTTGGCGCTTGCCTTGCACACACACTTACACCACCCTCTAATCTTTTGTAAACTTATGCATGACCGTTGCGTGCAGGTGACATTGGATTGCAGCAGTACTGAGGCAGGAGCGTACATCAGATTATTTTGGAGTTTTTGATTACCCTGTATTTCCCTTTCCGCATTGTACTTAAAGTTTTAGATATAGTGGATATGTGGTGATGTTGTTTTGTGACTTAATTATGCTTGTGGCTATGCTCCATTACAAAAAAAAATGATACTAAAAATCCTCCTTGTAGGATCTCAGGATCGGAATTTGGCATGTGAGTACCGGGATCCGAGAATGGGGTACTACGGAGGCTGTCGGTGCCGGATTCGGCGATCGAAAATTTTGTGAGCACGTTTTTCGAGTTTGGGGCCTGACAGAAGTTAGTATCAGAGCATAACTTGGGAATACCTAAGGATCACATCACATATCTACTATGAACTTAGAATGAGTAGGTTCCGAGCCCGAATAACTTAGCGATTTTCCGACATAGACCTTTAACGTTTATGCCTTTGAGAATTCTCAAGGCTGATAGGCCCTTGTTCCTTTCTGTATGAAGTGATGCCTAGAAGAGCGACCCGAACAAATCCCGCTCCACCATCTGTAACTCCCGCTCCACCATCTACGACTCCCGCTTTACCACTTACGACTCCCGCCCCACCGCCAGATATTCCTGCTTTCCAGCCTGAGGATGTCACTCCTCTACCTGAAATCGGTGCAGATCCGACCGTACCTATGAGTGTCGCCCAACTGCAGCAGATGCTATAGGCGATGACCGCTATTCTTCAGGGGTAGAGCAGGCGTCCCACTGTTACGCCAGCCGAGGCCGAGCAGGAGCATGCGAGCGCCCTTCTCAAGGACTTTCGACAGCACGATCCTCCGCGTTTCCGGGGTGAGCAAAACCCTACTGCAGCAGGGAATGGTGATCCGAGGTGGAGAAGATATTTGACACCATGAGATGTACGACCCAACAACAAGTCCTATTAACCGTATTTCTTCTCCAGGGTGAGGCTCAGCATTGGTGGGCATTTGTTGCTCGATCGGTAGCGGCCGATTTTATGTTGACTTGGGAGGACTTTGTAGACCGGTTTGACCGGAAGTTCTTTCTCGAGCATGTTCCAGCAGCGCGCATTAGAGTTTGAGACTCTGGTCCAGGGAGACATAACTGTGTCCCAGTATGAGGCATGTTTCGTCGCGCTATCGATATTCACGACGTATCTTGTTGACGATGAGGAGCGGAAGGCCCACCGTTTTGAGAACGGTTTGTGTCCTGCCCTCAGGAGCCATGTGATCGGACACATGCTTCCGACATTTGAGCAGATTGTAGAGAGGGCCCAGATCTACGAGTCAGATTGGGCCGGTTTGCAGAGAGCCCGTTATAAGTGCAATAGTTATTTGCCCCTTTGGTTGTCAAATTTTGTGGTGCCAAAAACACAATCTATGTCTTGTGTAGCATGTTGATTTGTATGTTCAAGTCACTGCATCAATGCTACAAGCTAAGAACGGTGATTTACTTTAAGAAGTTCAAGTTCAAGATTCTTTGTCTACTTCTACAAGTTTCACAAAAGCTACATCAATAGGCATGTTCTTGTTCAAGTACAACTCAAGACTATAGAACAAGATGAAGTCCAAGCTTAAGAAGATCTCAAGTTCAAGCTACACCAGAGATCTCAAGCTTCACAATCTTCAAAGGTCAACCATTATTATAAGAAGTGAAGACTCAATGTCCATACTTCACATTTAAGGTTTGCATGACCTTAGTTTGACCTTAGGGTAGGTCATAATTCGAACTGAATTATTTTATAAGTGTTTGGTCTGTTCTAAGACTAGTCCTGGACTTTGTTCGACTAGTTCTAGAACTGGATCGACCAGTCCAAGAAATTTCAAGACCAGTCCTAAGTTGTTGCAAAATTTCAGAATTTTTTGGTTGAGCTTCGACCAGTCCTAGAGTCTGCTCGACTGGTTGTAGGAACAGTGCTGACTCATTCACGATCAGTCCTGCAGCTATGACTCAAACTCCAGCAACCATTTTTGATTTCTCACGACCAGTCGTGGGTGTGTCTCGACTAGTCGTGGAGGCCTCACGACCAGTCGTGGACACCCTAAGACCAGTCGTGGAACGGTTTTGTCCGATTGTGCTTAAAATTTCAAAATGCAGTTCGACCTACGACCAGTCATGGTGGCCACTCGACCAATCGAAGATACGATTTCTGTAACTATAAATAGAACACAAATTTCAGAGTTTTTCAGGAATTCAATTCAAGTAAATTCAAGGCATCACTTTGAGATAAGTTTGTGTTATTTTTAAGCTACGTTGTGCTTATTTAATATTCTCTTTTTGTTAGCTTTTATGCATTTGATTTTGTTTCTATATTCCAATCTGATTTGAAAGAGGAATTTTTGTATTCCGTCTTCTTGGAATCAAAATCAAATATAGCTAGCCCAACTGGTTTAATTTAAAATCAATTAGAACCTATAACCATTTTAAAGTGAGTATTGGACATTGAACTTCTATATTCGAACTTCTACTCCGATTGGTTCTTCCGAGCTGCTTCAAAAAGGAGAAATCCAGGTATTTTACATTATTATAATTTCCATTATTTTTGGTTTCTTGTGAGATTAAACTAGAAAAATCTCATTGTGTTGGTTATCAGAGGAGAGCCAGTAAAACTAAGAAAGTGGGGTTTTTGAATTGTGTAAGCCCATTTAAAAGACACAACTGTGAAGGTTTAAGGTGAACCTGTGAAACCTATTTTCATAGTGAACGCTGATATCCCCTATGTGAGGATATTATGAGTGGAGTAGCAATCTGTGTGGATGTTGTTTAATAGTTGGTGTACACACAGGCGAACAACTATAATTCTTTGTGTTTTGTAGTTTTGAATGTTTATTTAATTTCTGCATCTTTTATCATTCAAAGCTGTGGAATGTAGTTGTGGATGTGAATGTTGTAATCTTTTACATTTCAAGCATTGTGGGGAATGTTGTAATAACTTAGACTTAATTTCTTTGTTATTTATTTATCTATTTCTCTGTATTAAGTTTGAGTTTTTGATACAAAGACCTTTTTAGGAATCAGGTTGTCCTACCATAAACCTTTGTTTTTTATGTAAGGTTGTCCTTAGAACAACATTTGTATCAATCTCTCAATACTCATACATTTGAGGTTGCTTTACATTTCAGTATTGTGATTTATTTTTTTCAATTGTTTATAAGGCTATCTTATTCATTTAAATTCCACTGTTAAAGTTTTAATTTGGCATAGTCCTATTCACTCCCCCTCTAAGACATATAGCTTGGCCTTTTCACCCGTGACCAGAGGGGAGATCAGAAGAGGAAGGTGCCCTCTGGTAGTTCCCACCAGCAGCGTCATTCACACTAATGACGCACGACCCGCCCAGCATTTCGAGCACCAGTGGAACCCCCAGCACCACCTTTGGGACCGTTCACAGGTACCTACTTTGGATGCGGTAGAACAGGACATCGCGTGCACAAGTGTCCCCATCCGCAGCAGCAGCAGCCGAGGGCACCGCATCCACCTCCGCGACAACCACTACAGCAGTAGCAGCGACTGTAGCACCAGCCTGCGGGGCCCCCCCACAGCAGCAGAGGTAATAGATCAAGCCGCCACAGTTGCAAAAACATCAGTAGAGACCTCAGAGGGGACCTACACCTCCCCAGTAGGCCCAGGGCAGATTTTATGCCACACAGCAGGACCCTCAGTCATTAGGAGGAGTTGTCGAGGGTACTCTCCCTGTTTCTGCATGCATTGCACGTGTATTGTTTGATTCTGGTGTATCGCATTCCTTTGTGGCCGATAATTTCTATCGATCGACCGATTTGCCAATGGATTTACCTATGAGGGTTTGTCGGTGTCAACGCCCTTGGGGAAGACTATAGTGTTAGACTGACTTTGCTCATCTTGCCCCGTTCTTATTGGGGATATCTTTTTGCCTGTTGATTTGTTCGTATTATTGATGTCCGAGTTTGATGTCATCCTGGGCATGGATTGGCTCACCGAGTACCACGCCATATTGAAATGCTCCGTGACGACAATCACGTTCTTTATACCCGGCGTGCCAGAGTTTCAGTTTGTTACCGAGTCCAGAGGAGAGCAGCTTTCTTACTTGTTATCATGTGTCGTTGAGGAGTCAGTTGCTTTGAGTATCGACGAACTGTCAGTAGTTTGTGGTTTTCCCGATGTGTTCCGGGAGATTCCGGGGTTACCACCTCGTCGGCACATTGAGTTCCAGATTGATCTCGTGCCCGGTACCGTGTCTATTTCGAAGGCCTCGTATCGTATGACATCGTTGGAGTTGCGGAAACAACAGAAGCAGTTGGACGAGTTACGCGAGTTAGCTTTATCGGTCCGAGCAGTTCACCGTAGGGAGCGCCGGTACTCTTCGTGAAGAAGAAGGATAGCTTGTTAAGATTTTGCGTAAACTACCGCGAGCTCAACAATGTCACGATCAAGAACAAGTACCCGCTCCCGAGGATCAATGATTTGTTTGATCAGCTGTAAGAGGTGTAGTTCTTTTCTACGATAGACTTGCAGTCCAGTTATTATCAAGTTTGGGTCCGAGATGAGGATATCCCGAAGACAGCTTTTAGGATGCGCTATGAACATTTTGAGTTCCAGGTCATATCCTTCGGACTAACCAATGCGCTCGTAGTGTTCATGCAGTTGATAAACGAGGTCTTCCGTCCGTATCTCGATCAGTTTGTTGTGGTATTCATCGACAACATTCTGATATATTCAAGGACCCGCGAGGAGCATGAGCGGCATCTGGAGATTACCTTACAGACCCACCGTGCACACCAGCTTTAAGCGAAGCTGTAGAAGAGCGAGTTCTGGGAGGAGGAGGTGAAGTTCCTCGGTCTTGTGGTGACAAGGCAGGGTGTCATTGTAGACCCCTCAAAGATCGATGTCGTATGTCAGTGGGGCCAGCCCACGAACGCATCTGAAATCCGTAGTTTTGTTGGTTTGACGAGCTACTACCGACGTTTTATTGAGGGATTCTCTCGTATTGCAGCCCCGTTGACCAGGTTGACTCGAAAGGGTGCCGAGTTCGTTTGGAGCGACGCTTGTGAGCAGACATTTGTGGAGTTAAAGGACCACCTTACGTTCACTCCTGTCCTCACTCTTTCCTCTGGGAGTGATGGATTTTTTATATTTACCGATGCCTCGTGAGTTGGCTTGGGTCTTGTCCTGATGTAGCACGGGAAGCCGGTGGCTTATGCGTCTCGCCAACTCAAGGTCTATTAGTTGAACTACCCCACGCATGATTTGGAGTTGGCAACAGTTGTTTTCGCATTGAAGGTGTGGAGGCACTATCTTTATGGGGTGAGGTTCGAGTTCTTATCCGACCACAGGAGCTTGAAGTATCTGTTCTCTCATTCTGAGCTGAACATGAGGCAGAGGCGTTGGATGGAGCTCCTGATGGACTATGATTTTGATCTCTAGTACCACCCGGGTAAGGCGAACGTGGTGGCGGATGCCCTCAGCCGTCAGCCACGAGGCCTGATGGCGCACATGATGATTCAGGAGTGGAGGATGCTCGAGGATGTGTCTGCATTTGACTTCGAGATCGGCTTGTAGTCTTTTATTGTGAAGTTATCGAGCCTGTCGATTCAACCCTCTCTTATCGCAAGGGTGATCGAGGCTCAACAGACGGATGAGTCATTGCAGGATTACCAAGCAGAGACAGCATCTGAGAGTCAGACAGATTGATAGATTGGTTCTAATAGTGGACTTCATTTCAGAGGCCGATTATGTGTCCCGGATATTCCTGAGTTACACCGAGATCTTATGACTGAGGCACATCGATCGCGGTTCTCTGTCTACCTTGGCTCGACGAAGATGTATCGCTTTATGAGGCGTCAGTATTTTTGGGTAGAGATGAAGCGTCAGATAGCTAGTTTTGTGGCCAAGTGTGACACGTGCCAGCATGTTAAGGCTGATCATCAGAGACCCCCTGGTCTATTGCAGCTGTTGAGCATCCCGATGTGGAAGTGGAAACACATATCTACCGATTTTGTCATGGGTTTACCGAGGACACAGCGCGGTCATGACGTCATGTGGGTTGTTATGGACAATCTAAAAAAGTCGACACATTTTCTTACGATTTGTGAGACCTAGCATACGGACCGGCTCGCCAAGTTGTTTGTTGATAAGATCGTGAGACTGCACGTTGTTCCTGTCTCGATCATTTCAAACTGAGATCCGAGGTTCACATCTTAGTTTTGGAGGATCTTGCAGAGAGCGATGAAGACTGATTTGCAGCTCAGCACCGCGTATCATCCACAGACCGATGGCCAAACCGAAAGGGTCAACCAGATCCGTGGCGCGATTAATTTCTCGGGTAGCTGGGACGAGCACCTGCGATTGGCTGAGTTCGCTTATGACAACAGCTATCAGGCAACTATTGACATAGCTCCTTTTGAGGCATCATATGGTAGACCGTGCAGATCTCTGAGTTGTTAGACCGAGGTTGAAGAGCGACGTCTCCTGGGTCCCAAGCTTGTGCAGCAGACGTCAGAGGCTATCGATATCATCAGGCAAAAGATGTGCACAGCTCAGAGCCGCAGAAGAGTTTTGTTGATCGTTGGTGTCGTCCCTTGGAGTTTACCTTTGAAGACCATGTATATCTCAAGGTATCACCCATGAAGGGTGTGGTTCATTTTAGAGCGAAGCGCAAGCTTGCCCCAAGATTCATAGGACCTTTCGAGATCACAGGGCGCGTTGGCACCGTGGCTTATTGGCTTGCCTTGCCATCTCAGTTGTCTAGCGTCCACAACATTTTTCATATCTCCATGTTGAGGAACTGTGGGTCAGATATTGTTCCCGTTATTGATTGGCAACCGTTGGAGGTTCGTGAGGACACTTCTTACATTGAGCAGCCAGTTCGTATCCTCAATCGGAAGGAGCAGGTCCTGCGGACCAAGGTCATTCCCTTGGTGAAGGTATAGTGGGGCCATCATAATGTGGATGAGGCATCTTGGGAGCGCGAGGTAGAGATTTGAGAGCGTTATCCCCATCTTTTCGATGATTGATTGTATAATGTATTGTATTTTGATTATATACGATGTTATGTTTCCTATTTCCTTATGAGTTACGTTGAGTTGCAATGGTAGTGTAAATTTTGAGGATGAAATTTTTAGTAGGTGGGGAGAGCTGTAAGACCCATATCTTAATCAGTATTATTCCGTCGACTCCCGCGATCCTTTCCGTCGAAGTCCAGCAATCCGCGACCTTTAAACAATGTTTATGCGCGACCCTAAGTCGTATCCTTTAGATTTGAGTCGGCTTAATCCGAGACTTGTACCATTATGACAGCACCGTACCGTAGTTCCAACGCCGCGACTCATACACCGATCCATACCTAGGTCCGAAGATGTGGGCCCACGTTTATTTCGAAGAAAATGACACGGGTTTGCAATCCCAAGAGAATCTCTACAACATGTCACATCAATCAATCACTTAAATCAATCATTCAATTATCTCATGTCAAGTACAAGTGCAACTCATACTTTCTTTCTCCACAAGTCAAGCAAACCCCAAAAGTCAACAAGTCTCTCACCTCACCCATCACTCACCTCACATCCATCACCCATCACTCTCTCTCTCTCCCTCTCTCCTTCTCTTAATGTTTTGCAAGCACCCAAAGGAGTGCACGTCCATGGTTTTTCAAGAGAGAAAAAAGCATTGTGTGGCCCACTTTCCTATCCGAAATCCTTCATCCTAGTCATTCATCCCTCATCATCCACCATCAAAGTGAGACACAAGGAGATCGGCTTTCCATCGGACCAAGAAGATCGAACAGTGGGTGCTTCTATATGCTTAGATTTCATTCTTTTGATGATGGGCCAACTGGGGCCTACCAATTGATGGTATGGATCTCACTTTAGACCCTAGATGTGGCGATGGCCCACTATGATTCTCATGATCATTCCATGATGGGGCCATTCTCCATGGACCCCATCATGATGTTTACTTTCTAGTTGAAAGTGGTCATCTAGACCTTTTATTTTGGACGGAGAAGGAATCTTTACCGTTGATCTTTGATTTGTTGGGCCCACATGTATTGGGACCCACTTGATGTATGATTGAATGCAAGGGAGGGCTCATAGTGGCGGAGCCCTCCATCACACGTGTCCCTCTTTCTTTCTCTCTCTCTCCCTCTCTTTTTCATTTTCTTATGTGATGATGTGGTCGTGTGGCCCACCCAAATGTACCCCACTTGATGTATGTCTTGTCCAAACCATCCAAAACCATGTGGGCCCTACCTTAGAGAGATGGGAAAACACAAATATCAAGTTGATCCAAATCAGACGGGCCACGTCCATGTGGGAACCATCTTAATGCATTGTATATACACGCCATCCTTCCAGCGTCCAGGGACGCTGGACGTGTTCAATGGGCGTTAACAGGAAGTGGGTGTTCTTCCAGCAACAAAGAAAGAAAAAAATTAAATATATATAATAATATATATATTAGTTTGATTCCAACCTTAGGTGGACCGCTCATGCAGGCCTCACCTTGACGTATGGAGCTAATCCATGCCGTCCATTCCATTCCTCTGCTCATTTAGGCGTTGAGCCAAAAAAATGAAGCTGATCCAATCTTCTGGTGGGCCATAACATAACAAACAGTGTTTTCTACCGTTGAAATCCACTTGATGTTTCTACACGCCAAAATACCTCGAATATTGGGCTTGATGGGTCTGTTTTGAGTCATGGAATCCAACAGTTGGGTCGGATTCACCTGATGCAGGCCCCATGTATGAAAAACTATAGAAATACATAGTTTTTCAAAAAAAAAAAAAAACAGCAAGCAGCAGCAAACGCTGCTGCTGTTGACGTCAGCGCAGCAGCATCCTACTGCGTGGATGGTGGGCCGGGTCCCAGCCGTGGCCCCCACCATGATGTGTGTTGAATGTCCACACCGTGCATCTGTTAGGCCCCCTCAGGGCAGTGGGCCACCCCAAAACTCAGCCTTATCTGACGCTCAAGTGGCCCACATGGTAGGAAACAGTGTGATTGAACGTCTGCCATTGAAACCCTTTTGGGTATCACAGAAGTTTTGAATTATTATGAAATTTGTTTTTCCTTTTCATCTAGGTCCGTGTGACCTTATTAACGGGTTGGATTGCAGATAAACATTATGGTGGGCCGCACGTGGAACCCACAATGATGTAAGTGTTTTATTCACACCGTCCACAGCAGTGGACGGTGGAACCCACAATGATGTATATGTTTTATTCACACCATCCACACCTGGACGGTGGGACCCACCATGATGCATGTGTTGCATCCAAACCGTCCATCCATTTTTAAAGCTCATTTCATGGCATAAGCTAAAGAATGAGTCCGATCCATAGTTCAAGTGGATCTCCACCACTGAAAAATAGTGGAGATAGTGACATTCACCGTTCAAAGTTCTTAAGGGCCATGATAGTTCTGATCAAGCTAATGTTTCTGCCTTCCCTTCACCTATCTCCATTATTGAGCCCTGTAGGATTTTAACGGTGGAAGTCATTGTCACTACTATCATTTGGAGTGCGGTCCAGTTGATCTTTTGATATGATTCATTTATATATACTATATATACATTTTGTTGTATTTGTGGCTCGTTGTTGAGGCCCACCTTTGATATTTATAAGGCCCATTACAGGAGGCCCATCTTGATGTAGTTATGGCCCATCCATTGAGGCCACCTTGTTATACATGAGGCCATGTTATGCGGCCCATTTGATGTATTGGAGGCACATGGGTCAAGGCCCATTGGAATGTACATAAGGCCCATTGTAATGTGATTCCACCGTGATTTATGTGTTGACCTTTTTAGCGGGCTATGCCTTTGGAGCAATGATGGTTTGACGCCCACATTGTAAGTATAATGTTAGTTAAATGTCCGCATTATAACCTCCTCAGGGCCCATTGATAGGCTCATACTTGTTGTGTGTAGGCCGTCTAGGCCCATCAGCGTTGTATGGATAGTTCATTACTTTTTAACATGCTTAATATAATTCCATGATTCATGTCCATACGCATCATATGTATGCTTGATATGAGGAATGTTTGATCATAGCATAATGAAGGCTTGGTACGCGCGGGATTGCTGCATGATTGTACATGTGACTCATGCATCTCGCATATGTGTGACTTGATCATTGTACGCCCTAGCGACATCAGGGTCGTGTGATGAGGGTCGAATATTGCATCTCAGACCCCGACTATTACCAGATTTTACGTATATGATAATGCTTAATGGAGTGTTTTAATCGTGTTTTCATTGCAGGACGTAATAATGAGCGTTAGACTGAAAAGAGAATTAAAAGCATGGATTTGATGATCCATAGTCACCAGAGCACGGGATGGACTCCAGAGAACCAATAATGAAGATTTTACACGCCTGGGATCTGAGGAAAGCAAGCCAAAGGGGTCCGAAAAGGGTCCAGAATGCAAGATCACAGGTTTCCCACTGTCCGATTGGCTCGAAACTTCATACATGTGATGAAGGATATAAATGAACCGTACATATTAAATTTCATCTATTGAAGATCTCGGAAAGTGGCCCAACGAACAGATCAGCCCATAAACCGTTGATTCTAGGCCCACCTGATATCTGGAACTGCCTCAACTTTGGTCTCGACAGTTAATATAGTTTGAGAAAAGGAATGGACGGATTGGATTTCGTAACAACATCATAGTGGGTCCTGTATGTGGTGCATGTACATCATGTACACTACACGCCAGCGCCACACCAAATCGACTAACGCGGTCAGCGAGCCGCTGACTCGTGCTCGGCCCTTCTTCTCAAACCGAGAAGAACGCAAACAGCGTCTTCTCTGATTGATTTGGGTTTCGCTTGTGGGCCCCACCTATCATCCAGAGCACCAATCCGGACCGTCTATCAGCACTAAATGAAGGCTGTTATCAATGCCTAGGTGACAGAATCATAAATCATCATCAAGAGAAAAATCTAGCCGTTCAAACATGGAATGGACGGTGTAATGAGATCTTCTGTGGCCCAGACCAAAACGAAGAAAAATTATATAGTTCCGACCGAAATGCCGAGAGAAATTCGGTGAACGGAGTGGATTCCGCTGTGGATTCCGATCACGGACCCCACCATCACCGCAGCTATCGGGTTTCGCGTCCGCGCAACAACGGACGCTGTCCATTTTTGCGGAAGTCAGTGA
The DNA here is from genome assembly GCA_021015155.1 of Magnolia officinalis. NCBI lineage: Eukaryota > Viridiplantae > Streptophyta > Magnoliopsida > Magnoliales > Magnoliaceae > Magnolia > Magnolia officinalis. The sequence continues at coordinate 19,585,439 of JAJHSJ010000017.1, forward strand.
GTCCCGTGCATGGTCTGTCCGGCCGATCCAAGCCGTTCATCGCGTAGAAGGCTTCGAGAGCTTCAAAACCATGCTGATATTCCACTCCCATGCGTAGACACATGCGTGATACAGAGGCCACAAACAGGCAGTCTTTTGACGTTTAAAACTGATTTTGTTGTGATCTCTTCTCTGAGCCGTGTCAATGGACAGTCAAAACCACCCATTCTTGACTGAAATTTCGTCCTGAATCCAATGGACGGGGTGGATTTTTCAGAAAACACTTCGGTGGGGCCCACCGATCATGGCTGCGAAAATTTGTACTCCATGTCCTGCTACAACTCTGCCACTGACTCCAGCCCTCCAGCAACTATAAAAGAGGAGTTTCGGACGTGCAAAAGGCATTCAGAAATTGGGGATTCCAAATCCGGTGCAAGGGAGAGAAGAAAGAGAAGAAAAAGAAGAGAGAGAGAGAAGGATGTTTTCGGTGATATTCCATTTAATCTTCTTGTTATTTGAATTCATGGCTTGCTAATCTCTCAGCTAGGGCTGAGATGAAGCCCCTAATTTGAATACTCTTGTTATAATTTGATTTTACTTTGATTTGATTGGTGTGTTTCTTTCTCTAAGTGGGTTTGATTGGTTTAAATTCTATACTTCTCCATCTATGAACTCGACCAAAGTATATAGATGGATGTTGTTTGGATGCTTATTCTAGGTGCTTGTGTCTGATCATGAACAAGTTTCCTATAGAGGAAGAAACAGGGTGCTTTAATGAACTATACATTCCATGTGCCCGACTAAGGACATGGGATATGTTATTCATGGCATTGCTTAAAGGAATTAGACATTCTGTATGCCCGAGTAAGGACACAGATTGTGCTTTCTCTATACAAGTGGTATCAATCTAGATTAAGGTGAATAAACAGACAAAACAAGGGTTAGGATAATTAGGGGTGGATTCGAAAGTCCTGGTGCTCTTTCTCTGATTGAATTTTCTTCCCTATTCTCAATAGTTATTTTCCATAAATTTGTGTTAGTAATTCGCTCTAGTATTTGTTGGATTAGTTAAGGAGAATCATATATTTGAATTGTGACGACCAGTCCTCGTGGGAACGATCTCGTAATACGTACCATATCTACATCTGATTCGTATACTTGCGAGTTTAAAAATCATTTAAATCATGTTGGTTTAAATAAAACATCAAGTTTTTGGCGCCGTTGCCGGGGACTGTTTCGGTACAATTGGATTTAGGATTCTCTCTTATCATAATTCCTAGTCTTAGGATTTTACTAAACTTTAGGATTACATTTTTTTTTTATTTTAGAAACTAACCTATTTCCTATTTTATAGAGTTCTGACATAACCTTCTAAATTGGAATTAAGGAAGGAAGCTACTAAGTGAAGGAGGAGCTTCTTAAATCTTCTGACATCAATCATCTCCTTTTTCGGGTTCTTTCTTCCCATTCTTATTTACATAGTTTTAACTTGTTTTAGAATATCATAGTTTCTAGTTCTAGTTTTCTTTCTCTTAGGTATTACTTAGTTTATGCTAGGATGTAGATCTCTAGATATAGAATTAGCGTCTTGTGATCCTAAAATAGAAAGAACATTCCATAGAAGATTGAGAGACATCCCAGTTGAAATGGTGAATGAGAATGAAGTTAAAGCGCTTAGGGATTATTCAGCCCCTGTCCAGTTTAATGCACCTTCATGCATAGTGTTGCCAGTCACAACGGCAGCACACTTTGAACTTAAACCTGGGGTCATACAATTGTTGCCCTCTTTCTACGGTTTAGACAAGGAGGACCCATATCATCATATGAAAGAATTCCTAGACATTTGCTCTACCTTTCGGTTCCAAAACTTCTCAGATGAATCAATCCGTTTGCGCCCTTTTCCTTTTTCTTTGAAGGATAAGGCAAAAGCATGGTTGAATTCTCTAGAAGTTGAGTCTATCACTACATGGGACCAACTGTCTAGGAAGTTCTTAAACAAGTTCTTCCCTGTTCACAAAACTAATGCCCTCTGTAGAGAAATCACTAACTTCACACAAAAAGAGGGCGAGCACTTTCATGAATGTTGGGAAAGATGGAAGGACTTGCTTCTTAAATGTCCACACCACGGTTTTGAGAAGTGGCAACAAGTGCAATACTTTTATGACAGTTTGACACCCCAAAATCGTCGCATGGTTGACGCCACTAGTGGAGGGTCCTTCATGACCAAAAGCGATATCGAAGCGTGGAAATTCTTTGAAACCTTGTGTGAAAACTCCCAACAATGGGACTATTCAGATAGAGGTGAAAGAAGTCCTCAACCACAAAAGAAAGGTGGTATATATGAGATAGGAGTCACGCCTGATCTCTATGCCAAGATTGATGGCCTGACAAAGAAGGTTGATGCTCTGATGTTGTATAATGGACCTCCACAAACAACTCAAGCCGAGGCTTGTGCCATATGTTCTAGTCCTGCCCATCCTACGCAAGCTTGCCCATCTGGTGCAACATTTTCAGAATTCCTCTCTGAACAAGTTCATGCTTTGAACACCTTTCAGAAACCTGGGAATGATCCTTACTCGAACACATACAACCCAGGGTGGGCTAGACATCCAAATTTCTCGTGGGCGAAAGGACCGCAACAAGGAGGACCATCTGGAAATCCTCCTTTGCAACCTTACCATCAAGTTGGCAATCAACAACCTCAGCAGTTTCCGCAGTATCAACAAGTTCCTTCACAATCACGGAAACCATCTCTTGAAGACACTCTCAGTCTTTTTATGCAGAGCTCTCTCTAATTCCAAAAAGACACCCAACAAACCTTACTAGCCAACCAGCAAAGCTTACATGCAAATGCGCAATCCATTGCTAAGCTGGAAGTACAATTGGGTCAACTAGCTACCGCATTGAATGAGAGAGAGAAGGGTAAGTTCCCTGGCCAACGTATGGCTAATCCAAAGGGACAGTATGAGATTGACTCTAATTCCAACCAAGGGCAATATCACGAGCAAGCCAAATCAATCACTACCCTTAGGTCAGGCAAACAGATTGACAACAGAATAGAGATGCCTAGGGATGAATCAAATTCCAAAACAGAAGATCAAGATGAAGCAGAGAGACACACCAATGCATCTAAAGTCCAAAAGCTCTCTGACTCTCCAAGAGACACTAATGTGCCACCCTACGTGCCCAAAGCACCCTTTCTTCAACGTCTGGCACCAATAAAGAAAAGAAACAACTTTGATGAAATCTTGGATGTGTTTAAAAAAGTGCAAGTCAACATCCCGTTGCTTGACGCTATCAAGCAAGTCCCTACGTACGCTAAGTTTCTTAAAGACTTATGCACTCAAAAGCGTAAGCAGAATGTTCATAAGAAAGTCTTCCTTGCAGAGCAACTTAGCTCCATGATTCAACATAACACCCCTCCTAAATTTAGGGATCCAGGAGCTCCCACCATTTCTTGCGTCATAGGAGATCATAAGATTGGGAAGGCATTACTTGATTTAGGGGCGAGCGTGAATTTGTTGCCATATTCGGTTTATGAGCAGCTAGGACTTGGTGAGTTGAAACCGACTAAAATAACGTTACAACTACCTGATAGATCTGTCAAGGTGCCCCGGGGTGTTATTGAAGATGTGTTAATCCAGGTTGATAAGTTTTATTTTCCAGTGGATTTCATAGTGATAGATACTCAGCCTGTCCAGAATCCTCATAGTCAGATCCCAGTCATCTTGGGTCGTCCATTTTTTGCCACATCTAATGCTATTATAAATTGCAGGAATGGAGTTATGAAGTTGTCATTTGGTAACATGAATATTAAACTCAATGTTTTTAATGCAGGACAACAACTCGCAGATTTGGAAGACATATTCGAAGCAGACATGATCGATAGTCTAGTGCAGGACTCCTTCCTCAAATCTTTTGAAGATCCACTTGAGACCTGCTTAGCACAACATGGCATGGATTTTGACATGAATAGTCCCATTCACGAAGTCATTGCACTGCTCGACTCTAATCCTATATTGGAGACTGAAAAATGGAAAGCGAAAGTGGAACCCCTTCATCCCTTTGAGACTCTGCCTGACAGCACAGTTCCTAACTATGAGAAGGCAAAGAAGAGCAGGTTGCTTAATGTTCTTCGAACATATAAGGCAGCAATTGAACGGAAGATAGCAGAAATACAAGGAGTGTGCCCCACTGTATGTAAGGATCATGCTGCGGAAATGTCACGTAAAATGCAAAGGAAGCATGATCCTAACATGGAAGAAGTTGTTCGAGCAGAAGTCCTTAAATTGTTTGATGATAGTGTCAATTACCTCATTTCAGATAGCACAGTTCATGGGAACTCACATCACTTGTCTGGGATTGGTTAACCACGGTGTTGAGGTAATTTCTTTGGCGGACCCTGGTTATAAAGATTAGTTCATTTATGGTCCGTTCTTGTCTGGCTGAAGACGTTAAACTTAGCGCTCCTAGGAGGCAACCCGGCGTTTCATTTTATTTCTTTTTCCTTGTTAGTTAGTTCAATGTTTGTGGGTAACATTACTGCAAACCCTCACGAGACTACAACTCGTCCACTAGGGGTAACCTAGGGGTTTAAAGGCTTGTTGCATACGCTAAATGCAATCGAGAGCACCTGCGAAAGTGGTATAGGTAGGATTTTCTTTTTAGGATTTTATTTTTGCTATTTTTTTATTTTGTTTTTGTTGATATCTCTCTTGTGCTGACCTGCTTTTATGTTAATATTTTTGAGCAAGCATCTTGATTCTCCGTACAGGTACTATCTTTCCATCACTCCTCTTTTATTCTCGTTGTCTCATGTGCATTGCATGTTTATTTCTTTTACATTGAGGACAATGTAGATTTTAGGTTGGGGGTGGGAGATTAGGTTACCTAATCAGTTTTATTTTCATGGTCTTGAGCAAAATTGTGAAAATTTTTAAAATTTTTCTGGAATTTCTGTTGAATTCAAAGTGATTTTGAAGGATAGTTGTGATTTTGAAATTACAAGATACAGAATGTGAGTAATTTATGACTCTTGGATTCAGTTGTCTGGTAGATTTCACAGTTAAGTTTGAATTGTTAATCTATGATTAGAAGTTGTAAACATTGATTGAGCCAGGATTGCACATATCAGATCTCACTTACACATTAAGTTTTCAGTTCGATATTAAATGGTAACTTGGTAATCACTAAGCATGAAAGGAACCAGCCTGAAAAATAAAATTTTTAGCATCAGTTTATAAAGAAGAATTGAATGAGTAAGTCGCATAATCGTCATCATAGGTTTGCTCCCTATAGATGAAGATTCGATTCCCCAAAGTTGACATGAGAAAAGAGTTAGGCGACAAGTTTTCACCATAGGTTTGCTCCCTATAGGTGAGGATTTGATTCCCCTCCTTGGCGCTACTACTATAAAAGAAATCAAAGGCTGATAGAACGAAAAGATGATCTAAAAGGCAAGTGTTGGTTTCGGGTTTGGTTGTCACGAATTACTAATGATATCATGAAATTGACAATTGGATCTTTTAATGATTGTAGGCCGAGATTACAATATACACTCATGGAACTCAATGTTTAAAATTGTTCTAATTAATGGATTAATATTTTGAACTTGATTATGAAGTTTACTGTAAGTTTGATTTCAAGAGAAAAATCTTCTCACCATTCATGAATCGTAGAATTTTCACATTTCAATTATCTGTTCACACGTCACTTGAGTTTACAGGAATTGTCCTTTATTTCTGAAATTATTTTTCGCATGTTTTGCTCGGGACTAGCAAAATGCTGGTTGGAGGTTGTGATGAGGGTCGAATATTGCATCTCAGACCCCGACTATTACCAGATTTTACATATATGATAATGCTTAATGGAGTGTTTTAATCGTGTTTTCATTACAGGACGTAATAATGAGCGTTAGACTAAAAAGAGAATTAAAAGCATGGATTTGATGATCCAGAGTCACCAGAGCACGGGATGGACTCCAGAGAACCAATAATGAAGATTTTACACACCTGAGATCTGAGGAAAGCAAGCCAAAGGGGTCTGAAAAAGGTCTAGAATGCAAGATCACAGGTTTCCCACTGTCCAATTGGCTCAAAAGTTCATACATGTGATGAAGGATATAAATTAACCGTACATATTAAATTTCATCTATTGAAGATCTCGGAAAGTGGCCCAACGGACAGATCGGCCCATAAACCGTTGATTCTAGGCCCACCTGATATCTGGAACTGCCTCAACTTTGGTCTCGACGGTTAATATAGTTTGAGAAAAGGAATGGACGGATTGGATTTCGTAACAACATCATAGTGGGTCCTGTATGTGGTGCATGTACATCATGTACACTACACGCCAGCGCCACACCAAATCGACTAAGGCGGTCAGCGAGCCGCTGACCCGCACTCGGCCCTTCTTCTCAAACTGAGAAGAACGCAAACAACGTCTTCTCTGATTGATTTGGGTTTCGCTTGTGGGCCCCACCTATCATCCAGAGCACCAATCCGGACCGTCTATCAGCACTAAATGAAGGCTGTTATCAATGCCTAGGTGACAGAATCATAAATCATCATCAAGAGAAAAATCTAGCAGTTCAAACATGGAATGGATGGTGTAATGAGATCTTCTGTGGCCCAGACCAAAACGGAGAAAAATTATATAGTTCCGACCGAAATGCCGAGAGAAATTCGGTGAACGGAGTGGATTCCGCTGTGGATTCCGATCACGGACCCCACCATCACCGCAGCTATCGGGTTTCGCATTCGCGCAACAACGGACGCTGTCCATTTTTGCGGAAGTCAGTGAGTCTCGTGCATGGTCTATCCGGCCAATCAGAGCCGTTCATCGCATAGAGGGCTTCGAGAGCTTCAAAACCATGCTGATATTCCACTCCCATGCGTACACACATGCGTGATACAAAGGGCACAAACAGGCAGTCTTTTAACGTTCAAAACTGATTTTGTTGTGATCTCTTCTCTAGGTCGTGTCAATGGACAGTCAAAACCACCCATTCTTGACTGAAGTTTCGTCCTGAATCCAATGGACGGGGTGGATTTTTCGGAAAACACTTCGGTGGGGCCCACCGATCATGGCTGCAAAAATTTGCACTCCATGTCCTGCTACAACTCTGCCACTGACTCCAGCCCTCCAGCAGCTATAAAAGAGGAGTTTTGGACATGGGAAAGGCATTCAGAAATTGGGGATTCCAGATCCGGAGCAAGGGAGAGAATAAAGAGAAGAAAAAGAAGAGAGAGAGAGAAAGATGTTTTCGGTGATATTCCATTTAATCTTCTTGTTATTTGAATTCATGGCTTGCTAATCTCTCAGCTAGGGCTGAGATGAAGCCCCTAATTTGAATACTCTTGTTATAATTTGATTTTACTTTGATTTGATTGGTGTGTTTCTTTCTCTAAGTGGGTTTGATTGGTTTAAATTCTATACTTCTCCATCTATGAACTCGACCAAAGTATATAGATGGATGTTGTTTGGATGCTTATTCTAGGTGCTTGTGTCTGATCATGAACAAGTTTCCTATGGAGGAAGAAACAGGTTGCTTTAATGAACTATACATTCCATGTGCCCGACTAAGGACATGGGATATGTTATTCATGACATTGCTTAAAGGAATTAGACATTCTGTATGCCCGAGTAAGGACACAGATTGTGCTTTCTCTATACAAGTGGTATCAATCTAGATTTAGGTGAATCAACAGACAAAATAAGGGTTAGGATAATTAGGGGTGGATTCGAAAGTCCTGGTGCTCTTTCTCTGATTGAATTTTCTTCCCTATTCTCAATAGTTATTTTTCATAAATTTGTGTTAGTAATTCGCTCTATTATTTATTGGATTAGTTAAGGAGAATCATATATTTGAATTGTGATGACCAGTCCTCGTGGGAATGATCTCGTAATACGTACCATATCTACATCTGATTCGTATACTTGCGAGTTTAAAAATCATTTAAATCATGTTGGTTTAAATAAAACATCATCGTGGCTCCACAGGCACATCATGGTTAGCCGTATCGGATACCGAAAATACTTGGTTCTAACACTGTGGACAAATAGGATGTCCTTGGGTAAAAGTCTTAGAACCTTTTTGGTACCAGGAGGTGCTTCAACGTATAGACCGGGTGGAAACACGAGCGCCCGAGTGCTGAATACCAGTAAGCCGCGTCTCCCATAGTGTCGTGGTCGGTTGGAAGGGGGTGTGGCCTTATCTTCCCGAGTGAGGGGGCTATAAGCTAGGCTGAGTTTGACCAGCTCTCAAATGAGTCTACTATCGCGATCCGGGTAGGTATTGGAAGACTACTGGTCAAGTGGATTGTGAGGTCTATTCCCCTCGCTAAGTTGTGCGGCTAGGGAGGAGGCAGTTAGTGTGGAGTGTACTAGACCCCGGTGATATCCCAGAGACGAACTATACTGATATGTGTACTTGATGAGTACTGGCATGCTTGCTTTGCATCTCGCATATGACATTTTCCTACATACGCCTCGCATCGCATGGCTTGGTATAGCCGATAGCATTCATGCCTTGCATCACATAGATTTGGTACAGCTGATAGCATTCATGGATTTACAGCATATTTTCGCATTACTCTGATATTGTACACTTGGCGCTTGCCTTGTGCACATACTTACACCACCCTCTATGCTTTTGTAACCTTATGTACGACCGTTGCATGCAGATGACATTGGATCGGAGCAGCGCTGAGGCAGGAGCGCACATCAGATTATTTTGGAGTTTTTGATCACCCTGTATTTTCCTTTCCACATTGTACTTAAAGTTTTTGATATAGTGGATATGTGGTGATGTTGTTTTGTGACTTGGTTATGCTTGTGGTTATGCTCCATTATAATAAAAAAAAAATCATATTGAAAATCCTTCTTGTAGGATCCCAGGATCGGAATCTGGCATGTGAGTGCCGGGATTCAAGAATGGTGCACTATGAAGGCTGTCGGTGCCGGATTCGACGATCGGGAATTTTGTGAGCCCATTTTTTGAGTTTGGGGCGTGACAGATCATTTTCGGGCATGAGCCATAGAATGAATCAGATCCAACGGTAAATTTTTGGTTCATGGAGTATTTCGTTGGGGATCATTAGTGGGGACTATTTAATTTCAATTACTTGCAAGTAAAGTCAGCTCCAAAGTTTTCATTGCTCTCAATTCAATCGGATTATGCTATCCTTTCAAAAAAAAAAAAAAACAAGGAAGATTAGATGTATGAGTACGATGCACGTGCGTACTAGAGTTTACTAACTCAATAGAGGATTAAATTGTCGTGTCCACTGCATTGACATAAGAAAATTGGAGACTGGACCGAGATCTAGATTCCTTTCAGCCACCAATATTGCACTCTGTTGAAGGGATTTGTGAAAGGACATGCGGCTAATCCTTCGTAATGAGTTTATTTTGCCATGTGACAGCAGACGTGAGTGTGGGGACTAAAGGATTTTATTCTTTCACAAACACTTTAAGTTCAATGTACTTCTCAAGAGAATAAGGATACACATACAGATTAAAGAAGATAAAATGTTGCCGATTTTATTAATATTTGGAAATGATGCTCATAACAATTGACAATTTATGAGGCAAGCAAATGAATAAACAAAATGGGAAAGAATAAATACCTGACGTGCCTATCAGAACAGACAATCGAGGCAGGTGTAATCAAGTAGATCAGAACTTAGATGATCATGGTTCTATAACTTAGGCTAGCAGAAATTTACTTCTACTCTTAAGAAACTATAGCCGGGCCAGTTATGTAGTAGCTATGTAAAACTAGGCCAGGGTAGGCTTTACTAAGAAACATAAATGAAATATAAATTAAAAGATAAGTTGATGTGTTTGGCGTGGGGCATCAAACTCTTCTTCGATTCTCCTTTTATAAATTTTTTAGGTGATAAACTCTTACCAGGGTTTCCTTGTTGCTTCTCAATCCTTCATGCTCACATCATTGTTCTAGATATGGGAAGGACTCTAGACAAATTCGAACACCCTGGCTTCTCTCATCTTCCACTCATAGTTGATTTGTTGCAGGGATGTTCGTGGACCACCTAAGACTAGGCCTAAATATGTTAAGATTTCTCAAATTAAGTTAGCTGGGTCAAGGGCTATATCTTGATCAATCTCAACCACATAACATCTCTAGTGATTGTCCGATAGGCCAGGAGTCATAAAAGAGGTGTTGGATAATATATATCAAACCTTATCTGGCATTTTTAACATTCATTACGGGATAATTTAGAATGTTGGAAGAAAATAGAAGGATAAGATCCATCACATCCTAACCTCCCAGATTATTGATCTCGATGGAAGTTCGGCTCTAGGGGAGGTGTTTCATCCGTCTCTTCCTATCTCCATATTGTTAAACAGACTGGATTTGTCTAATATGCTATCATCTGATAGACTTGCCTTCTCATCCATCTTTTACATCCCTTTTAATCTAATCAATGAACGGCTTGGGATTCATTGATGAGATTTTCTCTCCCAACTTAAGTTCAATCCCAAGCCCAGTTGACTTGTACAAAGGTCCGATTTCCTGATGTTTGGAACCTTCTCAATTATTGCTGCCTCTCTGAATGTTTATAGAAAGATCTCTCATTTTGGAACGATTAAGAACGATAACTTTGATGAGGATATCATCTCTAGATTCGTGATAGATTTGCTCTTTGATGGGTATTTTATAGAAGTGCCTGGTATGTTGTCTCATAAATGGACACAATAAACATAGCCACATGGCATGCGATGATTCACCCCCTCGAGTAAGGATATGTGTCATCGCATTAATCTTAAAATGCGTATCGTCAAAGGGAAATCAACTGAAGAACTCATTAGGTGTGAGTATGCCTCTCATGTATGATAGACATGTAATGTCACACCCCAGCTCTGGAAACCCAAGTTCGCTGCACTCAGTCGCCAAGTCGAGGGATTGACTCGATGGGGAGGGGATAATATTATACATACAAACTAATAATTATCATAAATAGTTAAATTAATTAATCATCATGCATTCAATCAAAGTATCAATTATCTAATGGTCGATATCCAACACAAGTTCATATATCATTATTTAAAAGAAATAAATATAAAATGAAAAATTCTTTATTTTTGCATCAAATCTCCAAGAGTACACCTTTCAAACTCATCACTCCACACGCGGATATTCCAGTTCATTTCTCTATCGTAGATTGTATTCCAATTAACAGAATGAGCTATAGCCCAACAAATAGTTGTAGGCATGATTCACAACATAAGCATGATGCAAGTGCATATACAAGAATCTTAGTATGCCACATTACTACATACACAGTTTCTTTAGTGAACAACCAAGGCCATGGGCCATAGCTGCGTACAACGTCTAGTCTGCCAACACCCATCCGACCGAGATCCATATGAGTCCAACACGTGTAGGAGTTTACTCACATACTGCGTGAACGTTGGCTTGAGGTATCTCACATACCGTGTGTAACTGTATAGTCTGGCAATGAGTGACCCACTTTAGAGATGGTTAATCTCCTTCTTTATCTCCGACTGTAGTCCAATGAAGAGGCCATATTGGTACCAACTTAGGTTATATTGGGAACTCTGCTCGAGAATTTAAGGGATAACTCGATCCCCGAATTGTCTAGTGTTCTCAGAATGATATACCAAATATAAGGCAGTTACATACTTAAGCAGATATCAACAGATTATAAAAGTTAAGCAAAGTAAGCATATAATGTTATACAATGCATGTGAGAAAATCCATCCATAATAGTGACTACTTACTCAAAACATTCATTCCTTATTTGACCATTTTGACCTTCTGTTCATTTATTCATGGATCTGATGACTGCGCTCGGGTCTACAATCAATAGAAAGTTTCATTTTTTAGTCATGGCTAAAATACAAGCAGCAAGTTAATTTATTCCTAACTTAGTGTCCATTTTCTTAAAATATTTGTAAAATTGATTAAGATTTTAAGATTGTTACATTATTCCATTAAATCGATTAATCAAGTCCCAATTATCTTTGATCAGAGCTGTAGATAGTCCATTTACCATGTTTCCAACAATAGTCTTATGGTCCTGATTGATCTATACGATCTGACCATTTATTTCCTAATTTTCCACGATGTTAGTACAATGGTCCTGATTGATCTTTGATCAGATGATCCAATCTGACATTATGTCAACTAGATTTTTATCTTTCTTAAATCTAATCCCTTGATTAGTTTATTAAACAATTGATAAACGGTTGGATTGGAGCCAATCATCGATTTAACTATCCGGATCATTATTATGATATTTTCCCTAGATCTAGATTTATCTTAAATTCATATTTACACTTAATGAATAAGATTTCTAAAGGTATAGTTAATTTTATGTGGGCCCACTTCACACTAAATGTCTATAATGGATTTTTCACTTATAGGATTATAACACTATATAAGATATAGAAAACACAAATAATTTAATATATATGATAGACAAGATCTTGTAGTGGGGCCACTTAGATTTGATTTAAAACATCTAAGAGATATAGTATTAAAGAACTTATTTGATAAAGGGTTTGGATTAAAAGGTAAGCTCACAAAACTTCTCTTTTAATCTCCTTCTCTCTCCCTCTCTCTGTGAGTGCTTACAAGAAGTGGTTTGGCATGTGTAAGACCCGTATACTAGTCTGTACTGTTCCGAAGGCTTCCACGATCCTTCCGGTCGAATTCTGGCAATCCTCGACCTAAAGCTAACGTTGCGCATGATTCTAAGACGAGACTTGCATGCCAAAGTCGGCTCGACCCGAAACCTATACCTTGGCGACCGCGCCGTCGCCGCAATTCCAACGCCGCGACTCATGCACTGACCCGATACCTAGGCTAGAAGATGTCGGCCCGCGTTCTGTTCAAGGAATGACGCCGCACGTTGCAAATCCCGAGAAAAGAATCTCTACCCAGCATCACATCAATCACATCAATCAAATCACTCACCCATACCTCTCCCACCGACTAATTAAAGCAACCCATGCTTAGTCTATTCCTCTTATCCCAAAAGTCAAAGAGACCCATACCTCCCATGCCTTATCTCTTACACACCACTCCTCCCTCCTCTCCCATATCATCTCTCTCTCTTTCATTCACTCTCTCATTTTTCCTCCCAAGCAACCTACGTTCCAAGCTCCCCATGAGAGAGATAGTGTGGCCCACCTTCCTATCTCCCATCTCCACCGTCCTAAGTCGATCTCAATCGTTGAAGTGCATCCATTGGATCTCTAGCATGCATTGATGGAAGAAAAAGTCCAAGAAGATCAAAGGTGGGTGCTTTTCTCTCTCTCTCTCCTTTTCAATTTTGTGTGATGTGTGGTCCACTCGATGGACCCCACTTTGATGTGTGTATTACCCACGCCATCCAACTCTCATTTTATGGCCCACGTCCATGGGTGGGGCCCACCTTAAATGTACGTGTTAAGCTCAAATCGTCCAGCGTCCAGGGACGCTGGACGTGAAATGGAAAATACAAATATTAGCTTGGTTAGCAAACTTTGGAGTGGGCTGCTCATGTAGGCCCCATCTTGATGCATGTTGTTAATCCACGCCGTCCATCCTCTTCCCCAGATCATTTTAGGCGTTGAGCCGAAATGTGAGGCTGATCCCATTTTCTGGCGGGCCATACCATAGGAAATAGCGGTATTACCATTGAAATCTACTTTGATCCTTCTATTCGTCTAAAACATGTTGCATATCGGTCTCATTTGGTCAATCAGGGACTGTAGGATCCAATGGCCGGGTTGGATTTTTCAGATGCGGGCCCCACATGGAAAAAAACCGTAAAATCTCTGATTTACAAAAAAAAAAGAAACATTAGGCAGCAGCCGCTGACAGGGACGGGCGGACGAATTGGCAGGGACCCACGGTCCCAACAGTGGCCCCATCATGATGTGTGTGGGATATCCACTCCGTCCATTGGGTGGGCCCCTTTCACTGTGAGCCCCACCCCAAAAATTAGCCTCATCCGAGGCTCAGGTGGCCCACATCACTGGAAATAGTAGGATTGGACGCCTACCATTGAAACCCTCTTTGGGATGCAGAAGGTTTGGATCGATACGAAATTTGTTTTTTTCCACTTCACCTTGGTCCGTGTGACCTCGTGAACAGTTTGGATGGTTGATAAACATTACGGTGGGCCCTACGTGGGACCCATCTCTGCCGTTTGAGCAGCAGCCGCTGCCAGCTGCCGTGCACGTGATGCATGTGCCTCCACGCTAACCGTCCATCTGAACGGTCTAAATGCACACCGTCCATTTTATTTGGTGGGCCACGTGTGTGGACCCTACCATGATGCATGTGTTGTATCCTCACTGTCCGCTCTCTGGACGGTGGGATGAAAGTAGGTTGGTTGGGTACCTCCTGCAGTAAATGCTGCTGCTGTGGTCTGACGTGAGGTGTTTTATTCACCAAACCGTACGTGTGGGACCTACTCTGCACATGTGGAGGTGGGCCCACTCGATGTATGCATTGTATACTAACATTGTCCATTTTGGACGGTACACGTGTGGCCCACCTTGTTAAGTGCTTATCCACGCCGTCCGTAGGGAGCTAGGACGGTGGGTCCCTTGCAGCAAATGCTGCTGGGATTGTTAAACCCACACCGTTCGTCAGCACTCACACCCCCCTCCCTTTATGATATTAAATATTATATACATATATACATATATATGGTACCTCCTACGTGGAACCCACCTTGATGTATGGGAGTATCCGCACCGTCCAACGTCTCTGGACGGTGCGAATCCACCTGATGTTTGTGTTGTCCACACGTGGACACGTGTGGTGTGTGCCTCATCCATACCGTGTGCCTCATCCACACGTGTGGTGTGTGCCTCGTGTGTATCCGTGGGCCACACATGATGGATGTACTTTACCCCTGCAGCATTGCATCCATGGGACCCACACACGTGTGGACCCACACCAGCAATATAGCTGCTGTCTTTTGACGTCAGCAAGTCAGCAAGTTCTGTGGACTAGCATGACATATGTGTTCTCCACCGTCCATTTATGTAGCATCTGGACCATCCACATTTGCATCCCACCAGCAGCAGTAGCTGTTGTATTCCCGCAGTTAGTTCTGTGGGCCTGATCATTTGGTGGGCTTTCCCTCAGAAGGTGGGACCCACCGTGAAATATGTATTACATCTACACCATCCGTTTGGATGAGATACATGCATGGTCCATAGAGCACCATCTAGTAGTAGAGTGGGCCCATGCTATTTGTGGGTGACAGATTGCATGCATGCATGGCACGTTGTGTGACTCTAATCCATGGTATGTATGTATGCATGCTGTGATGCTTGTCTATTTAGTACCGGTAATGGTTGTATGCATGCATGATGAGTGTGTAGTAAGGTGCATGACACCACGTTATGTGTTATACATGCATGGATGCAAGTAATACATGCATGAGTGATGGGTTGCATTGAATGCATATGTGACATATATGGGATGCACACCTGATCCGTGCATGAGCTAACCCATGGTGGGGAGGCATGTGCGAGGCTTGAGGTCTGGTAATATTATTTGAATGCATGCACAAGAGCTTAGCCATTCTTGTGAGTGTATTGCATGCACCTTTACAGTCTTACCAATGTGATCCATATGTGGCCCACAGTGAGGCCCGATGTGTGGTATATGATGGCCCATTGATGCAGCCCGTGTATGCGGCCCACCGTGATGTGTGTGTGCCATCCATTCATACGGCTCGCCGTGATGTATATATTGTATATCTATACCATCCATTATGCGGCCCCAGTGATATATTTGCAGTCCATATGATAGGACCCACCCGCCTTGTATTTAAGGCCCATATGATGGGGCCCACCTACTTGAATCTGAGGCCCATGGGTAAGGCCCATTGTGGTGTATTCGTGGCCTATGGGCAAGGCCCATTGTGATATGTATTAAGCCCATGATGCATGACCCATTTGTTGTATTCGAGGCCCAGATGTGTGGCCCATTTGATGCATATGAGACCCATGTGTAGGGCCCACATGTTATGTATTTAAGGTTCATGAGCAGGGCCCACCTGTTGTGTATATGTGGCCCTTGAGTAAGGCCCATTGTGTTGTATATGAGGCCTTTGTGTGAGGCCGTGGGCCCATTATGTGTTTGGCTCTATGTGGGCCATTCCTTGGGGACAATGTTGGTTAAATGACCACATTGTCAAGGCTGGTTGTTGATGCCGGTTATTGATACCGATCATGAGTAGGTGACAGCATAGCATCATGATACATGCCCATACGCATCATCTGCATGTTTGAGATGTGGTTGATCATTGCATATGTCATTGAGCATGTTGTTATGAGACTCCATGATAGGCAGAGGTTATCTCACATGAGCGCACGATATGCACAGGATTGATGCATGACTTGATTGTATGACTCATTCATCTAGCATTATGTGTTGTGATTACCGTTCGCCCTAGCGACATCAGGGCCATGGCCTCCACAGGCATGTCGTGGATGGCCAGATGGGACATCGGAAATGTTTGATTCTAGCATATGGGCGCCATAGATGTCCCTGGGTGAAAATTCCTAAACCTCCGGGCTAGGAGATGACTCCAACGTCGAGACCGAGTGGATATATGAACGCACGAGGGCCGAATACCAGGAGGCTGCGTCTCCCACTGTGTCGTGGTCGGTTGGAAGGGGGTGTGACCTTACCCGCCTGAGTGAGGGGGCAATATCTAGGTTGAGTTTGACAGCTTGAGGAATGGGTCCGCTATCGACGAGCCGGGCCCGATATTGGCAGGCGGATAGTGAGGTCTCTTTCACTTACCCAGTTGTGCGCTCGGATAGGGGCGGCAAGCTGGCGTAGAGTGTAATAGACCCCGGTGATGATCCCAGAGATGAACCGTACTGATATGTGGACTTATTGAGTAGGAGTTGCATACTCATTCACTCGTTCATTCACTATCCACTCGGGTTGGTGGTGCGCAACTATTTGTTACGTGTACCTTCGCATGGCTAGGATTTCGGTTGGGCGCGCGACTAACCTGAGATCAGGAGTTTACCACATCGAGTCTGACTATCCAAATTTAGGTATGAGACTGGTTTGGATAGAAGTCTCTTGTGATGGACCCCATAGCCTGCGATACTACGTACTATCATCCCGACTTCACACTCCAGCATGGTCATTCCATTCGCACAACATATTGCATTACATCTGCGACATATGGTATTTTGGGTTACTGTGTTTCTGCATTTATGTGGTCTAGATACGATTGACGTTATTCGTGGACTCATCAGAAATTACATACTGCATCGCATCTTCGGCATTTGTTATTTGGCTCTTTATGACTCCTCATTTGCATAGCTGTTCTATATTGCGTATTCTGATATTGATTGATTCATGGACTTGTCCATATTTTCACTTACTCTGTTATCGTATAATTTATGATCTTGCCAGTATTTATGTTTACTCTGATAATTCCTGCTCTGAAGGGAAAACTTTGAGTACAATGCATCTAAAGGGAAATACAAGATAATACAAATAACATAAACTCTAAAAGCTCGACCGCACGCTCCTGCTGCTACCGTAATATGGTTGTGTCCTGGCGTCACCTGCACGCATCAATCGTGCATAAGCTTATAGAAAGCTTAGAGGGTGGTGTAAGTGTGTGCACAATACGAGCGTGCTCAGAATGTAAGGTCAGGATAATGCGAAATCATGCTGATAAGTACATGAATGCAATCAGTCATACCAAGGCGATGCGGTGCAAGATATGAATGTTATTGGTCATGTCAAGACCATGCGATGCAAGATGTAACTCAAGCAGGCTAATCCTCATCATATATCAGTACAGTTCTCATTCTGGATAATCACCGGGGTTTAGTACTCCAAATGGCACTGCCGCTCTCCTAGCCGCATAGTCCAAGTGAGCGTAAGAAACCTTACTATCCACCTGGCCAATAGTCTGCCAATACCTGTCCGGCACGTCGATAGCGGACCCATTCACGAGCTGAAAAACTAAGCCTAGTATTGCCCCCTACCCTCGGGTGAGTTAGGCCACACCCCTTTCCATCCGACCACGACATAGTGGGAGACGCAGCCTCCTGGTATTCGGCCCTCGTGCGCTCATATATCCACTTGGTCTCGACGTTAGAGTCATCCTCTAGTACCATCGGGTTTAGGGATTTTCACCCAGGGACATCTATGGTGCCCCGATGCTAAAATCAGTATTTTTGGTATCCGATTTGGCTATCCACTATGTGTCTGTGGAGGCTATGGCCCTGATATCGCTAGGGCATACAATAACCACAATCACATAAATGCAAGTGCATAAATCACACTACCAGTCACGCAACAGTCCTGCGTGTACCACGCGCTTATGTAGGGCAACTCCACCTATCAGGGAGCCCATAAACAATCTGCTCGAGGGCATATGCTATGATTAGTCACTCCCCATATCAAGCATACATATGATGCGTATGATCATGAATCATGGATATATACTAAACATGTTATATGGTGATGGACTCCATTTATAACGAAGATGGGCCTAGACAGCCTACATGCTACAAGTATGGGCCTATCAATGGGCCCTAGGGAGAGTGATAATGCGGACATTTAATGATAATGCGGACATTTAACCAACATCATCCTTACAACGTGGGCATCAAACCATCATTGCTCTTAGGGCACGGCCCGCCCATGGACATTATTACATAACCATGGTGGAATTTCACATAGTAATGGGCCTCATGTACATCCCATTGGGCCTCAACCCATGGGCCTCCAATACATCAAAATGGGCCTTCTAGCATGGGTCTCATATATATCAAAGTGGGCCTTAGTGGATGGGCTATAAGTACATCAAGATGGGCCTAATCATATGGGCCTCATATAAATATATATATATATATATATAATATATATATATATATATATATATATATATATATATACATACCAAGGTGGGCCTCAATAGACTGCCACAAATGAATCAAGATGGCCTCCATATGGCAACTGTGCCACATCACATGGGCCGAATGTATATCAAATGGACCACACCAAAGATAAGTGGTGTTAATGATTTTCCACCATTAAAATTCCCAAGGCCTGCCACAACATATATTTCCCATCCAATCTGATCATAAGATCCCAAGGGATTTCAATGGTAGACGTTCAGTCCTCACTGCGTCGTGTGGTCCACTTGATAAATAGATCTATCTTATTTTTAGTCTCAAGCCTAAAAAAATGAGCTTGCCAAAGGTTGGACGGTTTAGATGTAACTTATGCATCAGGGTGGATCCCATAGGGATGGAAATGATGGACGGCATAGATGATGTACACCCCTCATGGTGGGGTCCACATGAATGGAAGGTGTCGATTACAATGCATACGTCAGTGGGTCCCATGTGGGGCCCACCATAATGTTTACTTTCCATCTGACCCATGGATAAGGTCACTCAAACCTGGGGGCCCACTGTACTGTTTATATGACATCCAAACTGTTGATAAGGTCAGTCAGACCTGGGGCCCACCGTGTTGTTTATATGACATCCAAACTGTTCATAAGGTCACGTGGACCAGGGCCCACGGTAATGTTTATCTGCCATCCAAACTGTTCATAAGGTCAGTCAGACCTGGGGCCCACCGTGCTGTTTATATGACATCCAAACTGTTCATAAGGTCACATGGACCAGGGCCCACGGTAATGTTTATTTTCCACCCAACCAGTTGATGAGGTCACGTGGACTTGGGTTGAGGAGGAAAAACAAATTTCATACTGATCCAAAACTTCTGGCCCCAAAAAGGGTTTCAATGGCAGACGTTCAATCTTCACTGTTCTCTGTGATGCGGGCCACCTGAGCATCACATGTGGCTGATTTTTGGGAGGGGACCACTGTTAAAAGGGACCTAACAAATGTACGGTGTTGATCATCAACACACATCAGGGTGGGGACCATGGATAGGGTTGTGGGTCCCTCCCTCCACCGCCATACGCAGCGTCTGCTGTTGCAGCAGCAGCGTCAGCTGCTCTTTTTTTAAATATATTTTTGGGGTTTTTCCTAGTTGGGGCCCACATCAGGGAAATTTGCCCCGCCCATTAGTCTTTTTGGCCCACTACAAACCCGTCAAGTCCAATATTGGATGGGTTTTGATGTACAGAAATATCGAGGTGTATTTCAACGGTAAAACATTATTTTCTATACTATGGTCCGCCCGATGATCAGATTACCCTCATTTTTTGGCTCAACGCCTAAAATGGGCTGAGCAATGGAATGGATGGCGTGGATTATGTATATACATCAAGGTGGGGCCCGCATGAGCGGCTCACCCCAAATTTATTTATTTATTTTTAAAGCTTGTCAGTACACGCCCGTGCCAGTACACGCACTCCATGTTAGCCTACCTTCACGTCCACCATCCAGGGACGCTGGACGACATGAATATAACATAAGCATCATGGTGGGTTCCACATGTATGTGGCTCACCTGTTTGGATCACTTGACACTTGTGTTTTTCCTTCTATCCGGGCCCACTAATGAGCTAGATGGTGTAGATCCAACACATCCAAATGGCGGGTCCCACATGAAGGTAAATGGATTAAAAATATATACTCCATGGTGGGACACACACATGCCAAATGGGCCACACACACCCCTTTATTACCATCACCATTCAAAGAGAGAGAGAGAGAGAGACGGTGATAGAGGGACCCCGCCACTATGGGCCCCTCGTGGATACATCATATACATCAAAATGGGTCCCATCGACAAGTGGGCCCTCGAATCATGAAATCAACAGTAGAAACTCAAAGATCACCCACCTTTAGGCCTTCTTCTTGGTCCCTTAACCTCCTAAGCTCATTGCCTTCATCTTTGATGGAGGTTGATGGGGTTTTGACGGTGAGGATGAGGGATGAGAGGGCGGGCCACACTTGGCTTGGGAGAAAATGTTTGGACGTATGAAGTTTTGGGGTTGCTTGGAATATTTGAGAAATGAGAGACAGAAGGAAGTAATGGATTAAAGGGATGGGATGATGAAAGGAAGGGTATGGGTTTATTTGAAAATTTGTAAAAGAGGTATGGTTGTGGTTGAAATTTTGTAAAGGGGAATGGTGAGGGGAGAGAGAGAGTTGACTTATGGGAAAGGAGGGATGGGTTGTTGTACTTAGGGGTATGGAGTGACTTGACTTGTACTTGACATGAGTGATTGATTGATTGATGGGACATGTTGTAGAGATTCCATCGAAATTCACAACATGCGGCGTTTCTTCAGAATGAACGCAGGCCCACATCTCCTAACCTGGGTATCGGTTCGGTGCACGGGTTGTGGCGTTGGAACTGCCGCGACGGCGCGGTCGCTAAGGTATAAGTTTTGGTTCGAGCCAACTTAGGTATGCGGGACCTAGCTTAGGATTGGGCGCAAACGTGGGATATGGGTCGAGGATTGCCGAAATTCGACCAGAAGGACCGCGGAAGCCTACGGAACGGTACAAACTAGGATACGGGTCTTACAACTCTCCCCTCCAAATTAAAATTTCATCCTCAAAATTTACACAATCATTGCAACTCGACATAACTCATAAGGAAAGAGGAAACATATCATCATCATATAAAATCACAGACAACATACAAGATACAACAATCATCAATCATCAAAGATATGGGGATAACGCTCTCAAATCTCGGCCTTACGCTCTTAAGATGCCTCATTAACCGAATGGTGACCCCACTGAACCTTCACCAAGGGAATGACCTCGGTCCGGAGGACCTACTCCTTCCGATCAAGGATATGAACTGGCTGCTCAATGTAAGAAGCATCCTCACGAACCTCCAACGACTGCCAATCGATAAGAGGAACAACGTCTAACTCACACTTCCTCAACATAGAGACTTGAAAAACGTTGTGGACGCCAAACAACTGAGATGGTAAGGCAAATCCGATAGGCCACGACACTAATGCGCTTAGTGATCTCGAAAGGTCCTATGAATCTCAGGGTAAGCTTGCCCTTCATTCCAAATCAAACTACGCCCTTCATGGGGCGAGACCTTGAGATACACATGGTCCCCTACATCAAACTCCAAGGGACGACGCCGACGGTCAGTAAAACTCTTCGCCGGCTCTGAGTTGTGCGCATCCTCTGCCTGATGATATTAATAGCCTCTAACGTCTGTTGCACAAGCTTGGGACCTAGGAGACGCCGCTCTGCGACCTCGGTCCAACAACTCAGAGATTTACACGGTCTACCATATAATGCCTCAAAAGGAGTCATATCAATGGTCGCCTGATAGTTGTTGTTGTATGCGAACTCAGCCAATCGCAAATGCTTATCGCAGCTTCCCTCGAAGTCAATCACGCAGGCCTGAAGTATATCCTCAAGGATCTGGTTGACCCTCTCGGTCTGACCATCTGTCTACGGGTGATACGCGGTGCTGAGCTGTAAAACATACCCCATCGCTCTCTAAAAGTTTCTTTAGAACTGAGACGTGAACCTCGGATCTCGGTAAAAAATGATCGAGACTGGAACGTCGTGCAGTCTCACAATCTCCTCGATGAATAATCTTGCAAGCTGGTCCAAAGGCCAAGTTGTAAGAATCGCAAGAAAATGTGCTGACTTCGTCAGACGATCAATGACGACCTAGATGACATCATGACCGTGCTGAGTCCTCGGCAAACCCATAATGAAATCTGTAGATATGTGCTCCCACTTTCACATTGGGACTCTCAACGGCTGCAATAGACCAGGGGGTCTCTGATGGTCGGCCTTGACACGCTAGCATGTGTCACACTCGGCCACAAAACTGGCGATCTGGCGCTTCATCCCCGCCCAAAAATACTGTCTCCTCATATCACGATACATCTTCGTCGAGCTAGGGTGGATAGAAAACTGCGATCGATGTACCTCGGTCATAAGATCTTTGCGTAACTCAGGAATATTTGGGACACACAATCGGCCTCTAAAGTGAAATCCACCATCAGCACCAATCTGTCAATCTGTCTGACTCTCAGATACTGCCTCTGCTCGAAAATCCTGTAACGACTCATATCTGTCTGTTGAGCCTCGATCACCCTTGTGACAAGAGAGGGTTGAATCGACAGGCTCGATAGCGGAACGATAAAAGACTGCATACCAAAATCGAAGTCGTACTCTGCTATATCCTCGAGCATCTTCCACTCTCGAATCATCATGTGTGCCACTAGGCCTCGTGCTTGACAGTTGAGGGCATCTGCCACCACATTCGCCTTACCTGCGTGGTACTGAAGGTTAAAATCAAAGTCCTTCAGAAGCTTCACCAAGTGTCTCTGTCTCTTGTTCAACTCGGACTGAGAGAATAGATACTTCAAGCTTTGTGGTCAGAAAAGAGCTCGAACCTGACCCCATAGAGATAATGTCTCCACACCTTCAGTGCAAAGATGACTGCTGCCAGCTCCAAATCATGCGTGGGGTAGTTCAGCTCATGGACCTTGAGCTAACGAGACACGAAGGCTAAAGGCCTGCCGTGCTACATCAAGACATGTAACAGCCCGAATTTTTCCCAACCTGGAATTAGACGTCCTTAGGAGATGGGTCAATCCTAACACCGGTTTTACTTCTCAAACACTCAATTAAAGCCTCAAATCCCTTTTTAAACCATTTTCTTCACAAATCTCACCTTTCACTACCTCGTTCTTCAAATTCTTCTAAGTACTTTCATATTAGACACTATCTTAAAGTTTAGGTGATGAAGAACAATAATTAATCTAAACATTGCTACAAAGGTCTAAGTACCACCTCAGACCGAAATCACTCAGGACTAAATCCTTTACAAATTAGGCGAGATTTAGCTAGTGTTAAACTAGAGTGCTTGTGAAATTAGCACCAATCGCTTTAAATACGATCTGCAAGACCCAAAACTTGTAGAATCATTGACGCTAGGTTACCTTAAAATCTAAAATCAATCCCATTACCCGGCTGCTCTCGGGAGCATCTCGAAACTCCGTATCAAATCTGGACCGCACGTCGGAAGTCCGATTAACACGAAGTTAAGGAATTAGGACCGCCTTGCTGGGCTTGACAACCATCTCGAAAATCAAATCCAGATAGTGTCCCAGTGTAATTCGCTTGAGTCCGGAGTGAGGAGTGTGAAAACACTTGATTTTCTTTACAAATAAATATCTTAAATAATAATCTGGCACCTCTCGCTTGCAGATCAGTTTTAAGCAACCAGACCGTCAGAATCAGACCAAATTACACCCTCGGATCAGGAGAAATAACATACACATAACCATGTACTCAGAATCTCCGATCGAGATCCACTGACCGTTGAATTGAAACTGGTCCGCCATGCGTGATCTGAGAACCCTACTAGAACGAAAACTTAATGGAACCTAGATCCATAGTCTGTGAGCTTAAGTCCGACCTTTGTCTCAAGGAGGCCAGTCAGAAGTCCTCCGTTGAGCTGAAACATGTCCGCTTTGGTTATAACCTAAGTATACCTTGACCTGGAGTCTGTTTTGGAGTGTTTTTAGGCTATATAAGGACCTTAGAAACCTCTCTCTCACAGCCATACTAATTTGAGAGAAACTCTAGAGAGAGAAGAGAGAAAAGAGAGAGAAAGAATGAGAGAAGTGGGAGAATCTCCCAGCTACTATTCCCTGCCACTACACAAGCTGCACCACCCCATTCTCTCGCTTTCCCGGCAATTCCGGTGTCATTTATAGATAAGAAACCCTAACCCTAAACTGATTTAGGGTTTTGATAGTTATAGGTTATGAAATAGCTAACCTATTTAATTCCATAGGTTGCCAAACTGCCATATACAAAAGCTTAGCAAACCTATCGACTTCGTTACGATTTTACGATAAAAGGTGCGGACTTTAGATGTATAGGTTATGGTTTTCAACGCTTTCAATGTCAGATAATGATAGATTCATGATCTGTATGCAATTGCACATGTACAAAGTGTTGTCTGATTTCCATTTCGATTAAAGATGAAGAATATGGAATTTTACATACTTTAGGTATTTGTAGAAAGTACCATATACATATAAATTTTGGAAATGTGTTTGCCATGATTATTTGCTGTATTGATATATGATATATGGATAAAATACTTGTTTGGCGAAAGGACTTGCCCTAATTCATGTTTTTACTAATATACACTATGTATGTTAAAATAGTGTATTCTAAGTGTTTGTGAAAATGACTGAATGAGTATAGAATTCTCATTCGTGCTCGCCATGACTAATTGTCATGGATATATGATTGTTGTATTGGTGATACCCTTTTGACGAAAGGATTTGCCCTAAATCACACCACGGCCAATATACACTATATATGCTAAAATGTGTGGCCCAAGTGTTTGTGAAAATGACTGAATGAATATGGAACTTGGATTCCTGCTTGCCATGACTATCCGTCATGGGTGTATGCGTGTTATGATTGGGGTAACTCCCTAGTGAAAGGATTTGGTCTTATACCTATGTGATCAACATATGTCATGTATGTTGATGTATGTAGTCTAAGTGTTTGTTGAAATATTTGAATGAGTAGTAGTTAGTAAAATTGTAATGTATAAGGGTGTTGAGATATGATTCTCAACTCCTTTAACTATGTGCATGATTTCCTTGGATAGCTGTGTGATTAGGAATTGAATATGTACAAACTCATGCTTGTGTTGTAGTTCATAACATGCTCAACTAATTGTATGATTTTATCTATGTAATGCATATGTTTAAATTCATGTTTATGTTATATGATCCGTCATGGGTGATGGGGGAGTTGAGCAATGAGTGCGTGCATCAGCCCTGGCAGCCTTAAACGGATAATATCAGACTTTGATTGTATGATTTGAACCTTGATCCATTACTGCTTTAACTATCTGCAATTGAATGTGATTGGGGCTATGATTATAGTCCAGGCAATCGGTAACGGGATTGAATTTGTAGCTGAGATTCATCTGCCACGTAAGATGTGTTCAGCGAACCCGAGTCGTACTTCGGTTGGCGATAGTGGTTGGCCACACGAAGTTCTTATGCACTTCATATCGTTCAACTTGTTGTGCGCTCAAGCTAGCCGAGCTCGTTAAGTAACCCGATCTGTCTTATGTATGTTTACCATGTTTGGACACCTCTGCTTGAACCTAGGGTACCAATGTAACATCTCGAAAAATCGAGGGTCGAGTAGTAACTCAACACTCGAGTTCCAGAGCATGACTTATGCAACATAGATAATGATGATTAAATGTTGTCTGTGCTAGTACAATAAACATGAGTGAGATTCTACCAAAACAGTAATTCATACTCCAGATCCATGTATAAAACGTAAGCGGAAGACTGAAAGGTGTATATAGATATATAAGAAACAAAATATTCTCGATCTCCAGAGTATGAACACTAATTGAGACATCGTATATATACATGTTGGTTCTAAATCAAAATGTCAAAATAGTACAACTGAAATTTTCAACCCTGTAGTCCCATAGCACTGGACAGCCTATGCGAAGCCTCCAGCGAACTGCATGTAGGAGAACTCCTCCTGATCATCATAAAAGTCGGGCTCAGTCTCCTGTGCTCCAGTGATACCTGCATCTGATATAGGGTCTGTTGGGTGTTTTAAAACACCGTTCCGTAACGTGGGAATGAGTGACCAACTCAGTGGAACAATAAAGCATAGGTTAACATGTTCTCAACTCAGTCAAGCAGTAATGATAAAGCATTACAATCAAACACTCCTAACTACTCTTATTAATGCAAGTATGAATGCAGTCATGATGTATGCGGCATGCTTGCTTTCCTCAGTGCTCCACATCTTCCAGGCACATGCAATGCATGATGAACATGATTACCGAGTTGTTATTAGTCCATTTCAAACAGCAGGATTGGGAAACTAAGGTACCTCCCTTGTATCATTCCCAAACATGATCCATTCTAGGGTCGGCAGTCTTAGACAATCTCATACGATTGTGTATTTCTAGGTCGCTGCAAGGGTTGCCAGGGCTGTTACAAGGAATCGTTGCACCACTCCCCCATCACCTTATCAATACAGGCCTAGTTTATATTCTGTTACTACGGGAAGGCTCATCGCCTCACCGCAGATTTAGAGTATGCTCGAGGTCACTCCACTAACGTCCTACCAACTGACAATCTATTTTCGAAGCCCGACTAATCCACTTATTGACAATGGGACCTGGATGCAACCCGACTGAGGACCACAGCCAGGCTACGCCAGTGTAGGCCGACAACTCGAATATAGTGTCCCATACCACCATAATCTGCTCACGAGTCTGGTTGGTCAATGGTCACTACTGGGAGGCACGTGGCCCCAGCGTAGGCCGACAGCTCGATCACGGTGTCCCATACCACCATGCCCGACTCATGAGTCTTAGTGGATCGAGGTACCATGGTTAACGGGATTCCACTGGTAAGTTTGGTACCCTAGGTTCAAGTAGTAGCGACCAACATGGTGAACATACATTAGACATATCAGGTTACTTGACGAGCCTGACTAGCTCAAGCGCATAATCAACTGAACGACATGAAGTGCATGAGCACTTCGTGTGGCCTAACCACTGTCGCCAACTGAAGTACGACTCGGGTTCGTCAAACACATCTTTCGTGGCGACATGAATCTCAACCACGATCTCAAGTCTGGTACCGATTGTCTGGACTATAGACATAGTCTCAAACTCAATCAATCCTTATTCATAGCGTGTGGTGTAAAGCATAATAAACAAAGTAATTCAAGCATGTTAACAAGCATGTCATAAAGCATGTTATAAAACATGTTATAAAGCATATTATCACTACAAGAAAAATGGGCAAAGGCTACGGACTAGATCCGTAGCAAAAGGGCTTTTGCTACGGATCTAGTCCGTATCACGTCCGTCGCAATTGGTGGGGTAGTTAAAGGTCTAGCTACGGACAATATCCGTAGCAATAGATACAATTAGCTACGGATCTTTTCCGTAGCAATAGAGACCATTAGCTACGGATAATATCCGTAACAATATGCAACAATAACTACAGATTATATCCGTAGCAATAGATACCAATAGCTACGGATTATATCCGTAGCAATAGACACCAATATCTATGGTATTTGCAGCACTACATACGGAGAGCTACGGATATAATCCGTAGCTATAGATACCAATAGCTACAGATATAATCCGTAGCAATAGATAGTAATAGCTACGGTGAAATACTGTAGCTTTGCTACGGATTATATTTCGTAGCTATTTTCCCTGTTTCCATTGCAAGAACCTGCTATGATTGATAACTCATCTAAGCTTAATGCAATCAGAGAAAAAAAAATGATGCATTTATTACAATAGCAATCAAATCTACAATGCATCCTACATTCACATTTCTAAATAAACAATTCTTCACTTTGCTCAACCTATCAAAAGAATTACAACTAAGGCGTGCCCTCATGCATTAAATAATGCTCGCACTTTTACAGAATTTTCTTTTTTCAGACGGTTAAGTTTAGCAAACACAGAAGATAGAGCTTCTTCTTTCCTTGAAACTGCATATGTAACTTCTATAGACTTCGACACAAGATCACTTTCAAGTTTTAAAACCCTTTCCTTGAGAAAATGAATTTCATCATCCACTGACTTCTTTAGCTTGTCAACCTGTATAAAACAACAATTGTAGACACAATCAAACAAGCATGCCTTTGTACACATCTCAAAAGGAAGAAAGACCAAAAAAAAAAAAAAAGAGCTGGAAAAAAACAATTATATATAAAGAAATCAAAAATGTGCCTACAAATCTTCTAAACTATAGCAAAATCCATAGGTTAGGTTATCGGTTATAAGTTTAGGTTATAAGTTATAGGTTAAGGTTTAGTTTATAGGTTTAGGAAATCGGGTTCGGGTTCAAGATCGGGTTTAGGTTTGGGTTTTCAAGTTTAGGTTTAGGTTTAGGTTTAGGTTAGGGAGTTGAGATTAGGATTAGGTGTAGGTTTAGGTTTACGGATTTGAGAATACATTTAGGTTAAGGTTTAGGGAATTGAGAATAGGTTAAGGTTTAGGTTTAGGAAATCGGGTTCGGGTTCGGGATCGGGTTTAGGTTTGGGTTTTCAAGTTTAGGTTTAGGTTTAGGTTAGGGAGTTGAGATTAAGATTAGGTGTAGGTTTAGGTTTAGGGATTTGAGAATACATTTAGGTTAAGGTTTAGGGAATTGAGAATAGGTTAAGGTTTAGGTTTAGGAAATCGGGTTCGGGTTCAAGATCGGGTTTAGGTTTGTGTTTTCAAGTTTAGGTTTAGGTTTATGTTAGAGAGTTGAGATTAGGATTAGGTGTAGGTTTAGGTTTAGGAATTTGAGAATACATTTAGGTTAAGATTTAGGGAATTGAGAATAGGTTAAGGTTTAGGTTTAGGAAATCGGATTCGGGTTCGGGATCGGGTTTAAGTTTGGGTTTTCAAGTTTAGGTTTAGGTTTAGGTTAGGGAGTTGAGATTAGGATTAGGTGTAGGTTTAGGTTTAGGGATTTGAGAATACATTTAGGTTAAGGTTTAGGTTATAGGTTTTGGTTTAGGTTAAGGTTATAGGTTTTGGTTTAGGTTTAGGTTTATGTTTTAGGTTTAGGTTATAGATTTAGGGAATTGAGAATAGTTTAAGGTTTAGGTTTAAGAAATCGGGTTCGAGTTCGGGATCGGGTTTAGGTTTGGATTTTCAAGTTTAGGTTTAGGTTTAGGTTAGGGAGTTGAGATTAGGATTAGGTGTAGGTTTAGGTTTAGGGAATTGAGAATACATTTAGGTTAAGGTTTAGGGAATTGAGAATAGGTTAAGGTTTAGTTTTAAGAAATCGGATTCGGGTTCGGGATCGGGTTTAGGTTTGGGTTTTCAAGTTTAGGTTTAGGTTTAGGTTAGGGAGTTGAGATTAGGATTAGGTGTAGGTTTAGGTTTACGGATTTGAGAATACATTTAGGTTAAGGTTTAAGGAATTGAGAATAGGTTAAGGTTTAGGTTTAGGAAATCGGGATCGGGATCGGGATCGGGTTTAGGTTTGGGTTTTCAAGTTTAGGTTTAGGTTAGGGAGTTGAGTTAGGATTATGTAGGTTAGGTTTAGGTTTAGGTTTAGGGATTTGAGAATACATTTAGGTTAAGGTTTAGGGAATTGAGAATAGGCTAAGGTTTAGGTTTAGGAAATCGGGTTTGGGTTCAAGATCGGGTTTAGGTTTGGGTTTTCAAGTTTAGGTTTAGGTTTAGGTTAGAGAGTTGAGATTAGGATTAGGTGTAGGTTTAGGTTTAGGGATTTGAGAATACATTTAGGTTAATGTTTAGGGAATTGAGAATAGGTTAAGGTTTCAGTTTAGGAAATCGGATTCGGGTTCGGGATCGGGTTTAGGTTTGGGTTTTCAAGTTTAGGTTTAGGTTTAGGTTAGGGAGTTGAGATTAGGATTAGGTGTAGGTTTAGGTTTAGGTTTAGGGATTTGAGAATACATTTAGGTTAACGTTTTGGTTTAGGTTGTTATAGGTTTTGATTTTGGTTTTGGTTTAAGTTTTAGGTTTAGGTTATAGATTTAGGGAATTGAGAATAGTTTAAGGTTTAGGTTTAGGAAATCAGGTTCGGGCTCGGGATCGGGTTTAGGTTTGGGTTTTCAAGTTTAGGTTTAGGTTAGTGAGTTGAGATTAGGATTAGGTATAGGTTTAGGTTTAGGGATTTGAGAATACATTTAGGTTAAGGTTTAGGGAATTGAGAATAGGTTAAGGTTTAGGTTTAGGAAATTGGATTCGGGTTCGGAATCGGGTTTAGGTTTGGGTTTTCAAGTTTAGGTTTAGGTTTAGGTTAGGTTAGGGAGTTGAGTTAGGATTGAGATTAGGATTAGGTGTAGGTTTAGGTTTAGGGATTTGAGAATACATTTAGGTTAAGGTTTAGGGAATTGAGAATAGGTTAAGGTTTAGGTTTAGGAAATCGAGTTCGGGTTCGGGATAGGGATCGGGTTAGGTTTGGGTTTTCAAGTTTAGGTTTATGTTTAGGTTAGGGAGTTGAGATTAGGATTAGGTGTAGGTTTAGGTTTAGGGATTTGAGAATACATTTAGGTTAAGGTTTAGGGAATTGAGAATAGGTTAAGGTTTAGGTTTAGGAAATCGGGTTCGGGTTCGGAATCGGGTTTAAGTTTGAGTTTTCAAGTTTAGGTTTAGGTTTAGGTTAGTGAGTTGAGGTTAGGATTAGGCGTAGGTTTAGGTTTAGGGTTTTGAGAATACATTTAGGTTAAGGTTTAAGGAATTGAGAATAGGTTAAGGTTTAGTTTTAGAAAATCGGGTTCGAGTTCAAGATCGGGTTTAGGTTTGGGTTTTCAAGTTTAGGTTTAGGTTTAGGTTAGAGAGTTGAGATTAGGATTAGGTGTAGGTTTAGGTTTAGGGATTTGAGAATACATTTAGGTTTAGGTTCGGGTTTAGGCTATAGTTTGGTTTTGGTTTAGGTTATAGGTTTTGGTTTAGGTTATAGGTTATAGGTTTAGGTTTAGGTTTTGATTTAGGTTATAGGTATAGGTTAGGTTTAGGTTATAGGTTTTGATTTAGGTTTAGGCTATAGATTTTGGTTTTGGTTTAGGTTATAGGTTTTGGTTTAGGATATAGGTTATAGGTTTAGGTTATAGGATTTGAGAATGGGTTATGGTTTAGGTTTTAGAAATCGGGTTCGGGTTCGGGATTGAGTTTTAGATTGGGTTTTCAAGTTTAGGTTTAGGTTTAGGTTAGGGAGTTGAGATTATGTTAGGTTTTCAAGTTTAGGTTTAAGTTTGGGTTTTCAAGTTTAGGTTAAGGTTTAGGTTTAGGTTATAGGTTTTTGGATTTGAGAATGGGTTTGGGTTTAGGCTATAGGTTTTGGTTTTGGTTTAGGTTATAGTTTTTGGTTTAGGTTATAAGTTATCGGTTTAGGTTTTGATTTAGGTTATAGGTTATAGGTTTAGGTTAAGGTTTAGGTTTAGGTTATAGGTTTTGATTTAGGTTTAGGCTATAGGTTTTGGTTTTGGTTTAGGTTATAGGTTTTGGTTTAGGAAATAGGTTATAGGTTTAGGTTATGGGATTTGAGAATGGGTTATGGTTTAGGTTTTAGAAATCGGGTTCAGGTTCGGGATTGAGTTTTAGATTGGGTTTTCAAGTTTAGGTTTAGGTTTAGGTTAGGGAGTTGAGATTAGGTTGGGTTTTCAAGTTTAGGTTTAAGTTTGGGTTTTCAAGTTTAGGTTAAGGTTTAGGTTTAGGTTATAGGTTTTTGGATTTGAGAATGGGTTCGGGTTTAGGCTATAGGTTTGGTTTGGTTTTTTTTGGTTTGTTATAGTTATAGGTTATAGGTTTAGGTTTTGATTTAGGTTATAGGTTATAGGTTTAGGTTAAGGTTTAGGTTTAGGTTATAGGTTTTGATTTAGGTTTAGGCTATAGGTTTTGGTTTTGGTTTAGGTTATAGGTCTTGGGATTTGAGAATGGGTTCAGGTTTAGGCTATAGGTTTTGGTTTTGTTTTAGGTTATAGGTTATAGGATTAGGTTAGGTTTAGGTTTAGGTTATAGGTTTTGATTTAGGTTTAGGCTATAGGTTTTGGTTTTGGTTTTTGTTATAGGTTTTGGTTTAGGATATAGGTTATAGGTTTAGGTATAGGATTTGAGAATGGGTTCGGGTTTAGATTATAGTTTTGGTTTTGGTTTTTAGGTTATAGGTTTTGGTTTAGGTTATAGGTTATAGGTTTAGGTTAAGGTTTCGGTTTATGTTATAGGTTTTGGGATTTGAGAATGGGTTCGGGTTTAGGTTATAGGTTTGGTTTTGGTTTTTTAAGTTATAGGTTTTCGTTTAGGTTATAGGTTATAGGTCTAGGTTAAGGTTTCGGTTTATGTTATAGGTTTTGGGATTTGAGAATGGGTTCGGGTTTAGGTTATAATTTTGGTTTGTTTTTTTTTTTGGTTTAAGTTATAGGTTTTGGGATTTGAGAATGGGTTCGGGTTTAGGCTATAGGTTTTGGTTTTGGTTTGAATTGAAGTTTAGGTTTTGGGATTTGAGAATGGGTTCGGGTTTAGGCTATAGGTTTTGGTTTTGATTTAGGTTATAGGTTATAGGTTTAGGTTTAGGTTATAGGTTTTGATTTAGGTTTAGGCTATAGGTTTTGGTTTTGGTTTTGGTTATAGGTTTTGGTTTAGGATATAAGTTATAGGTTTAGGTTATAGGATTTGAGAATGGGTTCGGGTTTAGATTATAGGTTTTGGTTTTGGTTTAGGTTATAGGTTTAGGTTATAGGTTATAGGTTTAGGTGAGGGAGTTGAGATTAGGTTGGGTTTTCAAGTTTAGGTTTAAGTTTGGGTTTTCAAGTTTAGGTTAAGGTTTAGGTTTAGGTTATAGGTTTTTGGATTTGAGAATGGGTTCGGGTTTAGGCTATAGGTTTGGTTTTGGTTTTGGTTATAGGTTATAGGGTTTAGGTTTAGGTTTTGATTTAGGTTATAGGTTATAGGTTTAGGTTTAAGGTTTAGGTTTAGGTTATAGGTTTTGATTTAGGTTTAGGCTATAGGTTTTGGTTTTGGTTTAGGTTATAGGTCTTGGGATTTGAGAATGGGGTTCAGGTTTAGGCTATAGGTTTTGGTTTTTTTTTAGGTTATAGGTTATAGGATTAGGTTAGGTTTAGGTTAGGTTATAGGTTTTGATTTAGGTTTATGCTATAGGTTTTGGTTTTGGTTTTGTTATAGGTTTTGGTTTAGGATATAGGTTATAGGTTTAGGTTATAGGATTTGAGAATGGGTTCGGGTTTAGATTATAGGTTTGTTTTTTGGTTTAGTTATAGGTTTTGGTTTTAGGTTATAGGTTATAGGTTTAGGTTAAGGTTTCGGTTTATGTTATAGGTTTTGGGATTTGAGAATGGGTTCGGGTTTAGGTTATAGGTTTTGGTTTTGGTTTAAGTTATAGGTTTTGGTTTAGGTTATAGGTTATAGGTCTAGGTTAAGGTTTCGGTTTATGTTATAGGTTTTGGGATTTGAGAATGGGTTCGGGTTTAGGTTATAGGTTTTGGTTTTGGTTTAAGTTAAAGGTTTTGGGATTTGAGAATGGGTTCGGGTTTAGGCTATAGGTTTTGGTTTTGGTTGAAGTTATAGGTTTTGGGATTTGAGAATGGGTTCGGGTTTAGGCTATAGGTTTTGGTTTTGATTTAGGTTATAGGTTATAGGTTTAGGTTTAGGTTATAGGTTTTGATTTAGGTTTAGGCTATAGGTTTTGGTTTTGGTTTTGGTTATAGGTTTTGGTTTAGGATATAAGTTATAGGTTTAGGTTATAGGATTTGAGAATGGGTTCGGGTTTAGATTATAGGTTTTGGTTTTGGTTTAGGTTATAGGTTTAGGTTATAGGTTATAGGTTTAGGTTAAGGTTTCGGTTTAGGTTATAGGTTTTGGAATTTGGGAATGGGTTTGGGTTTAGGTTGTAGGTTTTGGTTTTGGTTTTAGGTTATAGGTTTAGGTTCAGGTTATAAGCTATAGGTTTTGGGAATTGAGAATAGGTTAAGGTTTAGGCTTAGGAAATCGGGTTCGGGTTCGGTATCGGGTTTAGGTTTGGGTTTTCAAGTTTAGGTTTAGGTTTAGGTTAGGGAGTTAAGATTAGGATTAGGTGTAGGTTTAGGTTTAGGGATTTGAGAATAGGTTAGGTTGTAGGTTAAAGTTTAGGGAATTGAGTTTAGGTTATAGGTTATAGGTTTAGGTTAAGGTTTAGGTTGTAGTTTTAGGTTTTGGGATGTGAGAATAGGTTTAGGTTATAGGTTAAGGGTGTGGTCCCTGCAAATACAGATATAAACACGGCCTGTCCAAATGGCCAGGCCCTTCCAATGCTGTCCATAGGAAATGGACAGCTTCATCATGGTCAGCGGTTCCCACCTTCCAGGGACCCCCGCTCATCCGGATAGCTCCGACGCACATCCGGGTCTGCTCCATTAATTTCTAGCAAATACATAAAAACGGCCTGTCCAAATGGCCAGGCCCTTCCAATGTTGTCCATAGGAAATGGACAGCTTCATCATGGTCATAACAGCGGTTCCCACCTTCCAGGGACCCCCGCTCATCCGGATAGCTCCGACGCACATTCGGGTCTGCTCCATTAATTTCGAGCAAATACATAAACACGGCCTGTCCCCAGTATCCACCGAATTCGTTTGATCCAAGGATCCAAGGAAGCTAGCCTTGGATGTGCAAAACCACAAACCCATTATGCTAAAACGAAAGACTAGGTCACTGAAGAGACGAGTCACTAAACAGATACGTTGGAGTTGGAAGTAAAGGACGTAGGCTCTTACCAGAGAGGATCTGCTTGTCTGATCAGAGATAGTAACGACAGATTTGTGAAATCCCTGCAAACAAAAAGTGAGTCTCAACAGCAGTAGAATTAAGCTGACAATCGATAAGGCCCCTTAAGTATAAAATTTTCAAGCCACAAAAAGCTAAATGTATGAGAAGCCACAGAAACCTAAATGTATGAGTCGCTTTCGACAAGAATGTCTCAGCTCCATTGGATTCAGCTTTGACCTTTGGACACTCTTCTTCCTCCTCCTCTTCCTCATTGAATGAGTATGCAACATCCTTAACTAACTTGGAGCTGATTGAAGTCACAACTTCTGCAGCTTTTTCATTGACAATAATGGTATCTGCAAGCAACAGCGAGAACATCTTAGTCTTTGGATTGTTGGTTTCTGATTGCAAGTTCTGGAACCCAAGAGATACATTAAAAACCATTCCAGGCTTCAACACCCAATCGTTCCTGGCATTTAAACTCAATCCCGACTCACGGAACTCGAGACCAATTCCCGTTCCTGCTGACTTTGTAAGATGAGAGGCAAATTCAGGAGCATCCCTCTCTACCACCGAGACTGCTGCTTGGTAAACAACACTGACCTTATTCCCAGCCTTTAATGCACCTATCGCTGCCTCATGGGCCTTGAGGAGAACCTCATAAGCCTTACTCTGCGTTGCATTTGCATCAATGAGAAATGTTCTGGCAATGTTTAAGCAGTAGCTGTTGTAGCGCGATCCGATTGCGCATATGATCACACTTGTCGAGTCATAACCAAGAGCACCAAAGACACATTTCAGCAAGCATTTTTAACCAAAAAGAAAAGAAAGAAAAAGAAAAGACAAAGGAGAAAGGAAACAAATTGCAGTGAAAAGCATTCTCAAATAAGTAAAGTGGCAGTGAAAATATATATTTACCACAACATGACATCCCTAGCCTTGAGAGAATTCACAAGAACACCATCATAGCTGCAAAACGCACATAAAGTAAGTTATATATTGGAAACAAAATTATTGATTTTGGTAACCAAATGTTTCTCATAGATTTTTTTCCAAGTTGAGATGAGCAGTTATTCAGAAACCATTCAAACTAGAAATGCACAACCTGCCTTAGCCAAAAGAGAAGGCTCTTAGCTATTCTTGTTTCTTCTAAAAAATTCCCCAAAAATTAATGTCTAGTAGTACAAGATATACTAAAAGAGTATAACTGGCTTACTTTAACCAATCTATAGCGATCTCTGATTTGTTACTGATTGCTAGAATAGTGGCAGACAATCCTATGTTTCTCCAAACAGCATGAGCTGGACCATCTTCAAGTGAATAAACCTGCACAACACAGGAACCAAATCTCTACCACTACCACTAAGCAACCTCCACATCATTCATCCGTTTTGACATCTCATTTTAGGGCATGAACCTCAAATGAAGCAGATCCAAATCTCTGGTTGACCATACAACAAAAAAATAGTGGTGATTGACCATTAAAAACAGCGGTGATTGAAGCATCAGTTTTATAACCATATTCTTGGATTGAAATAGAACTGTGTAGATTGTGGTGTCTTGTGACATCCAAGTAAATGAGGTGACATCCAAGTAAATGAGGTGACGTCCAACTGTTACCATATTCTTAGATTGAATGAATTGTATTACTGTATGATGACATGCTTAAAAACAAACTGATCTACTTTACCAGTAATGATGAGTCCACGCTGAATGGGGATCATAATTTTCCATAATGTTGCCAATATATTTTTAGCAGAGAAAGAAGTAACCTCAAAAGCTCCCCCTTATGAAGTCCATGTTGGGAGATTGGCAGTTTGCAATCCTATCATCAGTCCATTTATTTATGGCTGCAGTATTTCCACCAACTAGTGGGCCGGGAAAGGATTGCTAGCAAAAGCATGAAAATAATCACAAGCGCCGCTCCCAATGCTTGCAGAATGATGTGTTTATAGGGAAGGGACATGATATTTCAGGTTTGAATGTTTTCATGCAGTTACATTTTTATCCAACCATTAGAAGTTTACAAAGACAAACAAGAACTCCTAAAATTTTGCAAGATTTTCACAGAATGATCAAGAAATGAGATAATTAGTCATACCCGAGAAGCTTCTTCCCTAAAACATAACCAAAGACGAACCCCAAAACGAATCTGAATTCAAAGAAACAATACACAGGCAACTAGTCAGTCAAAACAAGAAGTACATAACCACACAATTAGAATGTCATCCAAGAACTTAAATTCAAAAAAAAAAAAATTTTAAAAAAAAAATCAAACTTGAGACAGTTTTCTCTATCTTTCTCTCTCTAACTTCCAAGAGTGGTAGAGCTTCAAGCTAATCATTGATGCTACTAAGAAAACAAAGGAGCCTATGCTCGCACCTGCACACAGAAGCCTAGAAACATCCCTGCTAAGTTAACTTGTTCACCATTACCATCAGCCACTTTCCCCTCAAACAGAGTAATCTGATTCAGTCCAACATCGATATCTCTTCCCTTGCCAACCTGTTAAAGTCAAGTAAGCAAATATTTCAACACTATAAACACATCACATGTTAATTAAAAATTATAGTCAGGGTCCCACCCGCATCACAGGATCTAAGGTTGCAGCTAACTCATGTCTGACATTTTTAGCTTCACCGGCAATTTTTCAACTGGGCCCACAACTCAACTGGCGGTGACCAAGGTTGCCTTGCTATGGACAAACCATGCCCTAAAATCTCATTCGCTTCAATGTCCAACTGAGTTGGGTCTAAACAACAAGGAGTAGATTTATTAAAATCTCATTGGTCCTATTTATTAAAATGGAATTATAGGAGGTCCACAGTATGTATAATATACTTGGTTTCAAATTTTGTACAAGTGACCCATGGTTCAGCAGTCCCATACATTGGAGCATCATAAGAGACCACAGTGAGGCAGGAAATCTTAACAGATTGCACCTATTCTTAAACATTTGTTCAAATTGGAATGATTAAATGAAACAAACATTTGTCTAGATTTAAATGTTCCCTCCACAAAACATCTAAAAATTCAAACCAGAGGATGATATATAAAAAAACAATGTATAACCATATCCTATTACAAAGCAGATTACATAGTCATACAGCAGCACCCACGTCAAAATTTATATATCATATCCTTCGTTCATTCGAGTTGCTTGAGTAGACCTGTTAGTAGCATATAACAACAAAGGGGAATGGTCAGTTTGGAAGTCTTGGCTATCCATCAAGTTGTGGCAGATGATGTGCTGCCACAGCTCGACAGACCATGCATCTGGTTTTCCCCGTCTGCCCAAGATACAGATTGTGTGGTTTGGCAATCTGTTCCTTTTTTTTTCAGGATGCTATATCCAAATAGGCCATAAATCTAGCCGAAGGAAAGTGGACTGAAACATGCACCATGCTGCAAGTCAGACCCAGTCTATCTAGCTATCTTGAGGATCCCACCATGCTCTGTCACAAGACTCAGGCCTACCAACTCAAAAGGTAGGCAACCAATTTTTATTGGTCGTCAACTAGTTTTGTTAACTGTGGCCCACCTATTTTGTTAATCAAACTGAATTTTTTTTTGGAAGAGCATCCACATCTACACTTTGATACACCTGAAAATCTTACATAGTTTGGATCAATAGAGTCATTTGCACATGCAAATCATCATGCTTTGCTAGATAATCAAATAACTCAAAAAAGAAATTCATCCATGGAGAGGACCAAGGACTGCACTAATATGATCAAGTGACTAAAAAATACAGTACAAACGTTCAAAGCTTCCACAATGACACTGCAAGAGATATACATGCACTTTAGCAAAAGATGTGAGAAAGAAAATTTCATGCCGACCACCAAACTCGATAAATGAAACAATGAACTAAGGACATAGTACTCCGGGAAAAGGAAAACAAACAAAGTGTGGAAAATTATTGTTCTTACAAGTTCCTACTGAGCATTGGGTTATATCAGACCTGGTAAAATTGTTGTAAGATAAGTCCCTGCAAGACAGCATCATGCAATGCTATGTTTATGCCTTTTCAGGAGTGGAAAAAATAATAACCTAGTAGGAATCTGAAAGGCCTAAAGTAATCTCACAAGAGAGTTTAACAAAACATTAATATGCATGGAAAAAGAAGCCAGCAAATATACAGATCTTGTTGCCAGTGAAATGTAATTTGAGATTTACTGAGTAATACTTACAAGTTATGGTTGCTACCTCGACCCGGACCCAAGAGGGTATGACCCTAGCATGAGCTTAGATACTACATTTAAAAAAAAAATATATATAATGAGATTCAATTTGTGACAAAATATCACCGAAGCATCATTGAGGGTCCAAAAATTACAGAAGGATTGTCCATTTTCCTGAAGCATCTAGCAAGAGAATCAGTGAAATTTTGGTAATGAATG
This sequence comes from Magnolia officinalis, assembly GCA_021015155.1. Taxonomy (NCBI): domain Eukaryota; kingdom Viridiplantae; phylum Streptophyta; class Magnoliopsida; order Magnoliales; family Magnoliaceae; genus Magnolia; species Magnolia officinalis. Next base: position 19,625,041 of record JAJHSJ010000017.1, read on the forward strand.
TCTATTTTCTTACATATAATCTAGCGCTGAGAGTCTTGAAAAGCTGCTTGGAATTTCTGCTGTCAAACTGTTAAAGGCAAGTTATCTGCAAGAGAAAATTATCATTAGAAAAAAACTGGGGAAGATTCTCTCTGAAATGAATTTGTAAGTAACATGTATTCAATGCGTGTTCTCATCCATAGCAGGCCATGAGATTGAAGACTCTAGTATATTGTAAAGAACATGGAATGCACAAAAGGATTTTCCTTGTCCAGTAGCATGATGGATTAGCCAGTACACGGCAAAATAAACATAGAAATGAAAGTGAAAGGCCAAATCACCATGAACTTGGCGTCGAATCACTTCAGTTTTGCAGTTCCCTTCCTAATTTAACTTCTTTCAAACCATGAAATAGTTGGCTGGACAGTGGTCATGATTTGCATGTCAACTCATGGAGCTGAATCTTCAACTTTCATTTTATGTTTTCATCACTTAATTTAGAGTTGACCATCCAAACTTAAGAATATTTAGAGTATACGAGCAAGACAGACACTTCATGAACAAAAGAAGCAATGAACAATGATATATTTATGCCATCAGGGGTATATCCATTCAAGTCACAATTTCTGCATTTTGGTCATATCCCCCAATGCAGGGAAAGGCATGCATGTATCATGTTTGTGAGCCTTTGATTCCTCCGAATTTTAGCATGAAAACAGCATGTTGGCTATCAAATGGATCAGGCAAGAGAACCTCATCCAATTGCAAGAAAACAACAATCAGTCATATTTATAGAGAAATGTCAAAATCATTATGCAAAAATCAGCATGAATTATAACACTAAACCTTTCTTGAAGACTCAGCCAGAAGAGAAGCAGGTGGGGCAAAACCGAAACCATTGGTATTGTAGCCATTGTTTCTCAAACCTCTAGCCTAATAATAAAACAATTGTAGCTCCTTACAGAGTTAATTATTGCTGGAATATTTGCACTTCTTTCAGTACATGGCATAATTATTTCCTAGAAATTAAAATCTTAAACACAATCAACAAAGACTAACAGTGGGAGTAGTACATGGGGTACAAAACAACAAGAAAAAACCAAGTTTCTGTTAGTTATCATTTCAAACATTTGGTATGCATGTTTCCTTTGGCATTTCGTCAAACATTCGGTACACATCACAATTCAAAAGCCTTGAATACCATTTAAAAAAAAAAAAAAAAAAAAAAAAAAAAGGATCCATTTAGTTGATGCAGTGGCTTTTATTTTTCCAACTGTGAATGGGATTTTATGATCCCCTTATAAGTTAACTCTTTTTCTCCTTTCACATAGATTTTATTTTAATTTAAACTTTTCCACCATGTGATATTAAGATATTCTACTTAGGCATGAATGTACATTGTTCCCTTGTGGCCCACCATGTTTTGGATAGGCTTGATTTTGGTTTATATGGTAAGTAAGAAAGAAGAACACCTATAATTCACGCAAAACAACACAACACGAAGGAACATAATAGTTTCATAGTATAGTTCCCTATAATGTCTAAATAATTACCACCTAAAAAAAATTGCTTACCATTGCTAGTGCATACCCTGATAGATCATCCCCCCCTGAGAATCCTCTAAAGTGCTGGATGGTTGTCGCCCAATCTAGGCCTCCATTAATTCTGCAAAGGATGCCACAGACTGGGAATTGTTTCCCTTGAAAATTTCTCTTATTTTTCTCATTCCATATGCCCCAAATGACAGCAAAGAAGACTCCATGCCACAAACATCTTCCAATGGGCTCCCCATGCACTCGCTGACCAGCTCTGAAAGAAACGAAAAGCTCGATAAATACAATACCCGCTTGCAAATTGTAGTAAATGAAACGTGTGGAGAAGATAACAAAAAAGAACTTAGAATTACTTAAAGATGGAAAAGTAGTGGATGTTTGCTAGCTCACATGTACATCTTCACATGTAGATGAGGATGTGGAACATATGAAAATCAGTTGGCCCCACGGTAGATAACCTAGCCCAAAAACCAGGCTGGTTATCTAAATTGTGAAACTGGAAGATCCAAAACAATCAAAATCTGGGAAGATAAATTATCAAAAGAGTAACTGCAAGTCTTTACTAGTGCTGGAATTGGCAGTCCCTAACAATTGATGAATAAATGCCCTTTCAGTTTTTTCAGCTGAATAAATGCCCTTTCAGTTTTCTCAGCTGAACAAAAGAGTAACTGCAAGTCTTTACTAGTATTTGTCTTTTTCAGAAATCTAGTTTGCTAAGTGCCAAAGGGTTGCATGCCAAAACAAGGTACTGTAGCAAGGAACAAATAGAAATTGGGTTACATGCCAAATTCCTGAAGTAATGTTAAGGGGACACAAAGAAAGACTTTGATGCACACACCATATCTACCCATCCACCAGGTACATTTATTGACATTAGCCCTTGGGACCAAAAATCAGCCCAAACCAAACCTTAGGCAGTGAAAACCAATGGACCGAGAATGATATCATATACACATTTATAAAATCATCCCATTTATAAAATCATAAAATAAAATTTACAAAAAAATAAAAATAAATAAATATCCATTTGACGATCAAAGGGTCCATTTGAACTTGGTTTGAAATATACAAAGCAGACTGCTCGCTACAAAATTACTGTGTTCAGTGCTCCTCTCCAGAAATCATTTGTTTTCTAATTATTTTTGGTACATAAACCTAACCATGCAACACTAACCTTGAGAGCTTTTTTCCTCATTAGTATACTGAAATACCGGCATAGAGAAAATGTCTCCACTGAAAATGTAGTCCTCAACCAGAGTTTGCATCCTATGAGAAAACACCATAATAAAATAGATAAATTAAACTTTGAGAATAAAAACATTGGTATAAAGTAAAAGGAATCAAACAAAACAAAGAAATCACTGCTAGCAAAACATCTTACATTTGAGAAACTCACAGATATTGAATTCAATGGAAAAAAACTGCATGCACAAAGAAATCAGAACATCCAAGTGCAAAAGACAATAATATCTATGACTGTTAGAAGTGCCACATCCACACACACACACCATCAGAATGCTACTGTTGGAAAACATCAATCCAAATATCTCACATAATTCAGACATGAGGACGTCAACAGATAAACAATGAAAGGGAAATAAAAACTTCCATTCATGACCATACTCTACATCATGTCCAGTCGCCTCACATGTGCAAGTAGCTCCTCCTTTAAAACAAAAGCTTATATATGAAAATTTCTTTAATTCACATGTGCCAAGTAGCTTCTTCTCCTTTAAAACTCCAATTTGACGATGAATTCATTTGTCATCAATACATTACGGTGGAGCCCACACAAGTCATTTGTACCTAAGTTTGTGGTATTGAAAATGTTTGCACCTGATCATTTTCAATATACATGTGTGTACATGTGCTTGTGTGTATGAGAAACGATGACATCCGATCATAAGTTACCATCCACCTGATAGATAGCTTTCAACATGCGTCATAGGTGTGTGACATCTTGCCTCATATATAGGCCCTACCACAAGGATCACCTTGTGCAAAAATCAGCCGTCATCGCATAGGCCACATTTACAATGAATTTCAATCCTTAGCACTAAACAGAACCTAATAGTGAGAATTTAGCAGTTAGCACTAAACAGAACCTAATAGCAGATTCAAAATGCAGTTCAGGAAATAAGATATGACTTACAGTCAATGCTCTCCCAGCAAGAAGAAAAAGGAATGAGAAGTAACCAACAGATGCACCAATAAAGGGCTTATCTGCACACACAGCTTGATCAGATCCTTATATAACCCTAAGAAGTTTTCAACAGTAGCAATAATTCTTATATCTTCAGGATAAGAATTATGTAAGGTTTCTTTTCTATAGTTTTTCTAACGTGTGACAATATTTCACCAGACAATTCAGCATGGAAGTATTTGGAAAGTTAGATACACAAACAGGCAGTGGTCAATTTCAACCATCAAACTACTTCCAGCTCCTAATATCACATGATCGGAATCAGTCATGATCTCTGAAACTACTTGTAGCTGCACCACAAATTCATGATTAATTAGTGCAATTGTTCTCTAAAATTAACTTTGGTGTAGTAAGTTGGGTGATGAAGTCTCCATTAACAACTTTTTTTTCTCATGAGCTAAGCATCACTTACCAAATTCTCAGCCTCTGGAAGGCTTCCTCTTTTGGCAAGATTAATAGCAAGCTCCAGATTGTTTAACTGAAAGAGCCAACAGATATTTTTTAATACAGGCATTCAATTTGCTGCATTAGGAATAAAACTAAAACAAGACTAAAGACATACTTGGCCACTAACAAAAGGCACAAGTGTCACTTCATTGAAAGTTGCAAGTAACACTTGATTGATATCCAGATTGATGTATGTAAATAGATGGAGAACAACTGTACTAATTTTGTGTGGATGAAGGTAAAAAAGCGTAAGCTTAATTCAAAACTTTTGTGGCCCACAAGAAGTTTTTAATCGTCAATCACTACTATTTCTAATGTTATGGTCCACATGAGATTTGATCAGTTTTATGTGTGCCATAGGTTCTTTTAATAAAGTGGCCAATCAAACACAATTGAAGCCAAACAAGCCCTAGTATAAGTGCTCCTGGTTGAAGGACGCTTTGACAGTCTAACCCACATACCATCACCACCTCCACAAATCTTGCCTGCCTAAACAAAAGGAAACTGACAGAGACACTTAACATGTCAAAACAACTTAGCTCTACCTAAAGAAAAAAAAAAGTGTAGGAAAAGTTTACCTATCTCAAAGAAACCCCTCTTTTGCCACCATCAGAATATGTTGACACTAATATAAATCCATCAATGAAATTCATATCAAATATGCCACAGCATACAGAAAACTAAATCAAATGAGAGGGGGGAAGAAAAGAATGATTACCTATAAATATAAGCAACTATCAAAATCTTCACAAAACAAAGGCCTTGTCTATCACAAAAGAGCCGGACCATTACAAGGCAAAGCAGGTATGGTAATGAATTTCTAACAAAATTAACAAGAATAGAAACCAAGTAGAAAGTAAAAACAATCGGAACATCCAAGTGGGAACACAAATCTTCTCATTTCCAAACTCCTAAAATTTTCAGAAGAATTCCAAACTCTTCAGCAAGTCTGTATCACAGCCAGCGGATGCAAATAAACATCTAGAAAACAGGGGCGTGAAGCCATGGCAAGATCCCATCGTTTTCTTGCAAGGATCAAAACTAACCTAGGAAAAAGTCTTAAATACCTCTTCCAGTTCTACTCCACGGAATCTCTGCTCGTCCTTCTCGAGAATCTTCAAAACCCCTTTGAAAAAATCCACCTCGCAGGGCAAAACCAGGACACCACACGTCTGGAATCCGAACTCCTCTTCCGCTTTCTTCAGGAGGGAGACGAAAATCGGGAGGTTGAGGAACCGGGTCGGGATCACAAACCAGCGCCGCTCGGCCCTAACGTAAATCGCGAGGTTGCCGGACGGGATCACGAACCGGCGCCGCTTGGCCCCAACGAAAATGGGATGATTGAGAGAAAGGGAGAGAGGGAGGGAGAGAGGGTTTAGGGCATAAAGAGTGGAAACGATTTTGGGCGGAGAGACAGAGGGGATTGAAGGGTACGCTGCATTTCATTTGGGCGCTAACAGAGCCGCGCGCCCAATTATATTGGGCGTAGATTGGGTACCTACGTGGGGCCCACCATGATGTATAGGGTTTATCCGTTCCGTCCATTTATTTTTATAAATACATTTAGGTAATAATCCCAAAAATGAGATATATTGAACGCCTAATTGGACCACACCATAGATATTACGTGTGATTTAATCTCTACTATTTCCTATCTTGTGGTCCAGTTGAGCCTTAAAAATACCTATTTTTTTTTGGGATGATACCTAAAATTATATTTAAAAACAGATGGAAGGATTAGATAGAACACATATATTGTGGTGGGCCTCAAAAAATTCCTTATAGGACCATTAATTTTCAGTGGTGTAGCAACCTTTCTGCTACGGATATAATCTGTAGCAATTTAGCTATGGTTTATATCCGTAGCTAAAAACCTATATTGTCTGTATCCTTTGCCCATTTTTTTGGTAGTGTATAAAGCACTATATAAATAGGAATACAAACACATATATTTCATAAGTAAGTGGTTAAAGTAAACAACCACATGGAGGAAATCATACATGTCTCTAAGGTAGTTGAGAATCCCATCTCAACACCTACCTAAGGCACCATCATCCAAACACTTACTCTCACAAGCATTTTCACAAACACTTAGAATACACTATTTCAACATACATAGTGTATGTTACTAAAACATGTATTAGGGCGAATCCTTTCGCCAAGCAAGTATTTTACGCATATATATTATATTCATGCAACAAATAATCATGGCAAACACATTTCTAAAATTTATACGTATACGGTATTTTCTACGAATACCTAGAATATGTAAAATTCCATATTCTTCATTTTTAATCGAAACGGAAAACAGACAGCACTTTGTACATGTACAATTGCATGCAGATCATGAATCTATCATCATCTGACATTGAAATCGTTGAAAACTGTAACCTATACACCTAAAGCCCTCACCTTTTGTCGTAGAATCGTAACGGAGTCGATAGAATTGCTAAGCTTTCCTATATGGCAGTTTGGCAACCTATAAAACGAAATAGGTTAGCTATTTCATAACCTACAACTATCAAAACTCCAAATCAGTTTAGGGTTAGGGTTTCTTACCTAGAAAAGGAGCTGGAATCGCCGGAAAAGCGATTAGAACGGAGTGGTGGAGCTCGTAGAGCGGCAGGGAAACATGGCAGGGAGATTCTCCCACATCTCCCACACTTTCTCTCTCTTTTCTCTCTTCTCTCTCTAGGGTTTCTCTCAAATTCGTATGGCTGCAATGAGAGAGGGTTTAAGGTCCTTATATAGTTTAAAAACTCACCGAAATAGACTCCAGGTCAAAGTATACTTAGGTTATAACCAAAGCGGGTCAGTTACAGCTCAACGGAGGAGTTCTGGCTGGCCTCCTTGAGCCAAAGGTCGGACTTAAGCTCACCAACATCGGATCTACGTTTAGTTAAGTTTTCATTTCAGTCGGGATTCCAGATCACGCATGGTGGACCAGTTTCAGTTCAACGGTCAACGGATCTCGATCAGAGATTCCGAGTACATGAATATGTGTATGAAATTTCTCCTGATCCGAGGGTGTAATTTGGTCTGATTCTGACGGTCTGGTTTCTTAAAACTGATCCGCAAGCGAGAGGTGCCAGATTACTATTTGAGATATTTTATTTGAATTAATTTCACATTTCTCACACTCTTCACTCCGAGCTCAAGCGAATAGTGCTGGGGCACTATCTGGATTTGATTTCCGAGATAGTTGTCAAGCCCAACAAGGCGGTCCTAATTCCTTAACTTTGTGTTAATCAGACTTCCGACTTGTGGTCCAGATCTGATACGGAGTTTCGAGGTGCTCCCGAGAGCAGCTGGGTAATGAGATTGATCGTAGATTTTAGGGTACCCTAGCGTCAATGATTCTACAAGTTTTGGGTCTTGCAGATCGTATTTAAAGCGATTGGTGCTAATTTCACAGGCACTATAGTTTAACACTAGTTAAATCTCGCCTAATTTCTAAAGGATTTAGTCCTGAGTGATTTCGGTCTGAGGTGGTACTTAGACCATTGTAGCAATGTTTAGTTTAAGTATTGTTCTTCATCACCTAAACTTTAAGATAGTGTCTAATATGAAAGTACTTAGAAGGATTTAAGGAACGAGGTAGTGAAAGGTGAGATTTGTGAAGAAAATGGTTTGAAAAGGGATTTGAGGCTTTAATTGAGTGTTTGAGAAGTTAAACCGGTGTTAGGATTGACCCATCGCCTAAGGACGTCTAATTCTAGGTTGGAAAAAATTCGGGCTCTTACAACCAAACTTACAAGTGAAATCCCCTCTAACCATGGTACCTCGATCCGCTAAGACTCATGAGCCGGGCATGGTGGTATGGGACACCGTGGTCGAGCTGTCGGCCTACGCTGGGGCCACGTACCTCCCTGTAGTGACCAGTGAGCAACCAGACTCGTGAGCGGATTATGGTGGTATGGGACACTATATTCAATCTGTCGACCTACACTGGCGTAGCCCGGCTGTGGTCCTCAGTCGGGTTGCATCCGGGTCCCATTGTCAATAAGTGGACTGGTCAGGCTTCGAAAATAGACTGCCAGTTGGTAGGACGTTAGTGGAGTGACCTCGAGCATACTCTAAAATCTGTGATTGGCTTGAGCCCTTCGCAGTAACTAGATCATGAAATGAGCCGAGTACGGTGAGACCTATATTCAAGCTGACGGCCAGTGATTGAGCTGAGTACGGTGAGACCTGTATTCGAGCTGACGGCCAGCAATTGAGCCGCGTACGGTGAGATCTGTATCCGTGCTGACGGGTGACGAGCCCTTTGTGATGCCTTCGCGATACCTCTCAAACCATAATATCGTATGAGATTATCTAGGAGTGACGACCCTAGAATGGATCATGTTTGGGAATGATATAAGGGAAGTACCTTAGTTTCCCAATCCTGCTGTTTGAAATGGACTAATAACAACTCGGTAATCATACTCATCATCGCATTGCATGTGCCTGGAAGATGTGGAGCACTGAGGGATGAACGCATTCGCGAACGTAAGATGGTGTCGCATGAGGGTGGTTTGGCAAGGGCATACATCATGTCATTTCATACTTGCATTAAATAAGAGTAGTTAGAATTGTTTGATTGTACTGCTTTATCATTACTGCTTGACTGAATTGATAACATGTTAACCTATGCTTTATTGTTCCACTGAGTTGGCCGCTCATTCCCACGTTACGGGACGGTGTTTTAAAACACCCACCAGACCTTGTATCAGATGCAGGTATCACTGGAGCACAGGAGACTGATCCTGATTTCTATGACGATCAGGAGGAGTTCTCCTACATGCAGTTTGCTGGAGACTTCGCATAGGCTGTCCAGTGCTACGGGGCTATAGGGTTGATAATTTCAGTTGTACTATTTTGACATTTTGATTCAGAACTAACATGTATATATACTGTGACTCAGTTAGTGTTCATACTCTGGGGATCGAGAATGTTTTGTTTTATATATATCTATATACACCTTCCAGTCTTCCGCTTACGTTTTATACATAGATCTGGAGTATGAATTACTGTTTTGGTAGAATCTCACTCATGTTTGTTGTACTAACACAGACAACATTTAATCATCATTATCTATGTTGCATAAGTGATGTTCTGGAACTCGAGAGTTGAGTTACTACTTGACCCTCGATTTTTCGGGATGTTACAGTTGGTATCAAAGCATGGTTTTGATTAAACCGGACCTGCGTTATGTTCCCACGACGTACGCTGACACCTTTTTACATAGGAGGGTACGAGAACAATGGAGAAATAGTCTTAGGCATCCCTGTTCCGTCCAACGGCTAGTTCGCTGAAAACGAACGCAGAAATCGAGTCTGTATTCAACCATGGTCGCACGGGTCGACCTTAAAACATTCTTAAACCGTCTATTGATGATTCTAGATTACAATCCACCTCACCCCAAGCATTGAAAATCGGCAGAAAACGGGATAAGCATGATGATGATAACTACTCCGAATCCTCAGAGCTTCTCTGGACTCCTCACAGAGACTTCTCGAATCCATGAGGAAAGAAATCAGAAAATAGAAATAAATTTCTAATAAATTCGACATTGATTAATGAATGACTAAAAATGAGTTCACAACCCTTGAAATAGGGATACCAATTAATGGGAAAGAAATCAAAATTGAACTAAAACTCCTAGAATTCGCGACTTACTATAAGGTTGTGATGTCTACTAGTGCGCAAGGTTTTCGGCCAAAAATAGTAAGTGTCCTATTTGGCTTCACCAAACCATTCTCCTAATTATTCTAAGCTCTTTCCTCAATGGGCGTAACTCCTAAAGCCCAACGGATGAAGAGTAATCAAACTAAAAGTACTATTTTTAGTAAAACGAAATTGAAATAGAAAAATGACTGTTAATCGGGGGGTTTTTTCAAAATTTCGGGCTGTGCAACCTGGCATAGCGAGGTTGATTGGCTTCATTAGCTCGTTCTACCCCAAATTCATATATTTTACATCAGATAACTCATTTCGGATTGCAAGATACGTCCGATTTACCCTGAAACTACCCGAAATGGAGTGAATCGGGGTCAGGGGCCTACCCACTTTAATCTAGAGGTACCCAGGGTGGGACCCAGGGTTTTTTGGGGCCTAGGGGACAGGAGGGTCTCACCCATGGGCTCCCCCTCAAAAAATGGACAGTGGTCGGCGAGGCCTCACCGGTTTTTTTGGCTGGGTCGGGCCGACCGTCTAGTCCGATCGTGTTTAGGGGCTTAGGGAACCCGCTGGTGTATGGGTCGTCGACTAAAAACCCCCCAGGGCATACTCCCTTCACAAACTCACCCCCCAAGCTCTCCTTTTTCTTTCTTCTTGCTGATTTCTCTCCAAAATTGTCACTCCAATCGGCCCATTTCCCATTTTCGGTCACAATCCACCCCTCTCCATCATTCACAGCAGTCCTTACCTTCCTCCCTCTCCATTTCTCTTTCGTTTTAACCCCTACATCCTCCATTTCGTCCCAAAAACGTACATAACTCTCAACCCATCCATTCCTCCCTTTCTCCTTCTTCATTCCCTATCATTTGGGCCCCTACAACGTCTGTTGGAACCCAAGTCTGTGGAGAACCAATCCTCCAGCTCTCTTTCTTTCCATTCCTTCTCGTTTCATAGCCTTTCTCGCAATTGTTTCAGCCATTTTCTCCATCTCCACCATCCTCTCTTTTATGGGTAAGTGAAAGAGCACTGCTGATGAGGCTGGGCCTAGTCGCCCTACACGTTCAGGGCGGCCGAGAGACACCGCCGCTAGCTCAAGCTTTGCCCCGGAATTTCAAACAAAGCGGGATCCTGATCCCCGGATCCCTGCTGAACGGGCATAGTTGGCGGCACTACCTCATGGAATTTATGAGGACAGCAGGGTTCTCTTTGAAGCACAGGTAGATGGTCGCCTCTTCGGTGAATACTACTTGTTCGAGCAAGTGGAGGCAGCCTACTGGGGTCCGTTGTTTGAGGTCAGGGGTCGCGCCAATGCTGGTACTGTCCGAGCCTTCTACGCCAACATTCATGAGCCTACATTGGAACCGTTGCAGTTCCGGCTCTTAGTTGGGGTGGATCTGTTTACCACTATTGATGTGAGGTTGATTGTGCGGCTTATGAATATGCCCATTGGTGACATACATGCTAGCGAACAGAATCTGGGGACTGCTCGTGAAAGGGATCGCCGCACTCAGTTCCTTTGTTCCCAGCTGGTTCCATGGCAGCCAAACAAGAGTCTGCTAGCGTCCCATTTGCAGACAAATTTCGTTTACTACATCACATCTTCACATACAACCTCTACCCCAGATACAGTTACCGCATTAGGCGGCTTATGTTTTCTTGTTGATGGATGTAGTAATGGTTGATGGTATGTTTTAAGTATTTGAAGCTTGGTTGTAATTAACTCACATGCATTTTCAGTCATGATTCATGTAACTTTGTTATCCATGTATTGTGACAATTTTGGGTAAATGAAAAGCATGCAACTTCTTTTGCTATGGAGTGTGTAGAATACTTAAGTGCTTGTGTATTGGGTTGATTTGCTTCATCTCACATGCGTTGCACCCTATGTTGTATAGGGCCTGCCGCGAAAATATACGCGGAGCACAACACACCTCCTACTCACTGATACGATGGACCAGGCTCCTTCTCAGGGTGATGGTTGCAGAGACCCTAGTTTGGGCCTTGATCGCAGGACTATACCTGAGTCTCTGCCTCCCACTAGTCCTACAGTTGGACTACCCCCTTATACACCACCGGTTCGCTAGTAGAACCGGGCATCCTCTTCAACACTGTATGAGCCACAGGCTGCTCCACCTACTGACAAGTTTGAGCAGATGATGATGCTGATGCAGCAGCAGCACCAGCAGCTTTTTTCGGTCCTATCTCAACGTGGCAATGCGACTCCACCTTCACCACCTGCACGTCCTGCTGAAACGCAGAGCAGGCCTATCCTCGGCAAGAGGCCACGTGAAGATTCACCTCCCAGGCTTGAGGCTCTGCAGACCTATCAAAGGCGAGCGAAACGTCGGTGTACGTATTGCAACAGAGGGGGACACACTGACCCCTTTTGCTTTACCAAGATGAAGACAACGGGATTACGCCACCTCAGAAGACCGACTGTCTACCGCCACGTGATACATCGGCTCCACCCTTACGACCTGCACCACTAGTGCAGCCATTTTACCGCTCGTCTGTACCTCAGAGTAGGCCACCTCAACGAACTATGACAGCGCAACCAAATCATCCTCAACGAGCTCGTGTGCATGCGCTTGCTGCTGAGACACCTGAGTCAGCAGCTGCAGCGCCTTTGGCCTTTGAGGTTACTGCCCACATTCAAGGTACACCTGTTTTTCCTAATGGTAAGCATTGAGTCTATTAAACCAACTCATATGAAAGAAAAAGGCCTAACACTAGATTACTACAAAAGTAATACGGTAACTAGAGGTGACACTTATGTTATAAATAATAGGAGGGTTGAAATGAAGAATTTATACAACTTCGTGTTGCCAATAGGGTAGGTCACTAGATGGTACTAGCTAGGGGTTAAACCTTCCTTAGATCGTTAACGTTGAAATTACTGGAATAAAGACAATTAGGGTTCAAGTATTATATTAATTCGTACTACTAGACTTATCAATAGTTACGAGTTAGGTCACAATAAATAGAGTTAGTGTGTTCACAAATGTTAATAGAAACCTTAGCCAATTCTATACTCTTGGAAACCTCTTTAGGATGATCTATTAGGACATGGGTTTACCTTGTCCTTATATATAGATTATAATAAGGACTCTCTTAAACCAAGACCTACTGGGCAACCTTAGAAAGAGGATATTTAAACCTTTCAGCGATGGCCATTCCCTAAGCTTTTAGAGTGATCGGACTACGGAGTTACTGAAATATACAACTGCGAAACATTCGCGACTTGACCCAATTCTCAATCCTGGGCGACTGCCAACGGACTCACTGCTTAGCCGAGCAGAAGACCAGGATCCATCAGGATTAGGAAGGGATACGATGAGCCTTCTACCCTGGCAAGGTAGATGATCAATGTATCGGGATCAAGCCCACTACAATCGTCTCTCCGTGCTGGTCAAACAATGAAACCAACTATCTTACTCTAAATAAGTGGGAATTATCGTCAAGACTCCAAATAGGTAAAGAAATAAATTTTAACAAACCATCAGGGTATGAGAAATGGATAAAGAAATAAGTTTTAAGGGGGGTAGACTAAAATGAACCAGACTAGTATATGCCCTACCAGGTGTAGAAATTCGAAATCAATAAAACTTAGGCAAAAGAAATAATTAAAATTTTCTTTATTACCCTTAGCCAATTTCGGGGATGAAATTTTGTTTTAAGGGGCGTAGATTGTAACAGCCCGAATTTTTCCCAACCTAGAATTAGACGTCCTTAGGCGATGGGTCAATCCTAACACCGGTTTAACTTCTCAAACACTCAATTAAAGCCTCAAATCCCTTTTCAAACCATTTTCTTCACAAATCTCACCTTTAACTACCTCGTTCTTTAAATTCTTCTAAGTACTTTCACATTAGACACTATCTTAAAGTTTAGGTGATGAAGAACAATACTTAAACTAAACATTACTACAAAGGTCTAAGTATCACTTCAGACCGAAATCACTCAGGACTAAATCCTTTAGAAATTAGGCGAGATTTATCTAGTGTTAAACTAGACTGCCTGTGAAATTAGCACCAATCGCGTTAAATAGGATCTGCAAGACCCAAAACTTGTAGAATCATTGACGCTAGGTTACCCTAAAATCTAAAATTAATCTCATTACCCGGCTGCTCTCGGGAGCATCTCGAAACTCCATATCAGATCTGGACCGCACGTCGGAAGTCCGATTAACACGAAGTTAAGGAATTAGGACCGCCTTGCTAGGCTTGACAACCATCTCGGAAATCATATCCAGATAGTGTCCCAGTGTAATTCGCTTGAGTCCGAAGCGAGGAGTGTAAAATCACTTGATTTTCTTTACAAATAAATATCTCAAATAGTAATCTGGCACCTCTCGCTTACGGATCAGTTTTAAGCAACCAGACCATCAGAATCAGACCAAATTACACCCTCGGATCAAGAGAAATTTCATACACATAACCATGTACTCGGAATCTCCGATCGAGATCCACTGACCGTTGAATTGAAACTGGTCCGCCATGCCTGATCTAAGAACCCTACTGGAACGAAAACTTAATGGAACCTAGATCCATAGTCTGTGAGCTTAAGTCCGACCTTTGGCTCAAGGAGAACCGTCAGAAGTCCTCCGTTGAGCTGAAACATGTCCGCTTTGGTTATAACCTAAGTATACCTTGAACTGGAGTCTGTTTTGGAGTGTTTTTAGGCTATATAAGGACCTTAGAAACCTCTCTCTTACAGCCATATAAATTTGAGAGAAAGCCTAAAGAGAGAAGAGAGAAAAGAGAGAGAAAGAGTGAGAGAAGTGGGAGAATCTCCCAACTACTATTCCCTGCCACTACACAAGCTGCACCACCCCATTCTCATCGCTTTCCCGGTGATTCCGGCGTCATTTCTAGGTAAGAAACCCTAACCCTAAACTGAGTTAGGGTTTTGATAGTTGTAGGTTATGAAATAGCTAACCTATTTAATTCCATAGGTTGCCAAACTGCCATATACAAAAGCTTAGCAAACCTATCGACTTCGTTAGGATTCTACGATAAAAGGTGCGGACTTTAGATGTATAGGTTATGGTTTTCAACGCTTTCAATGTCAGATAATGATAGATTCATGATCTGCATGCAATTGCACATGTACAAAGTGTTGTCTGATTTCCGTTTCGATTAAAGATGAAGAATATGGAATTTTACATACTTTAGGTATTTGTAGAAAGTACCGTATACATATAAATTTTGGAAATGTGTTTGCCATGATTATTTGTTGTATTGATATATGATATATGGATAAAATACTTGTTTGGCGAAAGGACTCGCCCTAATTCATGTTTTTGCTAATGTACACTATGTATGTTAAAATAGGGTATTCTAAGTGTTTGTGAAAATGACTGAATGAGTATAGAATTCTCATTCGTGCTCGCCATGACTAATTGTCATGGATATATGATTGTTGTATTGGCGATACCCCTTTGACGAAAGGATTTGCCCTAAATCACGCCATGGCCAATATACACTATATATGCTAAAATGTGTGGCCCAAGTGTTTGTGGAAATGACTGAATGAATATGGAACTTGGATTCCTGCTTGCCATGACTATCCGTCATGGGTGTATGCGTGTTATGATTGGGGTAACTCCCTAGTGAAAGGATTTGGCCTTATACCTATGTGATCAACATATGTCATGTATGTTGAT
Source organism: Magnolia officinalis (assembly GCA_021015155.1). NCBI lineage: Eukaryota > Viridiplantae > Streptophyta > Magnoliopsida > Magnoliales > Magnoliaceae > Magnolia > Magnolia officinalis. The sequence goes on from JAJHSJ010000017.1 coordinate 19,640,549, forward strand.
GTATGTAGTCTAAGTGTTTGTTGGAATATTTGAATGAGTAGTAGTTAGTAAAATTGTAATGTATAAGGGTGTTGAGATATGATTCTCAACTCCTTTAACTATGTGTATGATTTCCTTGGATAGCTGTGTGATTAGGAATTGAATATGTACAAACTCATGCTTATGTTGTGCTTCATAACATGATCAACTGATTGTATAATTTTATCTATGTAATGCATATGTTTAAATTCATGTTTATGTTGTATGATCCATCATGGGTGATGGGGGAGTGGAGCAACGAGTGCGTGCAACAACCCTGGCAGCCCTAAACGGATAATATCAAACTTTGATTGTATGATTTGAACCTTGATCCATTACTGCTTTAACTATCTGCAATTGAATGTGATTGGGGCTATGATTATAGTCCAGGCAATCGGTAACGGGATTGAATTCGTGGCTGAGATTCATCTGCCTCGTAAGATGTGTTCGGCGAACCCGAGTCGTACTTCGGTTGGCGATTGTTGTTTGCCACACAAAGTGCTTATGCGCTTCATATCGTTCAACTTGTTGTGCGCTCGAGCTAGCCGAGCTCGTCAAGTAACCCGATTTGTCTTATGTATGTTCACAATGTTTTGAAGCCTCTGCTTGAACCTAGGTTACCAAACTTACCAGTGAAATCCCATCGAATCATGGTACCTCGATCCGCTAAGACTCATGAGCCGGGCATGGTGGTATGGGACACCGTGGTCGAGCTGTCGGCCTACGCTGGGGCCACGTGCCTCCCCGTAGTGACCAGTGAGCAACTAGACTCGTGAGCCGATTATGGTGGTATGCGACACTATATTCGAGCTGTCGGCCTACACTGGCGTAGCCTAGTTGTGGTCCTCAGTCGGGTTGCATCCGGGTCCCATTATCAATAAGTAGACTGGTCGGGCTTCGAAAATAGACTGCCAGTTGGTAGGACGTTAGTGGAGTGACCTCGAACATACTCTAAAATCTGTGATTGTCTTGAGCCCTTCACAGTAACTAGAGCATGAGTTGAGCCGAGTACGGTGAGACCTGTATTCGAGCTGATGGCCAGCAATTGAGCCGTATACGGTGAGATTTGTATTCGTGCTGACGGGTGACGAGCCCTTTGTGAAGCCTTCGCGATTCCTCTCAAACCATAATATCGTATGAGATTATCTAGGAGTGACGACCCTAAAATGGATCATGTTTGGGAATGATACAGGGGAGGTACCTTAGTTTCCCAATCCTGGTGTTTGAAATGGACTAATAACAACTCGATAATCATACTCATTATCGCATTGCATGTGCCTGGAAGATGTGGAGCACTGAGGGATGAACGCATTCGCGAACGTAAGATGGTGTCGCATGAGGGTGGTTTGGCATGGGCATACATCATGTCATTTCATACTTGCATTAAATAAGAGTAGTTAAAATTGTTTGATTGTACTGCTTTATCATTACTGCTTGACTGAATTGATAAAATGTTAACTTATGCTTTATTGTTCCACTGAGTTGGCTACTCATTCCCACGTTACGGGACGGTGTTTTAAAACACCCACCAAACCCTGTATCAGATGCAGGTATCACTGGAGCACAGGAGACTGAGCCCGACTTCTATGACGATCAGGAGGAGTTCTCCTACATGCAGTTCGCTGGAGGCTTCGCATGGTCTGTCCAGTGCTACGGGGCTACAGGGTTGATAATTTCAGTTGTACTATTTTGACATTTTGATTCAGAACCAACATGTATATATACTGTGACTCAGTTAGTGTTCATACTCTTGAGATCGAGAATGTTTTATTTTATATATATTTATATACACCTTTCAGTCTTTCGCTTACGTTTTATACGTGGATCTGGAGTATGAATTACTGTTTTAGTAGAATCTCACTCATGTTTGTTGTACTAACACAGACAACATTTGATCATCATTATCTGTGTTGCATAAGTGATGTTCTGGAACTCGAGAGTTGAGTTACTACTCGACCCTCGATTTTTCGGGATGTTACAGGACAACACCTAGACCAATACATGAGGCATCGGTAAATACAACAAATCCATCACTCCCAAAGGGAAGAGTGAGGACTGGAGCGGACGTCAGATGATCCTTCAGCTCCACGAATGCCCGCTCACATGCGTCAGTCCAAACAAAATCTGCGCCCTTCCGAGTCAACCTGGTCAACTGGGCTGCAATACGGAAGAAGCCCTCAATGAAACGCCGATAGTATCCCGCTAAACCAAGGAAACTGAGGATCTCAAAGGCAGTCGTGGGCTGGCTCCACTGACGCACTGCCTCAATCTTCGAGGGGTCCACTGCGACACCCTCCCTCATCACCACGTGACCGAGGAACTTCACCTCTTCCTGCCAAAACTCACACTTCTCCAGCTTTGCATACAGCTGGTGGGCACAGAGGGTCTGCAAAGCGATATCCAGATGTTGCATATAGTCCTCACGGGTCATCGAATATATCAGAATGTCGTCGATGAAGACCATAACAAATTGATCGAGATATGGACGGAAGACCTCATTCATCAACTGCATGAAGACCGCGGGTGCATTGGTCAGTCCAAAGGACATGACTTGAAACTTAAAATGACTATAACACGTCCTGAAAGCCATCTTCGGAATGTCCTCCTCTCGGACAGGAATCTGATGACAACCGAAATGCAGGTCAATCTTCGAAAAAAACTGTGCACCCTACAGCTGATCAAATAAATCATTTATCCTCGTGAGTGGGTACTTGTTCTTGATCGTGACCTAATTGAGCTCACAATAATCTACACAGAGCCTCAACGAGTCATTCTTCTTCCTAACGAAGAGTACTGGCGCTTCCCATGGAGAATTGTTCGGACGAATGAGTCCTAACTCATGCAACTCGTCCAACTGTGGCTGCAGCTCTCACAACTCCATCGGTGTCATACGGTACGGGGCCTTCGAGATAGGCGTGGTACCGGACACAAGATCAATCTGGAACTCAATATGACGGCGAGGCAGCAATCCCAGAATCTCCTGAAAGACACAGACCACCGGTAACTAATCGATACACAAGACAACGACTCTTCTCTAGGCTAGGCAAAGAACTGGAATTGTGGCAAGCCAGGTATAAAGAATGTGACGGTCCTCGCGGAACAGTTCAACACGACGTGGTACTCGGAAGTCAATCCATGCTCAGGATGACGTCGAAATCTGACATCGGCAGCACAAATAAATCGGTGGCAAAAAGATATCACCGACCAGAACCTGACAAGATGAACAAAAATGGCCCAACACTGTAGTCTTCCCCAAGGGCGTCGATATGGTCAACCCCTCACGAGCAGAATCTGTCGACAATCCAGTCGAATGACAAAAATTCTCAGACATAAATGAATGCAATGCACCGAAATCAAATAGTACACGTGCGATACATGCGGAGACGGAAAAAATACCCTCAATGACTCGTGCGATACACGTGCGATCCTGTTGAGCCGCGTAGAACCTACCCTGAGCTGGATGGGGAGGTGCCTGTCCCCTCTGAGGTCCCTGGTGTTGCTGCTGCCTCTACGGCGGTTTTACTGTCTTTGCTGCTGCTGGGGTATCGGCGGCTGAGGTGGCTGTGGTCGTTGCTGATGGGGTCGTTGCTGCTGTGGGGGCTGCTGCGGTGCTCTCGGCTGCTGCTGTGGAAGCTGTTGTGGTGCTCTCGATTGCTGCAGATGAGGGCGGTGCCCTGTCCTCCCACATCCAAAATAGGTCCCTGAAAATGGTTGCTGGGGTGGCGCTGGAGGTGTTGCTGGTGCTCTAGCAGGTGGGTGGCTCCTGTACCTTTGTGGTCGTCGATGCTGCTGGGAGCTACTGGAGGGGGCCAGCCTCTTCCGACCCCTCCTCTGATCTTGATCGGCCTACGTGCCGGCCCACTAGGCCTCATAAATTTGGGCACTCTGTACTACCGCCTGAAAACTCCAGAGCTCGTGCCGAATCACACAACCTCGAAGACCGTAATGCAAGCCGTTCTCGAAACGGCGGGCCTTCCGCCCCTCGTTATCAACTAAATACGATGCGAACCTCGATAACGCCATAAAACGGGCCGCGTACTGTGCCACAGTCATGTCCCCCTGCACCAGAGTCTCAAACTCCAGTCCTCTCTGAGGTCGAATGTGGTCAGGGAAGTACTGCTCCTCGAATCGGTCGATAAAGTCCACCCATGTCCACACATACTCAGGTCCTGCAACACGGATGACGGAGGTCCACCAATGCTCGGCCTCGCCGTGGAGAAGAAATACTGCCAACCGGACTCGCTGTTGGGTCGTACATGCCATAGTATTGAAGATCTTCTCCACATCGGAGCGCCATCTCTCGGCTGTAGTCGGATCTGGCCTGCCCTGGAAACGCGAAGGATTGAGCTGTCGGAACTCTCGAAGTAGGGCGCTCGCACGTTCCTACTCGACCTGGGTTGGAGAAACAACTGGGTGCCTACCCTGCCCCTGAAGCGCAGCAATCACAGCTTGCAACATCTGTTGTAACTGTGAGGCACTCAAAGGCACAGTCGGATCCGCACCAGCATCAGGTGGAGGAACGTCATCCTCAGGCAAGGGAGCAGGGATCTCTGGTGGTGGAACGGGAGGCGCAAGTGGTAAATCTGGAGCCTTAGGTGGTGAAGCGGGAGTCGATCTGGTCACTGGCCTGCGCGGCATGTCCTATAGGAAGAATAAGGACGCTAATCAACCTTAAAAATTGCATGTTAGGGAACTCAATCGGAAGGTTTCACACTCGGAACCTAATCGCCCTAAACTCATAGCAAACATGTGATACTGTTCTTAGTTATTCCGAAGTTATGCTCGAATACCAACTTTTGTCACTCCCCAAACTCAGAAACTGAGTTCACAAAATTATCGATCGCCGAATTTGGCGCCGACAGCATCCGTAGTACCCCATTTTCGGCTCCCGGCACGCATACACCAGGTTCCGATCCTGGGATACTATAAGGAGGATTTCTAATCATCAATTTGTTTTATAATGAGCATAAGCAAAAGCATAACCCACGAACAATAACTGTCACATCCCAAACTCAAAAACTGGGCTCACAAAATTCTCGATCGCTAAATCCTACACTGACAGCCTCCGTAAAACCCCATTCTCGGTTCCCGGTGCCTATTCACCAGGTTCCGATCTTGTGATGCTACGAGGAGGATTTCCAATATCAGTTTAATTCGTAATAAGCATAACCAAAGGCATAACCCACAAACAAAAACCAAAAACTCCATCACATTTTCACTATGATAAAAAAACTTTACAAGTATAATGAGCATAAAGGGAAATACAATGATAAAGGACAAAAAGCTCCAAGATGATCTGTTATACGCTCCTGCCAAAGCGTTGATGTGGTCCAACGTCACCTGCAAGCAACGGTCGTACATAAGCTTATAAAAAGTTTAAATGGCGGTGAAAGTGTGTGTGCAAGGATGTAATATGATTATGTAGTATCAGAATAATGCGGAACATGCTGGTGAATCCATGAATATCGGTAGCTGTACCAAGGCTATGTGATGCAAGGCATGAATGATGTCGGTCATATCAAGGTCATGCGATGCGCGATGCAACTCAAGCATACAGTTTAAAAGAGGCAATGGAGAAATAGATCTCTCTGAGGATCCTGCACAACTTGAAAAAGATCTCTTATCAGCTCCTGCTGATGCGGCTCTGCCGAGAACAACTTTAAAAGAGGCAAAAGAAAAAACACATCAGACATTCAAAGTTCAACCACTTCAAAGAATCACAAACCTTGACATAAAGTTTTAAGGCAACATTTTTGAGATACTGTTTATTGACTCTGGATGCCTGTCTCGGTTGACAACATTGCGACACTATGCCCAACTCCGTTTCGCAAACACGTTTAATCTTTCCTGCAAAATCAGAAAACAAAATGCTTTAGTTGATTCATTCCATCTCTCTAGGATTTAGGGTCTTGTTTGTACCATATGAACAACTCATGTCAGGTAAAATGATAATAAGCAATTGGAGATGTTTCTTCTTATCTCCACTTTGTAGGTTTTCAGTGGCTTGTTTGTGTACATCCATCAGAGCCATCTCAATCCTATTAGGGCGATCGGTTTTAGGTTTAGTTTTTAGGCTTAGGTTTAGGTTATAAGTGCAGGTTATAGGTTTAGGCTTAAGTTTAGGTTAGGTTATAGATTAAGGTTTAGGGAATTGAGAATAGGTTAAGGTTTAGGTTTAGAAAATCGGGTTCGGTTTTGGGATCAGTTAAGGTTTAGGTTTTGAGGTTTAGGTTAGGGAGTTGAGATTAGGATTAGGTGTAGGTTTAGGTTTAGGGATTTGAGAATACATTTAGATTATTGGTTTAGGTTTAGGTTATAGGTTATAGGTTTAGGTTTAGGTTAAGGCTTAGGTTTAGGTTTATGTTTAGGTTATAAGCTATAGGTTTAGGGAATTGAGAATAGGTTAAGGTTTAGGTTTAGGAAATCGGGTTCGGGCTCGGGATCGGGTTTAGGTTTGGGTTTTCAAGTTTAGGTTTAGGTTTAGGTTAGAGAGTTGAGATTAGGATTAGGTGTAGCTTTAGGTTTAGGGATTTGAGAATACATTTGGTTTTAGGTTTAGGTTTAGGTTTTAGGTTATAGGTTAAGGTTAGGTTATATGTTATAAGTTTAGGTTATAGGTTATAGGTTAAGGTTTTCGGCCATAAGTTTTAGTTTAGGTTAAGGTTATAGGTTTAGGTTTAGGTTAAGGATTTGGTTTAGGTTTAGGTTAAGGTTTAGGGTTAGGTTATAAGCTATAGGTTTAGGGAATTGAGAATAGATAAAGGTTTAAGTTTAGGAAATCGGGTTTGGGTTCGGGATTGGGTTTAGGTTTGGGTTTTTAAGTTTAGGTTTAGGTTTAGGTTAGGGAGTTGGGATTAGGATTAGGTATAAGTTTAGGTTTAGGAATTTGAGAATACATTTAGGTTTTAGGTTTAAGTTTAGGTTAAGGTTTAGGTTTAGGTTTAGGTTATAAGTTATAGGTTTAGGGAATTGAGAATAGGTTAAGCTTTAGGTTTAGGAAATCGGGTTTGGGTTCGGGATCAGGTTTCGGTTTGCATTTTCAAGTTTAGGTTTATGTTTAGGTTAGGGAGTTGAGATTAGGATTAGATGTTGGTTTAGGTTTGGGGATTTGAGAATACATTTAGGTTTTTGGTTTAGGTTTAGGTTTGGGTTTAGGTTTAGGGAATTGAGAATAGGTTAAGGTTTAGGTTTAGGAAATCGGGTTCGGGTTTATGTTTGGGTTTTTAAGTTTAGGTTTAGGTTTAGGTTTAGGTTAGGGAGTTGAGATTAGGATTAGGTGTAGGTTTAGGTTTAGGGATTTGAGAATACATTTAGGTTTTAGGTTTAAGTTTAGGTTAAGGTTTAGGGAATTGAGAATATGTTAAGATTTAGGTTTAGGAAATCGGGTTCGGGTTCGGGATCGGGTTTCGGTTTGCATTTTCAAGTTTAGGTTTATGTTTAGGTTAGGGAGATGAGATTAGGATTAGATGTAGGTTTCTGTTTGGGGATTTGAGAATACATTTAGGTTTTAAGTTTAGGTTTTCGGTTTAGGTTTTTTTTAGGTTAAGGTTTAGGTTTAGGTTTAGGTTTAGGAAATCAGGTTCGGGTTCGGGATCGGGTTTATGTTTGGGTTTTCAAGTTAAGGTTTAGGTTTTAGGTTAGAGAGTTGAGATTAGGATTAGGTGTAGGTTTAGGTTTAGGGATTTGAGAATACATTTAGTTTTAGGTTTCAGGTTATAGGTTAAGGTTTAGGTTAAGGTTTAGGTTAAGGTTAGGTTATAAGTTATAAGTTTAGGTTATAGGTTATAGATTAAGGTTTTAGGTCATAGGTTTTGGTTTAGGTTAAGGTTATAGGTGTAGGTTTAGGTTTAGGTTAAGGTTTTGGTTGAGGTTTAGGTTAAGGTTTAGGTTTAGGGAAATGAGAATAGGTAAAGGTTTAGGTTTAGAAAATCGAGTTCGGGTTCGGGATCAGGTTTAGGTTTGGGTTTTCAAGTTAGGGTTTAGGTTTAGGTTAGGGAGTTGAGATTAAGATTAGGTGTAGGTGTAGGTGTAGGTTTAGGGATTTGAGAATAGGTTAAGGTTAAGGTTTAGGTTTAGGTTTAGGGAATTAAGAATAGGTTAAGGTTTAGGTTTAGGAAATCGGGTTCAGGTTCGGGATCGGGTTTATGTTTGGGTTTTAGGTCATAGGTTTTGGTTTAGGTTAAGGTTATAGGTTTAGGTTTAGGTTTAGGTTAAGGTTTTGGTTAAGGTTTAGGTTATAAGCTATAGGTTTAGGGAATTGAGAATAGGTAAAGGTTTAGGTTTAGGAAATCGGGTTTATGTTCGGGATCGGGTTTATGTTTGGGTTTTTAAGTTTAGGTTTAGGTTTAGGTTTAGGTTAGGGAGTTGAAATTAGGATTAGGTGTAGGTTTAGGTTTGGGGATTTGAGAATACATTTAGGTTTTAGGTTTCAGGTTATAGGTTAAGGTTTAGGTTATAAGTTTAGGTTATAGGTTATAGGTTAAGGTTTTAGGTCATGGTTTTGGTTTAGGTTAAGGTTTGGGTGTAGGTTTAGGTTTAGGTTTAGGGAAATGAGAATAGGTAAAGGTTTAGGTTTAGGAAATCGGGTTCGGGTTCGGGATCGGGTTTAGGTTTGGGTTTTCAAGTTAGGGTTTAGGTTTAGGTTAGGGAGTTGAGATTAGGATTAGGTGTAGGTGTAGGTTTAGGGATTTGAGAATAGGTTAAGGTTAAGGTTTTGGTTTAGGTTTAGGGAATTGAGAATAGGTTAAGGTTTAGGTTTAGGGAATTGAGAATAGGTTAAGGTTTAGGTTTAGGAAATCAGGTTCGGGTTCGGGATCAGGTTTATGTTTGGGTTTTAGGTCATAGGTTTTGGTTTAGGTTAAGGTTATAGGTTTAGGTTTGGGTTTAGGTTAAGGTTTAGGTTATAAGCTATAGGTTTAGGGAATTGAGAATAGGTAAAGGCTTAGGTTTAGGAAATCGGGTTCGGGTTCGGGATCAGGTTTATGTTTGGGTTTTAGGTCATAGGTTTTGGTTTAGATTAAGGTTATAGGTTTAGGTTTGGGTTTAGGTTAAGGTTTTGGTTAAGGTTTAGGTTACAAGCTATAGGTTTAGGGAATTGAGAATAGGTAAAGGTTTAGGTTTAGGAAATTGGGTTCGGGTTCGGGATCGGGTTTATGTTTGGGTTTTAGGTCATAGGTTTTGGTTTAGGTTAAGGTTATAGGTTGAGGTTTGGGTTTAGGTTAAGGTTTTGGTTAAGGTTTAGGTTATAAGCTATAGGTTTAGGGAATTGAGAATAGGTAAAGGTTTAGGTTTAGGAAATCGGGTTCAGGTTCGGGATCGGGTTTACGTTTGGGTTTTAGGTCATAGGTTTTGGTTTAGGTTAAGGTTATAGGTTTAGGTTTGGGTTTAGGTTAAGGTTTTGGTTAAGGTTTTGGTTATAAGCTATAGGTTTAGGGAATTGAGAATAGGTAAAGGTTTAGGTTTAGGAAATCGGGTTCGGGTTCGGGATCGGGTTTATGTTTGGGTTTTAGGTCACAGGTTTTGGTTTAGGTTAAGGTTATATGTTTAGGTTTGGGTTTAGGTTAAGGTTTTGGTTAAGGTTTAGGTTATAAGCTATAGGTTTAGGGAATTGAGAATAGGTAAAGGTTTAGGTTTAGGAAATCGGGTTCGGGTTCGGGATCGGGTTTATGTTTGGGTTTTAGGTCATAGGTTTTGGTTTATGTTAAGATTATAGGTTTAGGTTTGGGTTTAGGTTAAGGTTTTGGTTAAGGTTTAGGTTATAAGCTATAGGTTTAGAGAATTGAGAATAGGCAAAGGTTTAGGTTTAGGAAATCGGGTTCGTGTTCGGGATCGGGTTTATGTTTGGGTTTTTGTTTGGGTTTTTAAGTTTAGGTTTAGGTTTAGGTTAGGGAGTTGAGATTAGGATTAGGTGTAGGTGTAGGTTTAGGGATTTGAGAATAGGTTAGGTTGTAGGTTAAAGTTTAGGGCCTTGAGTTTAGGTTATAGGTTTAGGTTTAGTTTCCTTTTAGGTTTGTAGTTATAGGTTTTTTGGGATGTAAGAATAGGTTTAGGTTATAGGTTAAGGGTGTGGTCCTTGCAAATACAGATATAAACACGGCCTGTCCAAATGGCCAGGCCCTTCCAATACTGTCCATAGGAAATGGACAGCTTCATTATGGTCAGCGGTTCCCACCTTTCAGGGACCCCCGCTCATCCGGATAGCTCCGACGCACATCCGGGCTTGCTCCATTATTTTCGAGCAAATACATTAACACGGCCTGTCCAAATGGCCAGGCCCTTCCAATGTTGTCCATAGGAAATGGACAGCTTCATCATGGTCAGCGATTCCCACCTTCCAGGGACCCCCGCTCATTCGGATAGCTCCGACGCACATCCGGGCCTGCTCCATTATTTTCGAGCAAATACATTTAAAAACAACATAAATATTTCTAAAAGCATCTGGATACCTGGGGAAGGCCTCCCTATTTTGTATTGTTGGTTACTCATCCTTTTGTCTGCAAGCCATAATTGACCAACAATTTCTATCGCTACCTGTACTTTGAAACCAACACAAATATAACTGAGAAACAATATAAGGAATAAGAAAAAATGAATTTACCTGTACACATCCTTAAATTTTCCCTATAAGGAGGTGATATTATATCTTTGATAGCCACAACCTGTATGACAGAGAAAAATCCAACCCCTGGATTGGTCTTTGGAACCTTTGTTGGATGTTTGTGACCTGGAAATCTTACAAGCAGACAGTCCATGCAGTATAAGAGTGATATAGAAAAATGAGTAGAGAAGGGAGAAAGGAAAAATAAAAAATAAAAAAGGTGAGAAGTTTTGTCAATTTGTATCCATAATGCCAGTGTTAACGCATTTGACACGACAATCTTAGGGTTGTCATGTATCTTTGTACACAGAATAGTATGATATGACTGATCTTTGGCTTTGAAATGGAATTAATTGTATGAAAATTAATACCATATCTTTGTATAAATGGACATTCCAAATCAGCAGTAAACAGCATTTCCAAATCCACATTCCATGGACATTCCAAATGGGGCATATAAGTATTCATACATCCATGATTACAATGAAATGTAAAAGGAGGAAGGACACCAAAGTCAGCATATGACTCGTAGAGAAGGTTAACAGGATTATATGTTTAAAAGGATAGTTTCTTGAAAGAGTAAGGGCATTGCTCTTATACGTTGAGAGCTGCCAGAAAATATCTCAGACATTTAAGCATAACAAACTTTAAACAAGTTGCAAGGAAAATCAGGAAATCCATCATCATACGCTATTTCAAATTTTTTGAAAAATTTTCAATGTGCAAACAGTGAATGAGAGAATGAATGCATGCTAACGTGCAGTTTGCCCAGTAGGACCATGGTCATGTGATCCAGACCTTGTGGGCATGGGAGGCCCCACCATGTACAGGTGTCTCAAAATCTCTCAGAATGGAAGATCCCATGTTCCTAACCCTTCAACCAGTGGTCTATGAATAGATGGGTAAGAAAGATACAACAACATAGAATAAAGACCAAAGATTACATAGCAAGGACCATTCAATCTGGAAGAATTTTGAGGCATCCACCATCAGTGGTGCTGCCATCATATCAACAGGATCACGAACCATGGGACCCACTTGTTTGAAGTGGGCATATCACTGATTCAGGATACTATTTGCATCCTGATGTATCAGGACCCTATATTCATCTACCATAAACTCAATGGAGAACTTCACAGAAAGTTCAATTTCAGCACAGTAAAGGACAGCAATCAAACTCCCTTCAACAGACTAGTCAGGAGCTGTTTGCATAGGAGAAATTCCGTTGTATTTCTGTTAGAGATGATTTGTGATCGCAACGGGTTGTGTGAGAGAAATTATCGCCAACCAAAGAAATCCAAATGGTCTCCTCCCATGCTACTAGGACCTTTGAGATGATTTTGATATCTTCACTATGACTAAGAGAATACACCAGACAATAGAAAAAGCTTCTTACGCATTTTTCCTTCGATCACAATTTTTTTTTTCTCTTAATGGGAGAGCCAGGCTTTCTTTGACCATGAATGCAACTTATAAATGAAAAACATTTTAGTTCTCCTGAAAAAAGGTATTAAGAGAAAATGGAATAGTAGATGTTTTAAGCAACAACAATTTGAAAGTCGCATGCATCTATCTAGACTTCAACAAAGAAAAATAATTCTTTTGGAAGCTTAAACAATATAATTTATTTGCATCATAGAAGTGCACATTCAGATCACGGAAATAAACAGTGGAACATTTGATTCTTACCTGTTGTCATTCAAGGTCAGATCCATGCACTCAAAAGAATACATAGTGGCAGAAATCTTACATAACCAACCATAGAAACCAATATCTGGAAACAGAAAGAAGACATCTTATACTAATTGCCTTCGTTTCTTCACTTTACCTTTTCATGTGCAATTTTTCTCCTTTTCACACACACACAAAGGCAAGTTCAAATTTTGGATTCTCCCTATCCAAACGTGTCCCTAAAGTGAAGTGAAGGGACAACTCAGAGGATCCCCATAAACCCAATGGTTGAAAATAGCAGAAAAGAAAATTCTAATTGGCAACTTGCTGTCCACTGCCTTAATGGATAGTTCCTTTCCTTTTTCTTTATTCTTCCTTTTCTTCATTAATAAATTCCATCGAAAAAAACGAGAGAAAGATATGGTATTAATACAGGATGACAACATTTATATGGGATAGGTATAGGTTTATATAGCATGAAAATTATATGTATCTTTGTACACACTAAACATATGAAAATTACACAGTAAGTGTTGAGAATGCAAAATCTGTCAACTGAACTAAATATATGGGATAGGTGAACTGCTGCTCAACATTTTTTTAACTGTCCATCTTCTCCATACATGAATGCCAAGCAGTTTAGGTTGGATGGAAAATAAACATCATGGTGGGCCTAGAAAAGTTTCAACGGTGAGAATCATTATCACCGCTGCTTCCTGTGGTGTGGTCCAATTGAGCCTTGGATCTGACTTATATGTAGAATTATGAACTAAAATGACAGGAAAAAAAATGGATTAACGGTGTGGATAAGACCCATACCTCACGGTGGCCACTTAAAGCTGCTGCCCGTTCCCAACTGGTGACGGGCGGGGTAGGACGCAATCCGCGTCGAAGGCATAGGACCAATTGCAATTCCATCCCACCTAATCCCTTCTAATCCCACTTGCCCAAACACGCCCAAAATCCCCAAATCCCTAAATCCCTAAATCCCCAAATCCCTAAATCGATATTGAGATTGAGAGAGACTGAGAGAGAGAGAGAGAGAGAGAGAGAGAGAGAGAGAGAGACCTCACTGTTGTGAGTGACCTGCAACCGAGTGTGCATGGGAGGGACGGATTGGGGAACAGAGAAGAGAGAGAGAGAGAGAGAGAGAGAGAGAGAGAGAGAGATTGGGGAACGAATAGAGAGAGGGAGGAAGATGAGAGCTGGAGCAAGATCGGGAGAGGGTTAAGGAACGGCGAGAGAGAGAGAGAGAGAGAGAAATGGAGGGATTTTTGGGCGCGCTTTGCGTGCGCCCAATTTTGGGAAATGGTGGTCGGTGCTCTGTGGGACCCACCATGATGTATGTGTTGCATCCATGCTGTCTATCTATTTTTACAGATCATTTTATGGTATGAGACCAAAAATGGGGTATATCCCAATCTCAAATGGACCACATTACAGGAAACAGTGTTGAATGATCGTCGACCATTAAAACTATTTTGGAGGCCATAAAAGTTTTGGATCAAGCTGATTTTTCTTTTTCCCTTCATCTGGGCCTGTATGACCTAATCAACATGTTGGATGTCAAATAAACAGTACAGTGGGCCTTAGGAGGATTTTAATGGTGGATATCCAATCACTATTGGTTTCATATGGTGTGGTCCACCTGAGATTTATATCTCCCTCATTTGTAGGATCAAGTGATAAAATAATCGTTAAAAATGGATGAAACACATACATCACGGTGGGCCCACAAAGCACCGACCATCAGCCATGGGGCTGGTGGCTGGGAGAGTAGCCAATCCGTTTCGCAATTTTGGGCGTGGATGGGGTAAGACGAACTTGGATGTCCTGTCCGGAGCTCTATGGGACCCACCATGATGTATTTTGTTTATCCATTTTGTCTATTAATTTTAATAAATAATTTTAGTACATGATTCCAAAAATAAAGTAGATTGAAGGCCCAAGAGGACCACACCATAGGAAGCACATGTGATTTAATCTCCATGTTTCCTACCGTGTGGTCCACTTTAGCCTTCAATATACCTGATTTTTAGTTTCATGACCTATAATAATATTTCAAAATAGATGGACAGCTTAGATATAAAACATATATTTTTGTAGGCCCTATAGAGTCCCTATAGAGCCCTATAATAATATTTCAAAATAGATGGACAGCTTCAATATAAAACATATATTTTTTTGGCTTATAAAGTCCTGTAACCTAATCTTTTTTCTCAGATCATTATAAGGTATCATGCAAAACATTAGGCAGGAACAAGGCTTGAGTGGACTACAAATTAGGCATTACACTTCCACCATTAAAAACTTCTTGGGAGCTGGAGAAGTTTCGGATCAAGCTCATTATGTGTGTCCCACTTGGATGAGGGGTCAGACCCAGTTTCAGCTGCATTCAAAACTCATGTGGGCCCCACCAAGTGCTTTTATATTTTTTTAGATGTCTTCACATAGTTTTAGATGTTATAGCCCACCTGAGTTCCGTATGCGAATGATTTTTGAGATATCTCATAAGCTAAAGGGGACACATCAAAACTACGTGTATGTCCCACCTTATTCCATGTTTGTATTAACTTATAGACAAGTTGGATCTTAAATAAACATCGCGGCGGGCCCTAAGAAGGTTTCAATAGTGGGTATCACTATCCCACTCTTTTCTATGGTGGGTCCACTTGAACTTTGGATCCGCCCCGTCAGTCAGACTTTCCATTCCATGGTGGGCCACGACCTTAAAAATAAAGTCAATCCATGACTTGGGTGGGCCACACCACATACTATAGTTGAGAGGGTTATCCTCCCATTAAAACATTCATAATCATTTATTGGGCCCACCTAAATGTGGTTCATAGATCCAGCCCATTCATTATGTGTGTCCCACTTGGATTATGAGGAGTGACCCAAATTTCATACACATCCAAAACTCATGTGGGCCCCACCAATTAAATGCTTTTATATGTTTTAGGGATGTCTTCACATAGTTTAAATGCTATGGCCCACCTAAGTTTCTTATACGATTGATTTTTGGACTTAAAGGGGACACATCAAATGCATGGTGTTGATGTTCTACATACATCATGGTGGGCGCACACAGATTAACCTCATGGGAAGTTCCCATGAGGTGACCTTATAGTACCGTTTCACTATTTAGGTAACTCCTTCATGGGTGTTACTCTAGCCGTGTAGGGCCCACCTTGATATATTTTATGTATATCGACACCATCCATATATTTTAGGATGTGATTTCAAATCATAAGAACTCAATAAAATTATCCGTTAACATAGATTAACGGAGTGGATTAAATAAATAAATAACAGTTCTCTCACGAGATCAATAAGTTGTGTCACAATTTTGACCAGAATATTTGGCCTATTTTACATGTCTGGTCCATTCACTCTATTTTACTGATCATTACCTTCAAATTGACTAGTTACTCGCCCCGATCATGCTACATATGAGAGAGATATTGGGCAAACAAGATTGATCAACAATTTGAGTGAATTTTGATTTAAACATCTGAAGTTATTTACTTTTCAATCTGAACTGATCAGATTATCCAAAAGCGATTAAAGGTTGTTCATAATATTAAAAATATATGAATGAATAGAAAACACAACACAAACACATAAGCTTGATCCAAAACTTCTATGGCCTCCAAGAATTTTTAAATGGTAGAGGTTCAATCACACTATTTCCTATGGTGTGGTCCACTTGAGCTTTGGATATGTTTCCTTTTTATTCTTTAGACCTCAAATTATCTGTTAACATGGATGAATGGAGTGGATAAAATAAATAAATAACAGTGGACTCCACAGAGTTTACTCTGGTAAAAGTAACGAGTAACTCACCTAAATATAGTAGAGAAGGATTTCCTTAAAACATTCATAATCATATATTGGGCCTGCCTGAATGTGATTCACATATCCAACCCACTCATTATGTGTGTCCCACTTGGATGAGGGATATCAGACCAAGTTTTAATCGCATCCGTGTCTGTATTAACTTATAAACAAATTGGATCTCAAAATAAACATCGCGGCAGGCCCTAAGAAGGTTTCAATAGTGGGTGTCACTATCCCACTATTTTCTATGGTGGGTCCACTTGAACTTTGGATTTACCCCGTCAATCAGATGCACCATTCCATGGTGGGCCACGAGCTTAAAAATAAAGTCAATCCATGACTTGGGTGGGCCACACCACATACTATAGTTGAGAGGGTTACCCTCCCATTAAAACATTCATAATCATTTATTGGGCCCACTTAGATGTGGTTCATAGATCCAACCCATTCATTATGTGTATCTCACTTGGATGAGGAGTCAGACCAAGTTTCATACACATCCAAAACTCATGTGGGCCCCACCAAATGCTTTTATATGTTTTAGGGATGTCTTCACATAGTTTTAGATGTTATGGCCCACCTGAGTTTCGAATACGACTGATTTTTGGACTTAAAGGGCACATCAAATGCATGGTGTTGATGTTCTACACACATCATGGTGGGGCGCACACAGATTAACCTCATGGGAAGTTCCCATAAGGTGACCTTATAGTAGTACCATTTCACTATTTAGGCAACTCCTTCATGGGTGTTACTCTAACTGTGTAGGGCCCACCTTGATATATTTTATGTATATCGACACCGTCCATATATTTTTCTATCATATTTTAAGATGTGATTTCAAATCATAAGAACTAAATAATCTCAGGTGGGTCATACCAATCAAAACAATGATGAATAACTATTAAAAACCTTTTGAAGGTCACAAAAGTTTTGGATCAATTTGATCTTTGTAGTTTACCTTCATCTAGATCTTCTTTACATTATCAACAAGTTGGATTGCAAATAAACATTACTAAAACCTTACGATGGGGCTCTTTATAATTTTTAATGGCGAGGTACTATATTATCATTCTTTCCAGTGGTGTGGTCCACTTAAGATTTAAATCTACACAATTTTTTATACCCGGCCCAAAAATGGGTTGGAGAAACATAGGGGCGGCAAGGATATACAACAAATCATCAAAATCTTACTTTTGTTATCTAACTTTCAATTTTTCTTGTCAAAATACAAAATTTAGTTTTCGTTTTTAAAAAAATATATATTTTTTTTTTTTACAATTTGTCAATTTTTTCACAATTTTGTTTAATTTTTAAAATTTTCTTTTTCAAAATATCATTTTTTAAATCTCACTTTTGTTATATAACTTTTCAATTTTTCTTGTCAAAATACAAAATCTAGTTTTCTTTTAAAAAAAAAAATATTTTTTAGAATTTGTCAACTTTTTCACAATTATGTTTAACTTTTAAAATTTTCTTTTTCAAAATATCCTTTTTTTTTTATCGAAATCTTTTTTCTTTTTCAAAATTATCAACATTATTCAAAGTTCATAATTTTTTTTTTTCAAAATCTAGATTTTTATAAAATTACAATTTTTTTTTTTCAAAATTTAAAATTTTCTTAAACATTGTTAATTATTTTTCTAAGCTTCTAAACATTTTTTTTTTTTCGAAATACATAATTTTTTTGAGCTTTTTTATTTTTGACTTAGCATTAGAGACGGTTTAGGGCCGTCTCTAACAGAGACGGTCTTTGACCGTCTCTAATAGAGACGGTCTTTGACAGTCTCTCATAGAGATGGTCTTTGACAGGGTTGTAAGACAGCTAAGGACCGTCTCTAACAGAGGCGGTCTTTGACAGTCTCAAATTGTAAGTAAAAGACGGCCAATGACCGTCTCTAATGCAGACGGCCAATGACGGTCTCAGATGATCGCATATAAGACGGTCTAGGACCGTCTCTAAGCCGGACGGCCAATGACCGTCTCAAATAACCCATGCAAGACGGTCAACGACCGTCTTAAATGATTTGTGGACCTTTAAATTTTTAGGACAATATTAAGGACGGTCAGGGGCCGTCTAAAATTTTAGAGACGGTTTACGGCCGTCTCTAAAGTGTCTTTAAACCAAGTAATTTTAGAGACGGTCCAGAACCGTCTCTAAATCTGTCCTTTTTTTCCATTTTTTACATAGTGGTTGGGATGTAGATATACATCACGTGGAACCCATGGAACATGCTGACGCCAACCACCAGGTGGGCCTCACCATATGTACAGCTTGGATGCACAAACACAACATGTGGGACCTGTTAGGATGATTAAGAGAGACAGAGAGAGAGCTATAGAGATAGAAAGAGATATAAAGAGAGATATATATAGAGAGAGAGAGAGAGATATAGAGAGAGATATATAGAGAGAGAAAGAGATAGAGAGAGAGAGCAGCACGTGGCTCTAACACCAAACAGAGGTGGGTCCCACGTAGGGCCCACCATATATATATATATATAGCCTAGGTCTCAAAAATGACTTGTGTGGGTTGCACCAGATACAACAGTTGAGAGGGCTACCCTCCATTGAAAACATTCAAAATCATTTATTAGGCCCACCGAGATGTGGTCCACAAATCCAGCCCAACCATCGTGGGTGTCCCACTTGAATGAACGGTCAGACCAAGCTTCTGCCTCACCCAACACTTAGGTGGGTCCCACGTACAGGCCACCTACACGTGGGAATCGTACCAGGACCTCAGGTGTTGCAGCAAGGTATCTCCACTCAGTCAGCCAGTTGAGCTATGTATTTGCGTGTGCAATGAGGGCCCCACAGTCCTGGGTGGCGGATGGTTTGGAAGGAGTACGCACACCATGGTGGGCCCCGTAAAAAAGGGTGGATGGTGTGGATGGGTCCCGCGGATCCCATGCCAGTCCACACCCACTGTTAGTGAACACTCCATGTTAGCCACCTCCACAGGGTATAATACCAAGACCTCCAGTGTTTGAAACGAGGCATCTTTCACTCCGTCTACCACCTGATCTAAGGGGCTGGGTGGGCCCACGTCAATTCACACTGCACAGGCAACCACCCCCCAATCCACAACAAGGTCCCCCCCCCCTATGGATGGTTGGGATGGCTTAAAAACATCATGGTGTGTCACACATAGATGGGGTCCACCGGTAGGTGGTATGGATGAAATACATACACTATGGGTGGGCCATGACCATAGAAAGAGAGAGAAAGAAGGAGAAAGTCACTGGCAAAGATGGAGGGGCCCCGCCACTATGGGTCCCTCTTTGATACAAAAACTACATCAAGGTGGGTCCCACCACAAGTGGGCCCTTAAATCAAACAAATGAATAAAAACAAAGATTCAATATCACCCACCGCCTTCTTCTTGCTCCCTTGGCTTCCTAAGCTCCTTAGCTTCGATTTCAACGGAGGAGACGGGGTTTGGATGGTTAAGATGGGAGATGAAAGGGTGGGAAGTGGGCCACACTTGTAGATTGGGAGAGATGGGAGAGGCTTGGACATATGGAGGTTTCTCTTACTTGGGAATGTAGTTTGAAAATGAGAGAGAGAGAGAGAGAGAGAGAGAGAGAGACTTGTAAAGGGAGAGAGAGATGAGTGATGGATGTTTGATGTGGTGGTGATGGATGTGTAAGAAACTTTTTGACTTTAGGGGTAAAAGGTGTAAGAAAAGTATGGCTTGTGTAAGAGCTTTTTGACTTTAGGGGTTGGTTGGGGAAGGTTGAGAGGTGATGTGTACTTGACATGTACTTGACATGATGGGAATGATTGTTGATTGATGATGTGACCTTTTGTAGAGATTCTCTTGGGTTTTGCACCGCTGGCATTTTCCTCACACCGAACGCTGGCCCACATCTCTTGGCCAGAGTATCGGATCGGCGCGCGAGTTGCGGCATTGGAACCGCGGCGACGGTGCGGTCGCTAGGGTACAAGTCTCGAGTTGAGTTGACTCGGGTTGACGGCGTATGAATCAGGGTCGCTTGCAAATGTAGGTTAAGGGTCAAAAGTTGCCGGAATTCGACCGGAAAGGCCCCGGAAGTTTACGGAATGGTACGGTCTAGGATACAGATCTTATAATAACCATAAGAACACCATCACAAAATCCACTATAATAAAAAAAACTTTGAGTACAATGCGTCAGAAGGGAAATACAAGATAATAAAAATAACAGAAACTCCAAAAGCTCGACCGCATTCTCCTACTGCTACTGTACTATCGCTGCGTCCTGGCGTCACCTACACGCATCAATCATGCATAAGCTTAGAAAAAGCTTAGAGGGTAGTGTAAGTGTGTGCGCAATACGAGCGTGCTCAGAATGTAAGGTCTGGGTAATGCGAAATCATGCTGATAAGTACATGAATGCAATCAGTCATACCAAGGCTATGCGGTGTAAGATATGAATGTTATTGGTCATGTCAAGACCATGCGATGCAAGATGTAGCTCAAGCATGCCAATCCTCATCATATATCAGTACAGTTCTCATTCAGGATAATCACCAGAGTTTAGTACACTCCAAATGGCACTACCGCTCTCTTAGCCGCACAATCCAAGTAAGCATAAAAAACCTCACTATCCACCTCGCCAATAGTCTGTCAATACCTGTCTGTCACGTCGATAGCGGACCCATTCACGAGCTGGTCAAACTCAGCCTAATATTGCCCCTACCCTCGAGCGAGTAAGCCCACACCCCTTTCCAACCGACCATGACGCAGTGAGAGACGCGGCCTCCTGGTATTCGGCCCTCGTGCACTCATATATTCACTTGGTCTCGATGTTGGAGTCATCCTCTGGTACCATCGGGTTTAGGAATTTTCACCCAGGACATCTATGGCGCCCCGATGCTAGAATCAGTATTTTCGGTATCCGATATGGCTATCCACTATGTTCCTGCGGAGGCTATGAAATAGCGGTGAAGACCGCTTGAGATGAAGTTGGAATATGCCAATATGTCCTAGAGGGGGATGAATAGGAATTTTAAAAGTTTTTACTTTTTATTCAAAATCCTATTACACTAATCCTTATAAATATGCAACTATCAGGATTACTCAAATGTAACTCTATTGGCTTCTAAGCCAAGTAGAGGATCCAATCACAAACTAATCAAGATATAGCAATATGCAACTTATTCTATGTTGGATATGACTGTGTATGTGTGTGAGATGTGATCAGATATATGAATATGAATGCATTGACATGAATCACACATATTGAAAAGTAATCACAGACACAATCATTTTATAGTAGTTCGACGATAAGTCTACTCCACTCCCGGCTGCCACACTCAACCCTTGAGTATACCAGATTTCACTAAGGAGGTTTCTCAGGGTTCACCTCAAACCTAAGGTTTTAAATCAGGTTCACCTTCAACCTTTACACGGAGGTTTCTACTCGGTTCACTCTAACCCTGGAGTTTTACTGGTTCACTCCTAACTAGATGTTTATGCTCTCCATGGAGCAAGGGTCCACACAACGCACCCGAATTTTAGATCACACAGGTCAAGGACCTACACAAGGACCTACACAAGGACCTAACAGTTTATGCCCTACACAAGAACAAGGGTCCACCCTGTGCACCCACTACGTACACTCCTGCCGGAGGCCTCCTTGAGGACTTCAAAGGGTGAGAACCACTTAAGACCAAGACCTAGAAAGGAATGATCACAAGTGTCCTCTGGACTCTAGATACTTACAGATAAGTTGATGAGTCCCATTAAGCACAATCGCCAAAGATCTCCTCCTCCTTGTTGATGAAGAGTCTTCAGCTCCCTTGGTCTGTAACACAAGATGATATACCGATGCTCGGCTTCGGGTTAGGTCAAGGGTGAGATGGAATCCTACTCTCTGATTTTCCTATAAGATAGAGTGGTTCCTCTCTTATACATTCAAGGCATCCCAACTTAATGATTTGCCATTAAGGTGGTAGCTGAAGGATCCTTGAATGCGGAAGTTCATTCCCCAATCCACTCTATTTAATATCAATGGTAAGGGTGGATTGGAGGATGAACTCCCTAGAGAGAAAGGCTTTAGGTATAAGATGCAAGTTGAAACACACAAAAGCTCTCTCTTTCTCTCTTACAGCAACAAAGAATAAGTCCTCTATATATAGGCAAGAAGTTCCAATGGATATAAAACGGTCACATTTATGACAGAGTTCGATATCATCGATCGTATACTCTCGATAGCATCGATGGCCTGCTCGATGACTTGGACTCGATGTCACACGCTTTTGAAACTCCTTGCCAATAGGGCGATGAATCGAAACAGTTGTCGATATCATCGGATTTTGAACTCCGATTCCATCGATGACTGGATCGATCCATCGACACGTGAAAAATGAGAGAGACTTTACTTTGAAAATATTTCAGGTTTTCATGAATGATCGGGGGAACCGTCAAGGTCATCGGAATTTGAATGTCGATGATATCGAGATCTGAGTCGAAGCATCGATAATTCCAGCAGATTTATCTTTGAACTTGCTAGACAGATTATGGCTTAGTTCGATGCAATCGATCTGGTGTCGATATCATCTATAGTTGAATATCGATTAAATCGAAGGGCCCCCGATCATAGTTAAAAAAAAAACATCCTGAAATATCTACTATAAGAAGAGCGCGCCCACCATCGATATCATCGATGGACCTCCGATCTTATCGATATTTAAATTCAGATCATATCGGGAGGTCATCGATATATCGAAGATTTTTGAGATTTTCATTAAAAAACAAGGGCGCCGGAAATCTGCCTGTCGATCTTATCGAGCCACTCTCGATGGTCTCGAGATTTGAATATCGATAGTATCGATATGAGTATCAATACATCGATAATTCGTCCAGATATATTGTACAGTTGCTGGACATATTTACTGCTTTTATCGATGATATCGATAGGTTTATCGATACATCGATAAAACCGTCCAGATGAATATTTAGTTGTTGGACATTTTGGTCTTCTTATCGATAATATCGTTAAGGTATCGAGGACATCGATAGAATAGGTCGATCATATCGAGGGTGCTTCGATAAAATCGACAAGGCGAGATGAACTTAGAGATTTTCTTATTTTGTAAAAAGTTTTCACACCATAAAAACCCTAAGATGTCATCTTGTTTTAAGGGTTTAAATCACCTGGGGTTTTGGGACATGGGATGTGAGGTTATGATTTACCTGTTGCGAGCTTTCACACATCCGGATGAGGTATACGCTTGAAATAAACTCTTGTAGCCAGTCTGACTCACCATTCACGTAACTTGACAAACCAGGGCACTAGCAGGTGCACTTTCAAGCTATGGCCCTGATATCGCTAAGGCATACAGTAACCACAATCACACAAATACAAGTGCATGAATCACACTACCAGTCACGCAACAGTCCTGCGTGTACCACGCGCTGATGTAGGGCAACTTCGCCTATCAAGGATCCCATAAATAATCTGCCCGAGGGCATATGCTATGATCAGTCACTCCTCATATCAAGCATACATATGATGCATATGATCACGAATCATGGATATATACTAAACATGTTATATGGTGATGGACTCCATTTATAACGAAAATGGGCCTAGACAGCCTACACGCTACAAGTATGAGCCTATCAATGGGCCCTAGGGAGAATGACAATGCGGACATTTAACCAACATCGTCCTTACAACGTGGGCATCAAACCATCATTGCTCCCAGGGCATGGCCCGCCCATGGACATTATTACATAACCATGGTGCAATTTCACATAGTAGTGGGCCTCATGTACATCCCATTGGGCCTCGACCCATGGGCCTCCAATACATCACCTCTGATACATCAAAATGGGCCTCCTAGCATGGGTCTCATATATATCAAAGTGGGCCTCAGTGGATGGGCCATAACTACATCAAGATGGGCCTAATCATATGGGCCTCATATATATATATTAATATATATATATATATATATATACACCAAGGTGGGCCTCAATAGACGCCCACAAATGAATCAAGATGGCCTCCATATGGCAAGTGGGCCACATCACATGGGCCGAATGTATATCAAATGGTCCACACCAAAGATAAGTGTTGTTAATGATTTTCCACCATTAAAATTCCCAAGGCCCGCCACAACATATATTTGCCATCCAATCTGATCATAAGGTCCCAAGGGATTTCAATGGTAGACATTTAGTCCTCACTGCGTCGTGTGGTCCACTTGACAAATAGATCTATCTTATTTTTAGTCTCAAGCCTAAAAAAATGAGCTTGCCAAAGGTTGGACGGTTTGGATGTAAAATATGCATCAGAGTGGATCCCATAGGGATGGAAATGATGGACAGCATAGATGAAGTACACCCCTCATGGTGGGGTCCACATGAATGGAAGGTGTGGATTACAATGCATACATCAGTGGGTCCCATGTGAGGCCCACCATAATGTTTACTTTCCATCTGACCCATGGATAAGGTCACTCAGACCTGGGGGCCCACTGTACTGTTTATATGACATCCAAACTGTTTATAAAGTCAGTCAGACCTGGGGCCCACCGTGCTGTTTATATGACATCCAAACTGTTCATAAGGTCACGTGGACCAGGGCCCATGGTATTGTTTATCTACCATCCAAACTGTTCATAACGTCAGTTAGACCTAGGGCCCGCCGTGATGTTTATATGACATCCAAACTGTTCATAAGGTCACGTGGACCAGTGCCCACGGTAATGTTTATTTTCCGCCCAACCGATTGATGACGTCACGTGGACTTAGGTTGAGGAGGAAAAACAAATTTCATACTGATCCAAAACTTTTGGCCCCAAAAAGGGTTTCAATGGCAGACGTTCAATCTTCACTGTTCTTTGTGATGTGGGCCACCTGAGCATCACATGTGGCTGATTTTTGGGAGGGGGCCACTGTTAGAAGGGACCCAACAAATGTACGGTGTTGATCATCAACACACATCAGGGTGGGGACCATGGCTGGGGCCGTGGGTCCCTGCCTCCACCACCATATGCAGCAGCGTCAACTGCTCTTTTTTTAAAAAATATATATATTTTTGGGTTTTTTCCTAGTTGGGGCCCACATAAGGGAAATCCGTCCCTTCCATTAGTCTTTTTGGCCCACTACAAACCCGTCAAGTCCAATATTGGATGGGTTTTGATGTACAGAAATATTTGGGTGTATTTGAACAGAAGAAACATTGTTTTTTATACTATGGTCCGCCAGATGATCAGATTACCCTCATTTTTCGGCTCAACGCCTAAAATGGACTGAGCAATGGAATGGATGGCGTGGATTATGTATATACATCAAGGTGGGGCCCGCATGAGAGGCCCACCCCAAATTTATTTATTTATTTATTTTAAAGCTTGTTAGTACACGTCCATGCTAGTACACGCACTCCATGTTAGCCTACCTTCACATCCACCGTCCAGGGACGTTGGACGGCATGAATATAACATAAGCATCATGGTGGGTTCCACATGTATGTGGCCCACCTGTTTGGATCACCTGACACTTGTGTTTTTCCTTCCGTCCAGGCCCACTAATGGGCTAGATGGTGTAGATCCAACACACCCAAATGATGGGTCCCACATGAAGGTAAATGAATTAAAAATATATACTCCATGGTGGGACACACACATGCAAAATGGGCCACACACACCCCTTTATTACCATCACCATTCAATGAGAGAGAGAGAGAGAGAGAGAGAGAGAGAGAGACGGTGATAGAGGGACCCCGCCACTATGGGCCCCTCATGGATACATCATATACATTAAAATGGGTCTCATCAATAAGTGGGCCCTCGAATCATGAAATCAAAGGTAGAAACTCAAAGATCACCCACCTCTAGGCCTTCTTCTTGGTCCCTTAGCCTCCTAAGCTCCTTGCCTTCATCTTTGAGGGAGGTTGATGGGGTTTTGATGGTGGGGATGGGGGATGAGAGGGTGGGCCACACTTAGCTTGGGAGAGAATGTTTAGACGTATGAAGTTTTGAGGTTGCTTGGAAGATTTGAGAAATGAGAAAGAGAAGTAATGGATTAAAGGGATGGGATGATGTAAGGAGGTATGGGTTTATTTGAAAATTTGTAAAAGAGGTATGGTTGTGGTTCAAATTTTATAAAGGGGAATGGTGAGGGGAGAGAGAGAGAGAGAGAGAGAGAGAGAGAGAGAGAGAGAGAGAGAGAGAGTTGACTTATGGGAAAGGAGGGATGGGTTGTTGTACTTAGGGGTATGGAGTGACTTGACTTGTACTTGACATGAGTGATTGATTGATTGATGGGACATGTTGTAGAGATTCTCTCGAAACTCACAACGCACGGCGTTACTTCGAAATGAACGCAGGCCCACATCTCCTGGCTTGGGTATCGGTTTGGTGCACGAGTCACGGTGTTAGAACCGCAGCAGCGGCATGGTCGCTAAGGTACAAGTTTCGGTTCAAACCGACTTCGGTATGCGGGACCTGGCTTAGGATTGTGCGCAAACATCGGATATGAGTCGAGGATTACCGGAATTCAACCGGAAGGACTGCGGAAGCCTACGGAACGGTCTGGACTAGGATACGGGTCTTACAATGTACGTGTTTCATCCATGCCGTCCATCTATTTTTCCAGATTATTTTATGGTATAAGACCAAAAATGAAGTATATCCCAATCTCAACTAGACCACATTACAGGAAACAGTGTTAAATAAGCGTGGACCATTAAAAACCTTTTGGGGCCATAAAAGTTTTGGATCAAGCTGATCTTTGGTTTTTCCCTTCATCTGGTCCTTTATGACCGAATCAACAGATTGGATGTCAAATAAACAGTACAGTGGGCCTTAAGAGGATTTTAAGGTGGGTATCCAATCACCATTATTTTCTTGTGGTGTGGTCTAGTTGGGATTTATATCCCTCTCATTTTTTGTATAAAACTCTAAAATAATCTGAAACATGAATGAACGGAAGGGATGAAACACATACATCATAGTTGGGCCCACGGAGCATCAACCACCAGTCACGGGCTTGTAGCAAGGAGAGTAGCCAATCCGTTTCCGTCTCGGATACGGAGAAGCGGATTGGCTGGTGTACCTCACACCAGCTATATAGCTGCTTATTGATGTCAGTTAATTATGTGGGTCTGATCATGATGTATATGTTATATTCAAACTGTCCATCCATTTGGCGAGCTCATCTTAAGGCTTGATACGAAAAATAAGACAGATCTAACATCAAGTGGACCACACTGCAAAAAGCAGTGGGAGATTGAACGTCTACCATTGAAACCCTTTTTGGGGTCACAGAAGTTTTGGATGAATATGAAATTTGTTTTTCCTCTTTATTCAGGTCTTCGTGACCTTATAAACAGATTTGATGGAAAATAAATGTTATGGTGGACCCTACGAATTGTTTAACGTCGAAAATCATTACCTATACTTCTATTTGTGTTGTGGTCTAGATAATCTTTGGATATTTATTCATTTTTTGGATAATAGTCTAAAATGATCTCTAAAAATAGATGAATGGTGTAGATATAATAAATACATCACTGTGGGGCCATGTAACTTTGATCTACTTTGAACCATCGCGTCAGTGCTCGTCCTCGCACGACACGTACCTACAACAGTGAGAGTCCTCGCACGACATGTACCTACAGCAGCTATATAGCTATGTGTGTACGCCAGCCAATCCGGTTCCGCGCCGAACGTGGATTAGATACTGACAACGTGAGTAGCCATTTGGCTATTGAAGTGACGTCACCAAGTTATATGGACCCCACCATGGTGCACATGTTGTATCCATACCATCCATCCATTTGGAGAGAGTTTTATGGCAATAGAAAAAGAATGAGATAAATGTAAAGTTCAAGCGGATCCACCATAGAAAACAGTGGGGACAGTGACATCATGCTGATATTTATGTTTTCACTTCAACTATTGAATAGGTTGGATCTCAAAAATACATCATGGTGTGCCATATAAATGTTTCAACGGTGGGTGTGATTGCTCCCACGGTTTTTTGTGGTGGATCCACTGAACTTTAGATCTATCTCATTCTTTTTCTAATGAGGTAAAAAGGTATCTACAAATGGTTAGACGGTATGGATACAACAAATGCATCATGGTGGGGTCCACGGAGCTTGATGACGTCACTTGTGATTTGGCTACTATATTGTCAGTATCTAATCCGTGTCCTTCCACGTGAGACGCAGATTAGATAGGGACAGGTGTAGTGAGACTCGCTGCTGAAGTGACGTCACCAATTTATGTGGGACCCACCATGATGTATGTGTTGTATCCACAACCACGACCCATATAACATGACAACTACGACCCATGACAACCACGACCCATATAACATGACAACCTCGACCCTTGCTACATGACAACCACAATCCATTTGAAGGGTCATGGTTCACATGCACAATGGATCGTGGTTTTGAATGGATTGTGGTTGTTTACCAGTAAGAGTCATGGTTGTAATGTACTAAGGTTCGTGGTTGTCAGGTTGATGTAATAATTAACTTGTTTATTTTTAAATAATAGGAGTCGAGGCCCGCCATGGGGTGATCTGTTCCATGCACCTTGTTGGCCAGCTCGCCATGGGGCCAAAAAGTCTTGACTTGGGCAGTGTCCACTCTATTATGTGGCCCACACGAGCACTGGATCAGGCTAATATTTGGACCCTAGCCCTAAAATGATATGGCAAAAAGGATGGGCGGCATGAATTATACATATACATCAATGTGGGCCTCGATGTATGGTCAAATTCTCAGGTCGTGGTTGTAATGCAGTACGGGTCGTGGTTGTAAGGTGGTAAGGGTCGTAGTTTTCATAGGTCGCGGTTGTCAAGTTATATGGGTCGTGGTTGTCATGGGTCGTAGTTGTCATGGATCGTGGTTGTCATGGGTCGTAGTTGTCATGAGTCGTAGTTATCATGTTATATGGGTTGTGGTTCTCATGTTATATGGGTCGTGATTGCCATATTATATGGGTCGTGGTTGTCATGTTATATGGGTCGTGGTTGTAATGTGATAAGGATTGTAGTTGTTATGGGTCATGGTTGCCATGTTATATGGGTTGTGGTTGTCATGTTTTATGAGTCGTGGTTGTCGTGGGTCATAGTTACCATGTTATATGGGTCGCGGTTCTCATGTGATATGGGTCGCGGTTGTTACATGTTCACTTCCTTTACTACCAAATGAAAGGATAACCATTGGTACAATGCCATAAGGCCCATGATGGGGTGATCCGTTTCGTCCACCTTATTGGCCTGTTCGTCATGGGCCCAAAAAGTCCTGACTTGGGAAGCGTCCACTTCTAACAAACATCACAGTGAGCTTGGAAAATTTCAACAGCGGGTTCCATTATCACCATTATTTTCTATTATGTGACCCACACGAGCTCTAGATCAGGCTGATATTTAGGCCCTAGCCCTAAAATGACACGACAAAAAGGATGGGCGGCATCGATTATACACATACATCAATGTGGGCCTCGATGTATGGTCAAATTCTCATGTCGTAGTTGTAATGCAGTACAGGTCGTGGTTGTAAGGTGGTAAGGGTCGTAGTTTTCATGGGTTGCGATTGTTATGTTATATGGGTCGTGGTTGTCATGGGTCGTAGTTGTCATGGATCGTACTTATTATGTTATATGGGTCGTGGTTCTCATGTTACATGCACTATCAAAAAAAGGGACAACACTGACGGCTAAAAACCATCGGCAATGACGTTCACTACAAGAAAAGCAACTTTTACCAACGAAAATTTTCGTAGGCAAAAGTCTTATTTTCGTAGGCAAAAAGTTTTACCCACGAAAATTTTCGTTGGTAAATTCCTCGCTAAAAGTCCTAGGGGAACACCTTTTACCCACGAAAAAAAATTTCGTTGGCAAAGGTAAGACTTTTGCCGACGAAATTTTTCGTAGGCAAAACCTTTTACCAATGCTAATTTTCGTTGGTAAAAATATTGACAAAACTTTTTACTTACAAATACTTTTGTAGGTAAAAATATTTAAAAGACTTTTAAGCTACCAACAATTTCGTAGCTAAAAATATTTAAAGACTTTTTACCTAAGAATATTTAAAACACTTTTTACCTACCAACAATTTCGTAGCTAAAAATATTTACAAGACTTTTTACCTACCAACAATTTCGTGGCTAAAAATATTTAAAACACTTTTTACCTACCAACAATTTCGTAGTTAAAAATATTTACAAGACTTTTTACCTACCAACAATTTCGTAGCTAAAAATATTTAACACACTTTTTACCTACCAACAATTTCGTAGCTAAAAATATTTACGAGACTTTTTACCTACGAATATTTTCGTAACTAAAAATATTAAAAAACACTTTTTACCTACCAATAGTTTCGTAGGTAAAAGGTATTTACAAGACTTTTACCCACAAATATATTCGTAGGTAACAATACTTAGAAAACTTTAACCTGCTATCAATTTCGTAGCTAAAAATTCTTATACCTACGCATATTTTCGTAGGTAAAAATATTTACCAAACATTATCCTGTGAATAATTTTCTAGTTAAAATATTTACAAAAACTTTTAACTACGAATGATGTCGTAGGTAAAAATACTTACAAAACGTTTAGCTACGAATATTTTCATAGGTAAAAACATGGATGTGACTTTTAACTACGAAACTTTTCATAGGGAAAAACTTGGATGAGACTTTTACCTGCGAAAATTTCCGTAAGTAGAAACTTTGATGAGACTTTTACCTACGAAAGTTTTCGTGGGTAAAAGTTTTTTTTCCGCTTATACCAGCACAAAATTCTTGATTTGCACCTGATATACACTTGTTGCAATATATTTCTTGATATACACCTGTTATGTAATATATTTCATCATATTCACATCCATTTAACTCCAAAGTACATAAATAAATCCATCCAAACATAAATTACATCATGCATAAATACATATAAGTTTAACATGATAAATAAAATACAAAAAATCACAAAGATGGAGGAGGAAGTGGTGGGGCATCGATGGGTAAGTGTGCGGCAAGAGCCTGAAACATATCCGCTATCCTTCGCTCATGCTCCACCCGCATCTCCTCCATCCTCCTCTCCTGCTCCTCCCTCAGCCTCGCATGCTCCTCTATCCTCATCCTCTCCTGCTCCTCCCTCTGCCTCGTCATCTCTTTCATCCTCCTCTCCTGCTCCTCCCTCTGCCTCATCAGCTCCTCCATCCTCCTTTGTTGCTCCTCTATCTGCCTCTCCAGCTACTCACTCTTCCTCTCCAGCTGCTCTCTGATGTCATTGACGACCTGTAGCTGCTGAACTTCTCTCTCTACGATATCAGCTCGGCGGGTGGCACTCTCGCCAACGATGATGGATCGGGTGGAGGCAGATCTAGCGGGTGCCATGAGCTTGGCACCATGGCCAAGCCCACGAACATATCCAGAACGGGTGCCAAGCACCTCACTCAGGATCTCTGACTCACTCCGCTGAGTACCATCGGGAATGTGCTGACTGCGTAAGGTGTCCATCACCGCCTATAATGAAAACATATGAATTTTCTCAAAAAAAATGATATTATTATAATTTAATGCAATTAAATTTTACAATGTAGGGATTTTTACCCAAATCTCACCGGCACTATGATGTACCCAAGATCCCGTCGCCTGCCGACAGTGAGTGTAGAGGTCTATTGGTCTGGGTTCCTGGCCAGTGACGGAATCTCGCTGCGCAATCGAAAGGACAATAGAGTTAATATAAAATGCATTGAAAGAATATATCAACTTAATAATTACCAATAATTTCTTACCATGTCGTGACGAATTTGTACAAATGACTTTGAACCAGCTACGTGGTTCACTGCTAACTTTCCCCTGTTGTTAGAATTTATTTTGCTCCTCTTCTGAACACATTATTCATAATACATTGTTATTAATTACGAATTTAATTGTTACCTTAAGATATCGTAAATATGTAAATATTACCTGAAAAGAATCAGACGAAAATCTATCGCAGAGTATCTGTCAGTCATCACGGGTCACGTGCGGCGGTGCAGACAATGCGCCCTCCTCGTTGCTCATGCACTGCTTGTACCACTTGTGTAAAAAGGAGCGGTACTCCTTGAACCACTCCTTGATCATGTCCTCGACGGCAAAGGAAATGTGCGGAACACTCAAATCCAATTCAAATTTATCCTGCAATTTCGTAAATAATAGATTAAGGCAATAAACTTATTAAGAAAATAACTTAACTGTAAATGAACTTTTATCAAATAAATTAGGATTTATAAGTATAGGTTTAGGTTTAGGTTAAGGTTAAGGATAAGGTTAAGGTTAAAAGGTTAAGGTTTAGGTTTAGGTTAAGGTTTAGGTTAAGGTTATAGGTTTTGGTTAAGGTTTAGGTTTAGGTTTAGGTTATAGGTTATAGCTTTAGGGAATTGAGAATAGGTTAAGGTTTAGGTTAACGAAATCGGGTTCGGGTTCAGGATCGGGTTTAGGTTTGGGTTTTCATGTTTAGGTTTAGGTTTAGGTTAGGGAGTTGAGATCAGGATTAGGTGTAGGTTTAGGTTTAGGGATTTGAGAATGCATTTAGGTTTTAAGTTTAGGTTAAGGTTTAATTTTTAGTTTATAGGTTTAGGTTATAGGTTTAGGTTTAGGTTAAGGTTAAGGTTAGGTTATAGGTTATAAGTTTAGGATATAGCTTATAGGTTATAGGTTAAGGTTTAGGATATAGGTTTTGGTTTAAGTATGTTATAGGTTTTGGTTTAGGTTTAGGTTTAGATTTTAGGTTTAGGTTAAGGTTATAGGTTTTGGTTAGGTTTAGGTTAAGGTTATAGGTTATAGGTTATAGCTTTAGGGAAGTGAGAATAGATTAAGATTTATGTTTAGGAAATCGGGTTCGGGTTCGGGATCGGGTTTAGGTTTGGGTTTTCAAGTTTAGGCTTAGGTTTAGGTTGGGGAGTTAAGATTAGGATTAGGTGTAGGTTTAGGTTTAGAGATTTGAGAACACATTTAGGTTTTAGGTTTTAGGTTTAGGTTTAGGTTTAGGTTTAGGTTTTAAGTTTAGGTTATAGGTTATAGTTGTAGGGAACTGAGAATAGGTTAAGGTTTAGGTTTAGGAAATCGGGTTCGGGTTTAGGTTTGGGTTTTCAAGTTTATGTTTAGGTTTAGGTTTGGGAGTTGAGAATAGGATTAGGTGTGGGTTTAGGTTTAGGGATTTGAGAACACATTTAGGTTTTAGGTTTAGGTTTAGGTATAGGTTTTAGGTTTAGGTTATAGGTAGGTTATAGGTTATAGCTGTAGGGAATTGAGAATAGGTTAAGGTTTAGGTTTAGGAAATCGGGTTCGTGTTCGAGATCGGGTTTAGGCTTGGGTATTCAAGTTTAGGTTAAGGTTTAGGTTAGGGAGTTGAGAATAGGATTAGGTGTGGGTTTAGGTTTAGGGATTTGAGAACACATTTAGGTTTTAGGTTTAGGTTTAGGTTTAGGTTTTAGGTTTAGGTTATAGGTAGGTTATAGGTTATATCTATAGGGAATTGAGAATCGGTTATGGTTTAGGTTTAGGAAATTGGGTTCAGGTTCCGGATCGGATTTTGGTTTGGGTTTTCAAGATTAGTTTAAGGTTTAGGTAAGGGAGTTGAGATTAGCATTAGGTGTAGGTTTAGGTTTAGGGATTTGACAACACATTTAGGTTTTAGGTTTAGGTTTAGGTTATAGCTGTAGGGAATTGAGAATCAGTTATGGTTTAGCTTTAGGAAATCGGGTTCGGGTTCGGGATTGGGTTTTTGTTTGGGTTTTTAAGTTTAGGTTTAGTTTTAGGTTAGGGAGTTGAGATTAGCATTAGGTGTAGGTTTAGGATTAGGGATTGGAGAACACATTTAGGTTTTAGGTTTACGTTTAGGTTTAGGTTTATGTTTAGGTTAGGGAGTTGAGATTAGCATTAGGTGTAGGTTTAGGATTAGGGATTGGAGAACACATTTAGGTTTTAGGTTTAGGTTTAGGTTTAGGTTATAGGTTGAGGTTATAGGTAGGTTATAGGTTATAGCTGTAGGGAATTGAGAATAGGTTAAGGTTTAGGTTTAGGAAATCGGGTTCAGGTTCGGGATCGGGTTTTGCTTTGGGTTTTCAAGTTTAGGTTTATGTTTAGGTTAGGGAGTTGAGATTAGCATTAGGTGTAGGTTTAGGTTTAGGGATTGGAGAACACATTTAGGTTTTAGGTTTACGTTTAGGTTTAGGTTATAGGTTTAGGTTATAGGTAGGTTATAGGTTATAGCTGTAGGGAATTGAGGGTAGGTTAAGGTTTAGGTTTAGGAAATCGGGTTCGGGTTCGAGATTGGGTTTAGGTTTGGATTTTCAAGTTTAGGTTTAGGTTTAGGTTAGGGAGTTGCGATTAGGATTAGTTGTAGGTTTAGGTTTAGGGATTTAAGAACACATTTAGGTTTTAGGTTTAGGAAATGGTTTAGGTTTTAGGTTAAGGTTATAGGTAGGTTATAGGTTGTAGCTATAGGGAATTGAGAATAGGTTAAGGCTTAGGTTTAGGAAATCAGGTTCGGTTTCAGGATCGGGTTTAGGATTGGGGTTTCAAGTTTAGGTTTAGGTTTAGGTTAGGGAGTTGAGATTAAGATTAGGTGTAGGTTTAGGTTTAGGGATTTGAGAATATGTTAAGGTTTAGGTTTAGGAAATCGGGTTCGGGTTATAGGTTTAAGTTTAGGTTAGGTTATAGGTTAAGGTTTATGAAATTCAGTTTAGGTTATAGGTTTAGGTTATAAGTTAAAGTTATAGGTTAAGGTTTAGGTTATAGGTTAAGTTTTAGGTTTAGGTTAAGGTTATATAGGTTTAGGTTTAGGTTATAGGTTTTGAGATTTGAGAATAAGTTTAGGTTAAGGTTATAAGTTTAGGTTTAGGAAATCGAGTTCGGGTTCGGGATCGGGTTTAGGTTTGGGTTTTCAAGTTTAGGTTTAGGTTAGGTTAGGGAGTTCAGATTAGGATTAGGTGTAGATTTAGGTTTAGGGATTTGAGAATACGTTAAGGTTTAGGTTTAGGAAATCGGGTTCGTGTTATAGGTTTAGGTTTAGGTTAGGTTATAGGTTAAGGTTTAGGAAATTGAGTTTAGGTTATAGGTTTAGGTTATAACTTAAGGTTATAGGTTAAGGTTTAGGTTACAGGTTAAGTTTTAGGGTTAGGTTAAGGTTATATAGGTTTAGGTTTATGTTATAGGTTTTGGGATTTGAGAATAGGTTTAGGTTAAGGTTATAAGTTTAGGTTTAGGAAATTAGGTTCAGGTTCGGGATCGGGTTTAGGTTTGGGTTTTCAAGTTTAGGTTAGGTTTAGGTTTGGGAGTTCAGATTCAGATTAGGTGTAGGTTTAGGTTTAGGGATTTGAGAATACATTAAGGTTTAGGTTTAGGAAATCGGGTTTGGGTTATAGGTTTAGGTTTAGGTTAGGTTATAGGTTAAGGTTTAGGAAATTCAGTTTAGGTTATAGGTTTAGGTTATAAGTTAAGGTTATAGGTTAAGGCTTAGGTTATAGGTTAAGTTTTAGGTTTAGGTTAATGTTATGTAGGTTTAGGTTTAGGTTATAGGTTTTGGGATTTGAGAATAGGTTTAGGTTAAGGTTATAAGTTTAGGTTTAGGAAATTGGGTTCGGGTTCGGGATCGGGTTTAGGTTTGGGTTTTCAAGTTTAGGTTTAGGTTTAGGTTAGGGAGTTGAGATTAGGATTAGGTGTAGGTTTTCGTTTAGGGATTTGAGAATATGTTAAGGTTTAGGCTTAGGAAATCGGGTTCGGGTTATAGGTTTAGGTTTAGGTTATTGTTTAGGAAATTGAGTTTAGGTTATAGGTTTTGGTTATAAGTTTAGGTTATAGGTTAAGGTTTAGGTTATAGGTTAAGTTTTAGGTTATAGGTTTTGGGATTTGAGAATAGGTTTAGGTTAAGGTTATAAGTTTAGGTTTTGGAAATCGGGTTTGGGTTTGGGATCGGGTTTAGGTTTGGGTTTTCAAGTTTATGTTTAGTTTTAGGTTAGGGTGTTGAGAGTAGGATTAGGTGTAGGTTTAGGTTTAGGGATTTGAGAATACGTTAAGTTTTAGGTTTAGGAAATCGGGTTCGGGTTATAGGTTTAGGTATAGGTTAGGTTATAGGTTAAGGTTTAGGAAATTAAGTTTAGGTTATAGATTAGGGTTTAGGGAATTGAGTTTAGGTTATAAGTTTAGGTTACAGGCTAAGGTTTAGGTTTAGGTTTTGGTTATTGGTTTTGGGATTTGAGAATAGGTTTAGGTTAAGGTTATAAGTTTAGGTTTAGGAAATTGGGTTCGGGTTCGGGATCGGGTTTAGGTTTGGGTTTTCAAGTTTAGGTTTAGGTTTAGGTTAGGGAGTTGAGATTGGGATTAGGTGTAGGTTTTAGTTTAGGGATTTGAGAATATGTTAAGGTTTAGGCTTAGGAAATCGGGTTCGGGTTATAGGTTTAGGTTTAGGTTATGGTTTAGGAAATTGAGTTTAGGTTATAGGTTTAGGTTATAAGTTTAGGTTATAGGTTAAGGTTTAGGTTATAGGTTAAGTTTTAGGTTATAGGTTTTGGGATTTGAGAATAGGTTTAGGTTAAGGTTATAAGTTTAGGTTTTGGAAATCGGGTTTGGGTTTGGGATCGGGTTTAGGTTTGGGTTTTCAAGTTTAGGTTTAGTTTTAGGTTAGGGCGTTGAGAGTAGGATTAGGTGTAGGTTTAGGTTTAGGGATTTGAGAATACGTTAAGTTTTAGGTTTAGGAAATCGGGTTCGGGTTATAGGTTTAGGTTTAGGTTAGGTTATAGGTTAAGGTTTAGGAAATTAAGTTTAGGTTATAGATTAAGGTTTAGGGATTTGAGTTTAGGTTATAAGTTTAGGTTACAGGCTAAGGTTTGGCTGGTGTCAAGGGGGAGTAGCCAATCCAACTTTTGTGGCCCATTAATGGTCAATCA
This sequence comes from Magnolia officinalis, assembly GCA_021015155.1. NCBI lineage: Eukaryota > Viridiplantae > Streptophyta > Magnoliopsida > Magnoliales > Magnoliaceae > Magnolia > Magnolia officinalis. The sequence continues at coordinate 19,677,566 of JAJHSJ010000017.1, forward strand.
CCACTGTTTCTCATGGTATAGTCCATTTGATAATTGGATGTAATACATTTTGTGCGTAGTGCCCTGAAATGATTGTAAAAACTGATGGACGGTGTTTATCCCCACCTAGAGATGGACCGTCTACTAAGACCCTCCATGGGGCCCACTAAAATGTACTTATTTTATCTAAGTCAACGATCCGTTTTTAAGGCTAATTTTAGTACATGAGCCCAAAAATGAGACAAATCGAAGGCTCAAAGTGGACCACACCGTAGGAAACAATGGATATCAAGTCCCTATCATTTATATTTGGTGTGGTCCAGTTGGGCATTCCGTATTGCTCATTTTCAGCATAATAACTTATTATTGGAACTTAAAATGAATGGACGGATTAGATAGACCACATACATCACAGTGAGCCCCACGAGCTCATGACGAAACCGTCTATACGGTTTCCCCAAATACGAGCGGGGAAACTTTTCAGTTTTATTTTCATTCTCCCTCTCTCGCTCGCCCTATCACTCTCGCCCTCACCCTTCCTCGCCCTCCATCGCCCTCTCTCTCTCTCTCTCTCCCTCGCCCTCCCTCGCCCTCTCTCTCTCTCTCCCTCCCTCCCTCTCTCTTAACCTCTCTGTCACTCTCTGGAGGATTTCTTTCCCAAATCTAACGACGCATCTTTCCAGCGAGCATAATCTTTCCAGTGAGCATCCCCTAAGTCAACGTCTCGACGTTGTTGGTATCTCTCTCTCAAACATTGAATGTTCAAGCCATAATATAAAGATTTTCATTTTTTTTTGTTATTTATTTCCTCATCTGTAGATCTGGATATTATTATTTTTTCATATATTTTGGATTTTTTTTTTTTCTGTTTGGGATTGGTTTATAGGTGGATGCCCTAAATCTCTTGGTGAATGGTATGATATGCCAAATCCATTTTTAATCCTTGGTTTTTGTTGCTATATCTGTTTTAATTATTTTTGTTTGATTGGTAAGGCAATGGAAAATACATTGTGGACATGCACACCCCCTGTTTGATGGTTGGTGTATGAGAGAGAAATGTGGGGACCAAGAAGGAGAGAGGGAAATCACCCATCTAAGTGGGTCTATCTAAGCAGTCCATGCTGAAGCAACTAATTGTAGCTTTGGTGAAGGCACTGAACTCTAATCCAACCTCAATGATTGAAAAAAAGATTGTTGGATTGGTAAGCATTTTCCGACCTGAGGGAATAGAGAATCCTGATGTCTATTTCTCTAAAAGGGCATTTTTCTCATCATTTATGCTTCTTTAAAATTGATTCTTAGTTACCATTATATGTATTTCATTTTTAATCGCACAGTCAATGTCCACCAATTCAATGGTCAGATAATCAAAATAATCTTCTTCTTCTTTTTTTCTGGTTAATGATACATCTGGACTGGAATATATTATTTGGATAGTTTAATTTGAATTTCTTGTATGGTAGGTATTCAATTTTAACATAAACTAAATCCACTAAATTCTTGTGAGGTTCTTTCTCTTTTTTGTGTGTTGTTGGGTTATGTTAACGGGGCTGCTTTCGCTTTCACTTGCAAGTTATAACCAACTTGCTGCTTATCATTTGATTCATTTCTACCTTCAAATATCCTCCTTAATCCTAGTCCCTTGAACCTAGCAGCAGTCCTAGAGAAGAAGAAAAGGAACACATGAGTTTCTATGAACACCATGAATCTAATATCCAGAACTCCCAAGAAGCACCAGATGCCGCCGTTTACAACTCATGGTATTGAGAGTAGTAACACAGTACATAGCAGTTCACACAAGTTATAGACTACTTAATAACAAATTAATCAGTCTAACAGCTTGCAAAAAAAAAAAAAAGAAAAAAAAAAAGAGGCAAGAAAGAAGAAGAAAATTTTGGATGAACCAGTCTTTGGAATTCTGTTAAAACTTAAAACTGAAAACTCTGTTGGGTAGTGGACATCTATGGTCCAAACATGGAAAGGCTTTAAGTATCCAGCTATAAAACACCAAACTATGGGCTCATAGAACATTGGTAACTATATAATTCATGAATAATATGCTACAGGTAAAAAAAATATTACCCTTATAGCACAATGCAAAGTACGCATAAAGCACATTAACCCAAAACAGTAGAGAAACCCATTGAAGACAAAATATGCAGCCAAGGGCACATTCAAAATGGCAGACCAATGAGCCATGGTTAGAAAACTCAGCAAGCTGACCAAAACAAAACCAAATTAACTTAAACAATATAGAGAAAACTGACTTATTGGTTATTTGATTAAAAGCTCATGATCATTCTGAACATACTCTTTAGTAGATTTTCATTTCTTTTACAACCAACATATGCCCACATGGCTGCATGCTGCATTCAAGTCCTCTATTGTTTTTAAGCTCACGATCATTTTCAACACAATTGTTTTTAAGCTCTCAATCATTTTCAACACAATCCTTTCCAATTTTTCTTTTTCTAACACCTACATATACCCATGCAACTACACACAATCTGAGTGTTGTCTATTGGGTTATCAAGATGGTGCAAAGGAACCTATTCCAGAATAGCATGCGCCTTCACCAAGATTATACTAATTTCAACCTCGTTAACATAACCCAACAACACACAAAAAAGAGAAAGAACCTTTAATGTATGGTGGACTATACCATGAGAAACATTGGATTTAATATTGCTCAAGTCATTAGGGTATAAGCCATGTATGGAGGATTTCATGTTTCCATGCTTGGGCCACCAACCAAAAACAGAGTTCTCAACTTGTGGCTGGCGATGATGTGAGTTTTTGTGTTATTTGGATGGCAAAGAACCATCAATTCAACCAAACAATTGTTAACATATGACCCAAACTGGTCTGCACATCTGGATTGGGCATTTCTCTCCATTTGTGTGGTTTGGGTTTTGTTTTTGCAGTGACATATGACCCAAACTGGTCTAAACATCTGGATTGGGCATATTGTCAGTTGGACTATTGCTTTAATTCTATTGTTTATTGGTAAAATTCAAAATAGGTTGTGGTGTTTGAGTACCATTTTATTTTTTATTTTATAGAGCAAACACTACCAACTGTGCTATAGGCAGGTAGTTGCAGTCAGTTCCTATCATTTTATTTGTTTAAACATGTCATGGTTGGACTGGAACAGACCATTGTTTGGATTTGGACCAAACTGCTGACAGAAAGGTCTGGTCTAGCAGCCCCTCAACATCTACAGTCCCTTTTTTCTGCAGGACAGGAAGCCAAAATAGGATAGAATTTTAAAGCGTAGGCTAAAACAGGTGAAATCAAGGACATTACTTGAATGCTACTACAGGTACCTGCGAAGAAATGATCAAAAGGGCCATATTTGCCAGGGAATTGGGAATTCCAACATGGCAGGAATCTGAAATTTAAGGCTATATCTGTTTCCTTTTGTTTGCAGCTTGATTTTGAGTTTTATGATCGATTTTCATAAAATGTGTGTGAATTTCAACATTAAGTGTATGTTTTTGAAATCTTTAACTACACACGTAATCCTAAAAATTGAATGATCCAAATGACTTTTAAGATGGATTTCCATGAAAATATATATGAATCTCGATGAAATGTATGCTTATAAAACAATGTTGAAATCCTAGATAACTTTTTTGGATAAAGACGTATATTGCTAACTGTAACAGGAGAATCTACAAAGAAAATCACATGACTTGGGAGTTATTTTTTAGAGATGTTCTTTTCAAATAAAAACAAATTCAAAACCATTAGCATCAAACATTTAGGCATTTTTTGGAAACTGAGTTATTTATTTATTTATTCTTTTCATTTCATAGATGCTAGGACTCTTTTCTTCATCATTGTAGGTTCTTAGGTGCATATAGTACCTGAAAATTCACATTGTAGATAACATCTCCTTATACCTGTTTGGTTGCATATATTGCTTTAGATGCTTGTTTTAGATTATGGAGTGCTTTTTTTTTATTTACATGCATGCCTTAGCTTCATATGATCATAAAATTCCATAGGTTGATCAATATATATGATGAAACCCTACTTTCTCATAGTAATGTGAGAATAACAACACTCCAGATATGCATATCCTGTATCTTTCTTATATGTAGTTATATGTCGAATTTCTTCGTTCTTTGATTCATTACACTCAATTCAGGTATGGTTTGCACCAATTCCAGAGACTGTACATTAGGCATTCAATATATAAGATTGGAGTGAGACTGATTAGGCATTTAAATGTGTTGCAGGATGTTGTTTGAATTGCTTGTCGTAACAGGTGCACAAGTTGGGATGGATTGGGCTTCTATCTTGAGAAAATGCCATGATTTCAGGTAGTTATTATTGTAATGGAAAGTTAAAAAATTAAAAGAGAGAGAGATAATGAATTCATGGAAAGAAATGTTCTTTATCATTAGGGATGCTTTCGCCAGGTTTGATGCAGAAATCGCCGCCAACTTCACAGAAAGACAAATAGCATCAGTAGCCACAGATTGCAACTTGGATTTAAACAAGGTTCAAGGTGCCGTCAACAATGCTAACAGAATCCTCTAGGCCAGATTGTTGATTGGATCTGATTTTATTTAAATGAGCAGACCCGGATGTGCATCGGAGCTATCCGGATGTTGAGCGGGGGTCCGTGGAAGGTGGGAACCACTGTTATGACCATGATGAAGCTATCCATTTTCTATGGACAGCATTGGAGTGGCCTGACCATTTGGACAGGCCGTGTTTATATATGTATTAGCTCGAATTTGTTGGAGCAGACTCGGATGTGCGTCGGAGCTATCCGGATGTTGAGCGAGGGTCCTTGGAAGGTGGGAACCGCTGTTATAACCATGATGAAGCTGTTCATTTCCTATGGATAACATTGGAGTGACCTGGTCATTTGGACAGGCCGTGTTTATATCTGTATTTGCTCGAAATTGATGGAGCAGATCCGGATGTGCGTCGGAGCTATCCGTATGAGCGGGGGTCCCTGGAAGGTGGGAACCACTGTTATGACCATGATAAAGCTGTCAATTTCCTATGGACAGCATTGGAGGGGCCTGACCAATTGGAGCAGGCTGTGTTTATATCTGTATTTGTAGGGACCACACCCTTAACCTAAACCAAACCCTAAACCTATAACCTGAACCTATTCTCAATTCCCTAAAGCTATAACCTATAACCTAAACCTAACCCTAAACTAAAACCTATAACCTAACCCTTAACCTAAACATAAACCAAAATCTAAACCAATAAACTATACTTATAACCTTTTATAACCTAAACTATAACCTTAACCTATAACCTATACTTATAACCTTAACCAAAATCTATTCTCAAATCCCAAAACCTATACTTATAACATAAACCTAGACCTAAACCTAAACCTATAACTTACACCTAAACCTTAACCTAAACCTATAACCTATAACCTAAACTGAAACCTGTAACCTAAACCCGAACCCGAACCCGAACCCGAACCCAAATTCCTAAACCTTAACCTAAACATATAACTTATAACCTATAACCTAAGCCTATACCTAAGCCTAAAACCTAAACCTAAACCTAAACCTATAACTTAAACCTAAACCTATAACCTATTCTCAAATCCCTAAACCTTAACCTATAACCCAACCTAAACCTATACTTATAACCTTAACCTAAACCTATTCTCAAATCCCAAAACCTATAACCTAAACCTAAACCTAAACCTTAACCTTAACCTATAACCTAAACTCAATTTCTTAAACCTTAACCTATAACCTAACCTAAACCTAAACATATGACACGAACCCGATTTCCTAAACATAAACCTTAACGTATTCTCAAATCCCTAAACCTAAACCTACACCTAATCCTAATCTCAACTCCCTGACCTAAACCTAAACCTAAACTTGAAAACCCAAACCTAAACCCGATCTCGAACCCGAACCCGATTTCCTAAACCTAAACTTATAATCTTAACCTAAACCTATTCTCAAATCCCAAAACCTATAACCTAAACCTAAACCTAAACCTTAACCCATAACCTAAACTTATAACCTAAACTTAATTCCCTAAACCTTAACCTATAACCTAAACTCAATTTCCTAAACCTTAACCTATAACCTAACCTAAACCTAAACCTATAACCCAAACCCGATTTCCTAAACCTAAACCTTAACGTATTCTCAAATCCCTAAACCTAAACCTACACCTAATCCTAATCTGAACTCCCTAACCTAAACCTAAACCTAAACTTGAAAAACCAAACCTAAACCCGATCACGAACCCGAACCCGATTTCCTAAACCTAAACTTATAACCTTAACCTAAACCTATTCTCAAATCCCAAAACCAATAACCAAAACCTAAACCTAAACCTTAATCCCTATACTATGCATACATTAAGTGGGTCCCAAATCATGAGGACCCTACATCAAAATCAAATGCTATGGACATCCACCTTTGATCTCATCTTCCTTCTACTGCCAATGCATGCTAGAGCTCCAAAGGAATGATTTCGACGGTTGAGATGGACTTAGGATGGTGGGATTGGGTGATAGGAAGGTGGGCCACACTAGCTCTCTCCCATGGAGCTTGGACGTTGGGTTGCTAGGGAGAATGAGAGAGAGATGAGAGAGAGAGATTGTAAGAGAGAGAGAGAGAGAGAGATTGTAAGAGAGAGAGAGAGAGAGATGGGTGAGAGGTGATGAAGTGGTGGGTGTACTTGATAGGTAAGGGTTGTAAGAGAGAAAGTTGACTTTGGGGATGGTGTTGTACTTGACATTGATGTGTGATGTGTACTTGATTGATGGGATATATTCTCTTGAGATTTGCAACGCTCGGCGTTTTCTCGAATTGAACGCGGGCCCACACATCTCCTGGCCCAGGTATTGCCTCAGCACGGGAGATGGGGCGTTGAAACCGCGGCGACAGCGCGGTCGCAAGGATACAAGTATCGGGTCGAGCCAACTCTGGAATATGAGGTACAACTCAGGATCGCGCGCAAATGCCAGTTACAGATCACGGGTCGCCGAAATTTGACCGAAAGGACCACAGAAGCCTACGGAACAATACGGGCTAGGACACAGGTATCACAATGGGACTGTTTGGATAACACCAAATAAGTTACTTTTTAACTTGTTAAGTCATTAACCTTTTCCGCTTAAGTTAGTTTGGTAAATACAATTGCAAAAGTAACTGATGTGCATAAAGTTAATTATCTCAAGTTCTTTTCTTCTTTTTTTAGCTTCTTAACTTTTTGCTTCTCTCTCTCTCTCTCTCTCTCTCTCTCTCTCTCTCTCTCTCTCTCTCTCTCTGGGCCCATATCAAAGAAGGTCCTACATGATGGATTGTTCACATCGAAGGTGGGGACCACACTATGGACAATCTACATCGAAGGTGGGCCTCATATGATGGATCCCCCAAGTTAATGTGGGCCCACATATTGTACGGTTCACATCAAATATCAGCCCCTGATGATAAATAGCACACATCCAAAAAGGGAGGGCATGAAGGATGACCAACTTCAAAGGTGGGCCCTTAATGATGGACAACCAGAATCAAAGGTGAGCCCTTCACGATGGATGGCCCGCATTAAAGGTGAGCTCCACATGATGGGCAATGGACATTAAAATTGGGGCTTACATGATGGATGGCCCACATTAAGGTGGCTCCCCATGATGGATGGTTCACATCAAAGGTCAGCCCTAATGATGAATGACCCACATCCAAGGCGAGCCCCGCATGATGGGCAACCTACATTGAAGGTGAGGCTCACATGATGGATAGTCCACATCAAAGCTAGGCTCCTCATGATGGACAATTAATAATATTAGTGGGCCCACATGATGGATGATCCACATCAAGGTGGGCCCCACATGATGGACGGTCCACATTAAAGTTCGGCCTTAATGATGTGTGATGGATATCCAAGGTAGGCCCGCATGATGAATAGCCCATATTGGAATTAACATGATGGACAATCCACATCAAAGGTGGGCTCCACATGATGGGCAATGAATATTGAAGGTGGGCCTACATGATGGACAATAAAATTGATGATGGGCCTTGCAATATGAGAGACCAACATCAAAGGCGGGCCATACATAATGGACAATACACATAAAAAGCTGGACCCTAATGATGAATCACCCACTTCCAAGGTAGGCCCCGTATGATGGACGACCAACATCAAAGGTAGGGCCCACATAATGAACGGTGCCCATCAAAGGTTAGCCCCACATGATGAATGGTGAATGAGAGGGGGACCAAATATACTCGAGGGATAAATACTTATGATGTTGGAAACCAAATATATATTTTTTTACTTTTTAGTTGATTAGTACGTTGATTTTGAAATGGAATGCATTCTCAAAGTTCCTAACGCAACTTGGATGTATAATACGCCAAGATAATACTTCTTTGGAAGATCCTTACTTACCCACTAAATAAGTAGAAACCAGGATAAGTTACTTGTGGCATAAGTAGGTTATCTAAAGTAACTTAAGATCCAAACACCCCCTAAATGTGGGCCATTCTAATAGTGAAGAGTGAAATAAGCAGTTTTTTTTTTTTTTTTTTTCAATTCATGGTACATCTACACTAGGATAATAATATCGACAAATAAATTTGGATCACGCTAGTTATGCACTTTGTAGAGTACCTGCTTATCATTCAGCATATTTGTCAGTGTATCGAAGTCTTTTTCTATAAGATTTTGAAGTGGATGCACTGTCAGAGTTCCTAAAGCAACTTGGAATCATAATACCCCAAGATAATACTTCATTGGAAGATCCCAGCCACAAGGGACCATTGTGGTGGTGTCGCTTTTTATTTTCTTCTAGGCGCAGTGAATCAACGCTCAGAAGCAGCAGGTGAATGTTATGGATTATCAAACCATAGGATCCACTTGCCATAGTTGAAAAAATTGTACATTAACGTATCATATAATCCGTAGATGAGGGATGCTAATTGATGCCTTAGCTACGCACATTCACACCACACGTGCTAACATGCTAACATGTTAAGCATGTGGAGTTTAGATGTGTGTGTCTGGGGGGCGCATGTAGAGATGGGCCCGGCTTTTCTAATGTTTTTTTTTTTTTTTTTTTTTTTTTTTTTTTTTTTTTGGGCCAGGTATCTTCTTTTTTTTTTGGGCCAGGTATCTTCTTTTCTTAGTTTTTTTTTTTTTTTGACCAAAAAAGTATTTCATTCACAAACTCCCAAGACTGTACATCTTAGCACAAATTCGGGCCAGGCCAACAACAAAAGGGGGGAGACTCGCCTATTGTGAAGAAAGGAAAAACAAGGAACACAGAACAACACCTAAGCGGGCCGGTCATCTCTCAGATAAGGCAAGCCCGCTCTGTCCAAAACAAGAAAACCCTTGATGGTATGGGGGAGGGAATCGGTCGATCTGAAAAGCAGTTCATCTTGGTCCGCGCTACCCAGCCTGGCTAGCCCATCAGCCACCGCATTGGCTTCCCTCAGGGTATGGGTTACCCAAACCTCCAAGGTACGACGAAACGCTTCGATCCTCTGCCTCCAGTACCACAAGGTCCATGACCTGCAAGAATCCTTGGCAAGGGCCACGATTGCAGAGGTAGAGTCACTACAAACCTCGATGCTGGAGTACCCGAGCGCCGCACACTACTCGATGCTATCCAAAATGGCCCTAAACTCCGCCAGAGTGTTGGACCCGCTCCCATACCCAAGGGCAAAGGCATAAAGGAATTGCCCATCACTATCTCTTACCACCCCGCCACCCCCACAGGGCCCAGGGTTCTCTCTAGCCAATCCATTAACATTTACTATGACCCAGCCACTGGGCGGCCTTAACCACTTCACTGTACTTGGAGGGAGTTATTTTGGCTGGGCAGTGGAGATACCCAGAGTTTAAAGTGATATACGCATGGAGGGAGGCAAGGCTTTGAAGGACGGCATGCTCTAAGAGATCAAACTGATCCATCGTACTATGTTCCTACTGATCGACGCCTCCCGCATTGCTTGGTTATCATAAAGGGCAATGTTCCTTGTCGTCCACAATTCCCAGAAGATCAGAGGAGGGAGGAGGCCTTTAAGTAGGGTAGCAGATCTGGAAGCTGGAGTGGACGTCCGCCAACGATCTGCTATAGAGAAGGCAGCAGGCGCCCCTGAAGTTCTGAGGTTGAAGGCCCTGCTAAACACGACCCAAATCTTTCTCGCTACATGGTTGTTCACAAAGAGATGGTCAATCGTTTCCTGATTCGGCGATAGAGGGCAGCAGACACACTTTGAAGCCAAGCTTACGCTTTCCTCTGTATAGCGGCGTCAACTGGCACTTCTCGATGAAGGATTTTCCAAGCTAACAGTGACACTTTGTGTGGGAGTTTGGCATGTTAAATCCATTTGGCCTAAGACTTCCGGTCTGCTCTAGGCCTGATGGATCGCCACGCCATGCCCACTGCTAGCTCACCATCCAAGGAATCAAGCCAGATGCACCTGTCATCAGTTGGTGAAGTGCAGAAACCGCCCTTGGTAACAAGATCCACCACTTGCCGGGGAAGAATAGAAGAGGCAAGGGCAGGAGATCTCCAACCATCAGGGCCAATGAAGTCGCTGACAGGCGTATCTTTCTGTGCAGGAGGGATGGGACGGAGGTTGTAAGCGTTGAGAGGCCTCAGCCCCGACCAATTATCAGTATTGAACCTGATCAAACCTCTACCAATCAGCCATCTAGTTCGTTCTCCCACCATCGGAACCAGCTTAACTACATGTTTCCAGAATGGAGAAGCCGTGGCGGGCAGTCTGGGCAGGCGAGAGGACGGAGAGTTATCCATGCGGTACTTAGCTCTCACGAAGTTACACCAGCAACTTTGAGGACCCCAGAATCACACCATCCAACCAAATTTCATGTGAAAAGCCTGCATAACAGATTTTAGGTTGTGAATTCCTAATCCCCCTTTGGATTTTGGCAAGATTAGATTATGCCATGTAACCTAATGGCAATTTCTTTTGATAACTTCCCAACCCCAGAAGAAATCCGAAAAGGACTTTTCTAGGTCAATTCCAGGATGCTAACGGGGACATCCATCGCAGCCAAGGTGTGAACGGCACACTGGAAAGGACATGCTTGATAAGCGTTAACCTACCCGCCTGAGAAATAATTCTACTCTTCCATCCTGCTAATCTTTGCTGAATTTTCGCTACCAAATCACCGAAGAATACTTTCTTTACCCTACCATGGTTTATGGGCACACCAAGGTACGAGAAGGGGGCTGAAGCTTTGCGAAAGCCAAGGATCCGACTGCAGGTTCTGATACACACCTCCGACATGGATCTAGATGGAATGAAGAAGCTCTTAGATTGATTGATTGTGATGCCCCGGTCACTGTTTCATGTGGGCGGGCACACGTGGGCGGGCACACATGTGGGCGGGCCCCCAAGTGCGGCTGGCAGGCTACTGTGTGGCTGGCAGGCTACTGTGCTGGGCGAGCTACTGTTGCAGTTGACTGTAGCGTAACTTGTCCCACATCGGAAGAGTTGTCTGGAGTTGTGGTGGTTATATGTTGGGTTTCTCCCTTAACAGACATGACGCGTTGGCCTTGTGCGCCAAGCAAAACCTCTGCTGTGCACTCTGATGGCAGTTGGGTTGGACAATATCATGGACGGGTAGGTGCTGATGTGGGCGGGACCACGGGAGCACCGGGTCTGGGCGAGCTACCAGCTACCCTTCCCCCACATGACGCGTTTTAAAGCCGTGAGCTTCGGTAAAGCGGACAATATCATGTGCTGTGGGGGTGGGCCTTACAAATGGTATCAGAGCCGAGGACGGCTCTGCCCTCGGTGGGGGATAATGTGATGCCCCGGTCACTGTTTCATGTGGGCGGGCACACGTGGGCGGGCACACATGTGGGCGGGCCCCCAAGTGCGGCTGGCAGGCTACTGTGTGGCTGGCAGGCTACTGTGCTGGGCGAGCTACTGTTGCAGTTGACTGTAGCGTAACTTGTCCCACATCGGAAGAGTTGTCTGGAGTTGTGGTGGTTATATGTTGGGTTTCTCCCTTAATAGACATGACGCGTTGGCCTTGTGCGCCAAGCAAAACCTCTGCTGTGCACTCTGATGGCAGTTGGGTTGGACAATATCATGGACGGGTAGGTGCTGATGTTGGGGACGGGAGCACCGCGGGCACCGGGTCTGGGCGATACCATCCTTATCCCCCATGACGCGTTCTTCGGGAAACAAAACCACCGCTGCGTACTCTGATGGGTGTCAGTTAGGTTGGACAATATCTTGTGGGATAAGTGTGGGCGGGACCACGGGAGCACCGGGTCTGTTTGCGAGCTACCCTTCCCCCACATGACGCGTTTTAAAGCCGTGAGCTTCGGTAAAGCGGACAATATCATGTGCTGTGGGGGTGGGCCTTACATTGATTTTCTGGCCTGATTCACTTTCATAGGCCTTGAGGAAATTGGTCAACGCCTTTAAGGAGGGCCCAGCACCGTTGACGAAAAGGATCGTATCATCAGCGAAAAGGAGGTGGGAAATAAGAGAGCAATTTCTGCGGGTCTTGAACGGTAAGCATGAACCGGTAACCATGAGACGATGGACACCCCTACTCAGCACCTCAGCCGCTATGATGAATAAGCTTGGGGAGATCGGGTCACCTTGACGAATACCTCTTGACGACTTGAAGAATCCGACTGATTCTCCGTTGATCAGGATGGAGAACCAAGCGTTCGTCCAACATCTTTCCACCAAATGAATCCATCCCGGGGTGAAACCAAACCTGAATAGGACTGTCTTCAAGAAATTTCAGTTAAGCCTATCATAGGATTTTTCCATGTCCAACTTTAGAAGATTGTTGCCACCTCTTGAAGTTTTGTTGATGTCACGAAATATCTCCTGGACTGGAGCTCCACTCTCAGCAATCGATCTGCCCTGTACAAAAGCCCCTTGCTGGGGGAAAATGATTTTCGGCAGGATTTTGCCCAGCCTACAAGTCAAAACCTTAGAGAAAATTTTATAAAGGCAATTACATAGGCTAATAGGCCTGAAATCAGAGAATTTGGAGGGGGGACTTATCTTGGGGATAAGGCAAAGAAAGAAGAAGTTAGGACTCTAGGAAGATTCCCTTCCTTGAAGAAGAACCGGGCTGCTGCAACAATATCATCACCAACCGTATCCCAACAGTCCTGGAAGAAAACCGCAGAAAAACCATCCGGACCCGGAGCACCATCAGGAGGAATCGAGAAGGCCGCCTCTCTAACTTCCTCCCACGACGGTTTCATCATCAAGGCAGAATTATCGTGGACCGAGATCAAAGAGAAGATATTGCAAGTGAGATCTCCTTGGAGGGTGTCTCCTTCATCATTCAAAAGCTTCCCAAAGAAGTTAACAGCTTCCTGCTTGATGTCATCCATATCAGATAACCGAACCCCGTCATCCCTCTTGATTTCCTCAATAGAAGCTCTACATGTGTGAATCGTGGCTGAGGCGTGAAAAAATTTGGTGTTTCGGTCCCCTTCCTGCAGTCAGTGGGTACTGGATTTCTGTTTCCAATAAATCTCCTCGCGCAATTCTAGTTGCATCATCCTGTTCGATGCTGCATGAAGGGAAGCCAACCGGGAAGGGTCATCCCAAAACCTGCGCTTCCAAGTCAGCTTTGTTCAACTCCTCGGCTACCGATTTGAGGTTCTTAAAAATGTTGCCAAAAACATTGGTATTCTCGAAAATCAGGGCCTTCTTAGTTCATCTCTGATTGCCTACAACACAAATGTGGGTGATTATTTTATGATTCACGTGTTACACATTTGATGAGTCACTGATTCATGTCGGAAGCTGACATTCATCTTTACAAATTCAGAAAGAAAAAGAGAATGGAAAAGAAAGAAAGCAAGATGGCTATAGGAGCAGCGGAGATATTTTTCCTACTTTCGAAGCCTAAGATTTACTAATTATTGAAGGGCTAGACTAAGGTGTACGTTTACCACGGTTTGATGTTTATTCATCTACAATAGCAACCAAGGAGTGCGTTTGCCACCATGGAGGTCATGGTTTCAACTCTCCGCTGATGCATGTCATGCATCGGTGGTGACCGATATGCAAAAGGATACAATAATATTTATAGTGTCAAAGAAAATAAGAAGAAAGAAATAGACTACATAAATTTTATTAATTATTCCTTAAACAAAAATACTAACAACACAATTTATCAATACACGAAAGGATTTTTAATATATATATATATATATATATATATATATATATATATATATATATATATAGTCATGCTCACCTGTGCACCTACGCACGTGCGCACCTTTGCATAGGTGTCATGGGTGTCTAATCTGAACGTACATGTGATGCGGAATCCCATGAAACTTCAAGGGACAAATTTTTCACCCTAATCCAA
>JAJHSJ010000017.1:19692002-19870702 GCA_021015155.1 Magnolia officinalis
CTCTCTCCCTTCATCTCTCTCTCTCTCTCTCTCTCTCTCTCTCTCTCTCACTCACTCACTTCCCCTTTCGATTATCAAGCAGCAGCAGCCATATCCGCCGTTGTCCATGGTCGCTGACATCTGCAGGTTAGTTATTTGAAGAAATGCTTCAACCAATAACGTGTACCACTATTGTACATTTAGTCTCTCTGTTTCTTTCATACTTTTTTGGCCCATCCATGAGTGGACTAACCTGATATATGGGAGGGGAACAATCAACATAGATCCACCGCATTAGGAAGGGCTTTTGCAAACTCATCATCTCTTTCCTTAAGGTGGGAATTGAGTGGTTGTGAGAAGCTGGCATATTGGAAAGAGAGTGACAGTTCGGAAAGGTCTGAGTCCTATTGGGAGAGGTTTTTGGTTTTGCAAAATGCAACCGGACTGGTAACAACAAATTAATCCTTTTGATGTCCATCTTTAATCATTTGATTTTTGATATGATTTTTCTTTGTTTTAATGAATACAGTAGTTGGCTTCATTTGTAGTATTGTTACAAAGGTTTAGCCTCACGAGGATATTTACTGTGTTCAGGAACCTATAATGATGTTGTTGCCCTATTCTCAAATTGTTTCACCTGGACCTGTGCAAAGCATTTCTCTAACCTATAGGGAAAAACACCTGTGATTTCTTAACTACTGTTTTAAACTGATTTTTGGTGTAGCTGATTGGAAATTCAAAAGATTTTATTTTTGGGATTTTTATTTTTATTTTTATTATTTTTTAAGTTCGAGTACTGTTTCTGTGATGGGTTTGGTTGAATTCGTATGTTGTGGATTTTTAGTAACAAAGTCTGATTGAGTTTACTTTGATTCTATTTTTTTTTTTTTTTTCCAATTCAGTTTTGAAATTTTGAATGTTAGAGAAGTGTTACTATGATTTGTCTGGATGTATTTGAGTGACTATTTTGTTCTCTACACCATAATGAAGGACCACAGCTGGTCACAAAAAGTTGTGAGGTGCATTGGATACAAAAAGCTTAAGGAGATCTAATAGTCCAATGCTCCTGAGCTATCCTTGTTACCATTTCGATCCTCCAACGTCCAATGCTCCTGAGCTATCCTTGTTCCATTTGAACAAAGGAAGGAAGCTGTGGTCCTTCCTTTGTGGATGCCTGAGAAAATCTCCCTAATATCATACAACCACAAATGAAGGACCACAGCTTCCTCCAAAATATCATACTGACGAAAGAAAACTTTAATTCAAAAGGAAGCTGTGGTCTTTAGATTTATGACTGGCCGAGGTAAAGGATTTGCACTTTTTTAGTCCAAAAATGAAAATGGGTGTAATGTTTGTAAATCAAAAGGGTGGGTGTAAATAGAGATGGGTTTTTTTGACCCATCGTCGGCCGGTCGTGAGCACTGCTCGACCAGTCGTAGGAGTTGAGCCGTGCCACGACTCAAAGTCCAGCGACTTTCGGTTATTTTTCTCTGGGGTGTTCAATCGGTCATGGGTGGCTCTTGACCGGTCGAAGACTCGTTATGACCAGTCGTAGTTACGCAGATTCGTTCCGCGATTTTGCGTGGATTTCGTGTCGCAAGTCCTTTCACAACTGGGATATGGAAAGGAGTTTCCTAAAACCTTAAATAGGAGGTACCTAGGGCTTTCTAGGAACGACAAGAGGGTTTGCTACAGCTTTACAAGGGATTTGCTAAAGGGTTTAGGGCTATCAAAGGTGAGAGAAAGAGAGAAAAAGAGAGAGAGGAAGCTTATATAAGGTAGGTTCTGCTCGTGGAGGTTATCTACTGTGCAATCTATATCTCAGCGCTTCTATGTCCTCATAATTTGTGAGATCTCTCCGTTTTCTTTGTTTCTCTCATTATTTATCCACTCCTGCATGAGTGAAGAAGGTTGTAATGTTCTACTTCATAGTGGATTGTTGATCTGGACGAGGTCCCGTGGTTTTTACCTCTTGAGGGTTTTCCACGTAAAAATCTCTTGTGTGGTATGTGATTGATGCATTGATTATTTTCATTAGTTTATTATCCATAATTCTGGTTTGTTCTGGAGGGCTAGATTCTAAGGTTTTGTGCAAGGCTCCGAACAAAGTGGTATCAAAGCTAAGTTCATTGAACGGGTAGGATCGATTTTGAATTATGGAAGGTGGCTCATCATGGATGATCAGCCTCAATGGTTCTAACTGGACCATATGGAAGGCTAAGTTGAAGGACTTACTTTATTGCAAGGACCTATATTCTCCAATTTTAGGCATATCATCAAAATCCAAGGATATGACTGATGATGATTGGAAGAAGATAAACCGAAAGGCAGTGGGGTTTATTAGACAATGGTTGGATGATTCTGTGTTCCACTATGTGTCTACAGAAACCTCAGCCGTTAGCCTATGACTGAAATTACAAGGGCTGCATGAGAGAAAGACAGCTGGTAATAAGATTTTTCTGATAAGACGACTTGTGAATCTCAAGTTCAAAGATGGTGGTTCTGTGGCTGAGCACATGAATGAGGTCAGTAATATAGTGAACCAACTCTCCTCTATGAAGATGGTTCTGGATGATGAATTGCAGGCCTTACTATTGCTTAGTTCATTGCTTGACAGTTGGGAGACATTGGTGGTGTTTCTATGTAACTCCGCGCCAGACGGAAAGATATCCATGGAACAAGTAACTAGCTGTCTCTTCAATGAAGAGACAAGAAGGAAGTCTCAGGGGTCTACTAAGCAAGAGGCTCTTGTGACACAGGAACGAGGGAGAAGAAAGAACAGGAAGGGCGGGAAGGCCCGAGATAAATCAAGAGGCAAGTCGAGTAACGGAAAGGATATTGATTGTTGAATGCCGTGGTAAGAAGAACGATAAGAAAGGAAAAGGGAAGGAAGATGAATCAGATTCTACTGCGGTCGCTTTAGATAACGACGTTGTAGTTATTCTTTTTGCAGATCATGATGTATGTCTCACAGCTATGAGTCAGGACACCGACTGGGTGATAGACTCGGGAGCTTCTTTTCATGCGACTACACGCAGAGACTTCTTCACAAGCTACAAGTCAAGCGACTATCGGACCGTGAAGATGGAAAATTCTGGCATATCAAAAATTGTGGGAGTCGGTGATATTTGTGTGAAGACCGATGTGGGCTGCACATTGGTTCTCAGGGATGTGAGGCATATCCCAGACCTTCACCTCAACTTGATGTCGACGGAAGGTTAGATGATGATGGCTATGAAAGTCGGTTTGCTGGTGGGCGATGGAAGCTCATCAAGGGTTCATTGATCGTGGCCAGAGGAAAGAAGTGTTGCACCCTTTATAAGGCAAGTGTCAGTATGTGCAAGGGTGGGTTGAACGCAGCGGAAGATTCAGCTATTGACTTGTGGCACAACTTCTAGGCCACATGAGTGAAAAAGGGCGCTACTGCGAGGAAGCAGCTCCTTCCAGACGTGACAGGTATGCCTCTCAAAACCTGTGTTGATTGTTTATCAGGAAAACAACATAGAGTTTCATTTATTAAAACTGCTTCTCATGTTAATAAAGTGCATGCATTAGATTTGGTTTATTCTGATGTTTGTGGTCCTATGAGGACAAAAACTTTGGGTGTGGCATTGTATTTTGTCACCTTTATAGATGATGCATTTAGGAGGGTTTGGGTTTATGCTTTGAAATCCAAGGACGAGGCCTTTGGTGTGTTTAAATTGTTTCATGTTATGGTCGAGAGAGAGACAGGTAGACCATTGAAGTGCATCTACATCGACAATGGTGGTGAATACATTGGTGACTTTTACGAGTACTGCAAGTCCCTGGGTATACGGTATGAACAGACAGTTCCCAAGACCCCCCAGTATAATGGTGTAGTTGAGCGAATGAATTGCACAATTGTAAAGATAATCAGATGCATGTTATCCCATGCGAAATTGTCCAAGAAGTTCTGGGGTGAAGCAATGCATACGGCAGTGTATTTGATAAACAGGTCTCCATCAACCCCGCTGAATGGAGAAGTACCTGAGAATGTGTGGACTAGACAAGATCCATCGTATAGTCATCTCAAGGTGCTTGGATGCAGGGCATCCGTTCACGTACCAAAGGACGAGAGGTCCAACCTCGATATGAAGATCAGGCAGTGTATATTCTTGGGGTACGGTGATGAAAAATTCGGTTACAGATTATGACATCCGACCGAGAGAAAGCTCGTCAGGAGCAGAGATGTGGTTTTCTTTGAAGATCAGTGTATAGAAGACATTGGTAAGCCAGAGAAGAATCAGCCTAGTTCAGGTGAGTTAGACGACATGGATTCGGTTACTCCTCCCGTGGTGCCTGATGACGAGGGAGTACAACAAGGTGCAGAGGACGAGGGAGTTCCTTCAGAAGATAGACCAGGGGAGCAGCTCCCACTTGATCCACCTGTTGAGCCACAGGTAAGGAGGTCATATAGGGATAGACAGCTGTCCAAGAGGTACTCGCAATATGAGTACATTATGCTGACTGATGGGGGAGAGCCAGAAGATTATTATGAGGCCCTAGCCGACAAGCATAAGGGGGAGTGGTTGAAAGCTATGCAAGAGGAGATGGAATCCTTGCATAAGAACCACACCTATGATATGGTGAAACTGCCTAAGGGCAAGAAAGCTCTGAGCAACAAGTGGGTGTTCAGAAAGAAGATTGACCAGAAGAATTCACAGACGAGGTTCAAGGCCAGACTTGTTGTGAAAGGGTTTGGTCAGAGGAAAGGCATATACTTCGAGGAGATATTCTTACCAGTGGTGAAGATGACATCCATACTGGTGTTGTTTGAGTTAGCGGCTAGCATGGATCTATAGATAGAGCAGTTAGATGTTAAAACTGTCTTTCTCCATGGTGACCTGGAAGAAGAGATCTACATGCACCAACTAGAGGGGTTCGAAGTCAAAGGCAAAGAGCATATGGTTTGTAGGCCGAGGAAGAGCTTGTATTGGTTGAAACAAGCTCCACGACAATGGTACAAGAAGTTCAACTCATTTATGTTAAAGCATGAATATGACAGAACGGAGTCGGACCACTGTGTGTTCACACGCAAGTTCTCAGATGGTGATTTCTTAGTTCTTCTATTATATGTTTATGACATATTCATCATGGGAAAAGACGTCAAGAAGATCGACAGGTTGAAATAGGAGTTGGGCAAGTCTTTTGCGATGAAAGACTTGGGCTCGGCTAAACAGATCCTAGGAATGGAGATAACCCATGACAGAAGCAACAGGAAGCTTTGGCTATCATAAGAATGGTATATTGACAAAGTCCTAGAGCGGTTCAATATGAATGCAGCGAAGCCGGTCAGTACTCCACTAGATAGTCACTTCAGATTGAGCGACAAGCAGTGTCCCAAGACTAAGGCAGAGGTGGAAGAGATGCAGAAGATACCCTACGCGTCAGCGGTAGGAAGTTTGATGTATGCTATGGTGTGTACACGCCTAGACATAGCATATGTGGTTGGTGTTGTCAACCGGTATCTTGCTTATCCTGGCAAAGAACATTGGGCAGCGATTAAGTGGATACTGTGGTATCTAAGAGGCTCATCCAGGTTAAGCCTATGCTATGGTGATGAAAAACCTGTGTTAGAGGGCTACATAGATGCAGATATGGTAGGCAACATAGACTCCAGGAAGTCTACATCGGGGTTCACGTTCACGCTTGCAGGAGGAGCGGTTTCTTGGCAGAGCAAGCTACAGAAGGTGTAGCATTGTCGATGACAGAGGCCGAGTACATTGCAGTCACAGAGGCATGTAAAGAGATGCTTTGGATGCAGAAGTTCTTACAGGAACTTAGCCTGAAGCAGGAGGAGCACGTGGTATATTGCGATAGTCAGAGTACTATACACTTGAGTAAGAATCCAAGTCAGCATTCCAAGTCAAAGCGCATAGAGATTCGGTATCACTGGATCTGGGATACTTTGGAACAGAATGTGTTACAGCTTGAGAAGGTCCACACGGATGATAATGGGTCAGACAAGATGACCAAGGTAATAGACCAAGTCTGCTCAAGGGCAAGTTTGAGGTTTGTAGAAACCTGGCTGGTTGAAGAAGGTGGATCCCTCCTGGGTTAAAAAGGGGGAGATTTGATTAGTTTTTTTGACCCGTCGTCGACCGGTCGTAAGCACTGCTCGACCGGTCGAAGGCTGGTCTCGACCAGTCGTAGGAGTCGAGCCGTGGCATGACTCAAAGTCCAGCAACTTTGGGTTATTTTTCTCTGAGGTGCTCGACCAGTCGTGGGAGGTGCTCAACCGGTTGTGGGTGGCTCTCGACCGATCGAAGGCTCATCACGAGTAGTCGTAGTTACGCAGATTCGTTCCGCGATTTTGCACGGATTTCATGTCGCAAGTCCTTTCGCAACTGGGATGCGGAAAGGAGTTTCCTATAACCTTAAATAGGAGGTACCTAGGGCTTTCTAGGCACGACAAAAGGGTTTGCTAAAGCTTTACAAGGGATTTGCTAAAGGGTTTAAGGCTATCAAAGGTAAGAGAGAGAAAAAAAAGAAGAGAGAGAGGAAGCTTATAGAAGGGAGGTTCTGCTCGTGGAGGTTATCTACCATGCAATCTATATCTCAGCGCTTTTATGTCCTCGTAATCGGTGAGATCTCTCTGTTTTCTTTATTTCTTTCATTGTTTATCCACTCCTACGTGAGTGAAGAAGGTCGTAACATTCTACTTCATAGTGGATTGTCGATCTGGACGAGGTCCCGTGGTTTTTACCTCTTTGAGGGTTTTTCACGTAAAAATCTCTTGTGTAGTGTGTGATTGATGCATTAATTATTTTCATTGTTTTATTATCCATAATTTTGGTTTGTTCTGGAGGGCTAGATCCTAAGGTTTTGTGCAAGGCCCCCAACAAATAGTTGATCCCTTTCTTCAGAGGATTATTTGTGGAAGAGAAAGGGAAAAAGGAAAGAAAAAAAGAATACCAAGTTGAGTTCTATGATTGCCCATGTCTACCATTTTTGTTTTTGGGTGAATTTAGATATCGTATTGCATTTATGTATTTTGTTATATAGGACACGAAGATGGAGCAGGAATTCTAACAGGTTCACTTGTAGGATTGTCCATTTTAGCTTTAGTAGTCTTACCCAAATGGTTCAACTATTGATCATAGAAATTGAATAAACTTGCTGGAATTTCAGATTAATAGCTGAAATTTCACCATTACTTATACTTTTGTGATTAAATACTTTGATTTTCATATTTTAGTATTGGAAATTCGTAATGATATGTCCTGCTTGGAGAAAATCAATATCACAAGTACAAGCTGAAAAAGCAACCTAATTGAATCCTTGGAGGAGCTTGCACCTGCTTGCACATTAGATGTGAATTTTCCTCCATGGTAATATCACCCTGAAACAACAACTTGTTTCATCATTACAAATGAATTTTATTTTGCCTCGGTTATAGATTGAAGAGTCCTTGGAGGAGCTTGCACCTACTTGCACATTAGATGTGATTCGGTCCTTCTAAATGCACATTAGGTGGAATTTAAAGCTTTAAATTGGTGAAGTGCTCTGTAATTGTACAAATCATCTCAGATAGGTTAAAAAATTCAGATAATTGTATAGATTATCTCAGCACGTGCATATTTTGATTTGATGTTATCTTTCTAGCCTTTTGAAATTCCAATGTTCTTTTAGTTTACTAGCATTACATGTGTAAGATTCCTTCCAAATTACTGTGAATGGAATCAATAGATTACCTTGTCAAATTGCACGGCCAAAGCCAACTACACCCGACCTTTGGGCATGAGATGCACCATCCCCAAGTTTGTATGGAAATAAAACACATTCCAAAGATTTCATTGTTATGTCATTCTCTGTAATCTGGCTTTCTAAAATTTGTTGTTTGTTCTTACATTTCTCTTGAGAGTATTTTGGCTTTGGTCGAAGTACATGTTTCCAAATGTTTGTAATGAGGAAGTAGCCTTCAAATTGTAATTGTGTTCTTCACAGGTCCAACTTGGAACTTGGAAGTAATGTGACTATAATTTGAAGCCTTGATGCATTGTATGAATGCTAAAGAAGGAAACAACAACATGCCAATACGCTGGCTGATACTGTTACCTAATACCTAGGTACATGGAAACAAATTGGAGATACCTTGGCTTCTTATAGCTTCCTAAAATCTGGTTGCTTGGGTGGTCATGTGTTGTGGGTCCTAGCTTCAAGTATGGTTCATGATAAGATCAGGCATTCTTGTGGGCCATGGCAAGGCGCACATTCTTATTTATGATGGTAGGGACTCTTGCTTCCATTCACACCAAACTTCCACTTAGGTGCTTCATCTTCATTATAGTAAATGTGAGGTTCAAAATGAAGAATCGTAAAATTGCCCAATGGTGTGTTTTCTCATCTGCTTCCTGATACACATGTATACATTTGTTTGTATGTGGTGGTTATTCAGAGTCTCATGATTTCTTTCTTCCTTTATTTATTATTATTATTTTTTCAGTTGGGTGCGGTAGAGTTTCTTCAGAAACCTCTACCTGAAGACAAATTGAGAAACATATGGCAGCACGTGGTTCATAAGGTGGGCTTATTTTCCGGGTGTGTCTCACATGAACTAAGAAAAATAAGGACATGTTTGGATGCACAATCTAATTGAATTGAAACCCAATAAAGTTGAAACGACCAAATCACAATTCAAGTTAGACATGGAAGGAATGCAACTGCAATGTGATCATTTCCTCTCTCTTGAACAAACAATTGCAATTCATTTCAATAGTGCATTAAAACGCAACCTAGATGCTGCATTATGATTATTTTCAGTCATTTTGATTCCTTAAGAAACATAATTGTATTAGCATTAATTAAAAGTGGAAGGATTTATGAACTCACTAGGCCCTGAACAGGCCTTCAATGCAGGAGGAGCTGTTCCTAAATCATTGAAACCTGTCAAAGAAACCATGGTATCCATTCTTCAGCTTAAATCAGAAATAGATGGGGCCAAAAATCAAAACTTGCCAAAAGCAGAGAGTTCAGCACTTGCCCATGTGTCACGCCCCAAACTCGGAAACCGGGCTCACAAAATTCCCGATCGCCGAATCCGGCGCCGACAGCCTCCGTAATACCCCATTCTCGGATCCCAACGCCCATACGCCAGATTCCGATCCTGGGATCTTACAAGGAGGATTTTTCAGTCTGAATTTTTTTTGTAATGGAGCATAACCGCAAGCATAACCAAGTCACAAAACAACATCAACACATATCCACTATATCAAAAACTTTTAAGTACAATGCGGGAAGGGAAATACAGTATAGTCAAAAGGCTCCAAAATGATCTGATGCGCGCTCCTGCCTCAGCGCTGCTGCTGTCCAACGCTACCTGCACGCAACGGTCGTGCATAAGCTTACAAAAGCTTAGAGGGTGGTGTAAGTGTGTGCGCGTGGCAAATACCAAGTGTACAGTATCAGAGTAATGCGGAAGTATGCGACAAGTCCATGAATGCTATCAACTGAACCAGAGCCATGTAATGCAAGGCATGAATGCGATCGGCCATACCAAGGCCATGCGATGTGAGGCCTATGTAGCCAATGTCATATGCGAGATGCAAATCAAGCATGCCAGTACTCCATAAGTATAACATATCAGTACAGTTCCTCTCTGGATATCACCGGGGTCCAATACACCTCACACTGACTGCCTCCTCCCTAGCTGCACAGTCAAGCGAGTGGAAGAGACCACACTATCCGCCTGACCAGTAGTCTGCCAATACCTACCCGGCTCGTCGATAGCGGACACATTTGCGAGCTGGTCAAACTCAGCCTAGCTTATAGCCCCCTCACTCAGGCGGATAAGGCCACACCCCCTTCCAACCGACCACGACACAGTGGGAGACGAGGCCTACTGGTATTCGACACTCGGGCGCTCGTGTATCCACTCGGTCTAGACGTTGGAGCAACTCCTGGTACCAAAAAGGTTCTGGAATTTTCACCCAAGGACATCCTAAGTGCCCACAATGCTAGGACAAAGTATTTCCGGTATCCAATACGGCCATCCACGATGTGCCTGTGGAGCCACGACCCTGATGTCGCTAGGGCGTGCAGTGATCAAGTCACACATATGCGAGATGCATGAATCACATCGTCAAATCATGCAGCAATCCATGCGCGTACAATGCGATAATGTGGGGCACTCCGCCTCATAAGGAGTCCCCTAAGTGGTCTGCCCAATGGCGTATGCTATGCTCAGTCACTACTCATATCAAGCATACATATGATGCGTATGGGTATGAATCATGGAGCTATACTAAGCATGTTATAAAGTGGTGAACTATCAACAAATGTGGGCCTACTAATGGGCCCTAGGGAGAGTTATAATGTGGACATTAAACCAACATTATTCTACAATGTGGACGTCAAACCAACATTGCTCCCAAGGCATAACCCGCTATAAGACATCATTACACAAACCATGGGGAAATCATACATTGCAATGGACCCTAAGGACCTCCCGTTGGGCCTCGACCTATGGGCCTTGGATACATGAAGTGGGTCGCATCATATGGGCCTTATATAAATCAAGTGGGCCACATTAATGGGCCTTAGGTACATTGCAATGGGCCATATCCCATGGGCCCTTGGAAACATCACAATGGGCCTCGTAACATGTGCCACAAATACATTGAGTGAGCCTAAACACATGGGCCATGTATACATCAAGGTGGGCCTCAACAACGGGCCACAAATACATTCAGATGGGCCTAATCACATGGGCCTTATATATACCAAGTGGGCCGTATACATATCAAATGGGCCACATCAATGGGCCGCACCAAAGTAAGTGGTGATAAAGAATTCCACCATTAAAATTCTTAGGGCCCACCATAACATTTATTTCTCATACAATCTATTCATAGGGTCACCAAGAACTTGGTGGCCCAAGGGTCTAATGGTGGACGTTCAATCGTCACTAAACAGTGTGGTCCACATGATAACTAGATCTATCTTATTTTTGGCCCCAAGCCTTAATACAAGCTTGCCAAATGGTGGACTGTTGGGATGCAACACAAATATCATGGTGGGGCCCACATGAAGGCCCACCATCCCCCTATAATATAAATAATATAATATATATATATATATATATATATATATATATATATATATATATATATAATATATATATATATATACATACACATACACGCACCCACATACATTCACACACACACATGCACACCCGCACGCACACATGCACGCACACATGCACACGTACGCACACACACACATGCACTCCCCACACGCCCACCGTCCTCTGGACGGTGGGTTGAAACAAACATTACAGCGGGTACCACCGTCCAGAGGACGGTGGTAACAACACATGCATCATTGTGGGTCCCATGTGGGGCCCACCTTAATGTTTATACTCCATCCAATCCGTTCATAAGGTCGCATGGACCTGGAAATGAAGAGGAAAAATAAATTTCAGGTTGATCCAAAATTTCAGTGGGCCCAGGGGAGGTTCCAATGGTGGAGTTCAATCACCGCTGTTTCTTGTGGTGTGGGCTACCTGAGCCATGGATCGGCCTGATTTTCGGAGGGGACCCACCTTATGGGGTGGTCCACCTCATGGACGGTGTGGATACGACATATACATCATTGTGGGGCCCATGGCAGGGGCCGTGGGTCCCTGCCTCTTGGCCGCCCGTCCGTGAAACGCAGCAGCTGCTGCTGCTGCTGTGTCAGTGGCAGCAGCGGCTGCCTTATTTTTTTTTATTTTTTTTTATTTTGCAAAAACCTTCCTTTCTGAGGTTTTTCACCAGTGGGGTCCATATCAACAAAATCCACTCCCCCCATTGACTTTTACTGATCAATACAGATCAAATGAGTCCAATATTGGGCACGTTTCGCGGTGTACAAAGATTTAAGCGACTTTAAACGGTGAAAATTATCGTTTTCTAAGGTATGGCTCATCAATTAGTCAGATCAACTTCATTTTTCGGCTCAACGCCTAAAATGAAGTGGGGAAAGAAATGGACGGCGTGGATTTAGTCCATACATCAAGGTGGGGCTTGTAAGAGTGGCCCACCTAAGAAGCTTGTGAAACAAGCTCATATTTGTATTTTCATTTCACGTCCAGGGGCGTCCCTGGACGTGGACGGTCAGTGCACAAGGCATGCAAAGGGTGGGCCTAGCTACCGTGGCCACCAAATGGATGAATGGCATGTATAAAACTTACATTAAGGTGGGGTCCATTCAAGTGGGTCACACCATCACATCATCACAAGAAAAAGGAAATAAAAGAGAGAGAGAGAAGAAATGGGACACACGTGTGATGGAGGGACCCCGATACTATGGGCCCTCCCTTGCATTCCATCATACATCAAACGGTAATCAAAGTGGGCCATTGGCCACATCTTAGGGTCCCAAGTGAGATCCATACCATTGATCGGTAGGCCTCACTTGGCCCATCACAAAATTTATGAAATCTAGCCTATGGAAACACCCACCGTCGATCTTCTTCGGTTCGTTGGAACGCCAACCTTCTTGTGCTCCTCTTTGACGGTGGAGATGGGAAATCAAGGGCTAGGATGGGAGATCTTGGGAAGGGAAAGGTGATGTGTACTTGACATTGATTGATTGATGTGATTGATTTGATGATTGGATTGATTTGACATGTTGTAGAGATTCTCTCGGGATCGTAAAAGCGCGGCGTTTCTTCGAACTGAACGCCGGCCCGCATCTTCTGGTCAGGGTATCAGATCGATGCGTGAGTCGCGGCGTTGGAACCGCGGCGACGGTGCGGTCGCAATGATACAGGTCTCGGATTAAACTGACTCGAATCTAAAGGATACGACTTACGGTCGTGCGCAACATCGATTATCAGTCACGGATTGCCGGACTTCGACGGAAAGGATCGCAGGATTCATCGGAACAGTACGAACTAGGATACGGGTCTTACACCATGGCTATAATTTCATAGACCCAAATGAGAATCATTCATTTGGTTGGATCATCTGATGGGGGAGGTATAAGTGCACTGCTCATCCCTTGATGGTCCCACAAAGATCAACATCTTAGGTTACTAGAAGATGGGCCTTTAAAAGTTATATGTTGTTGCATGTAGGCAGCTCTTCCTCAAGGGATCGTCCCCTTTGTATTTACAAAGGAATACAATGTCCATGTAGACATACTCAGCACGGCGTAAGTCCAAACTCCAACTCAAATCTAGACGCTACTATTATATTTGATGTATTGGTCTCTTTTGCATGGAAACAGTTTGTATTTAAATCTTTGATTTTTTAAATACTGCAAAACTATCATGGTATTTCAACATTTTACTGGTATTTGTTACCAAGGGCTTGTTTAATAGATGCAAATAAATGTGCTCTACATAAGTGTGCAGAACAGACTTTCTGATTGCCATAGCTTTGGTAGCCACCCTTTTACATTAAATGATTTTTATTACGCCTAAAAAGGGCCATAAACCCCTTTTCAATTACTAAAACAGGGGTGGGGTTAACTTCACGTGCCCGTTTTCCTATTTTTCCAATCTTTGAGAAGCCCTATGAAGTTTTTGTGAAGCTTCCTGCAGATTGCTTGTCACTTGTTAGGAGATACAATAACAATTGCTCCATTGAATTCTCCAATTGGATAGCCAAATGAAAAGAAGATTCAATGAAGGGCATACAATTTAGACCACATTAAATATTTTATGACCCATGAAGAACATTAAATATATATTTTAATTATCAGTTTACCTTGTGAAACTTTTGGTGGTTCTTCTGATGGACTCATCTATGCATGAGACTGTTTCCTTAGCCTTGCAAGTTTAGATCAGCATAAAATTATTGAATTACAAATTCTTCTTCCTACTTGTTGTTAGCACTTGAGATGCCAATGATTCTTCTTTTAACTAAAACAACATATTTGCCTTTTCTTTGAATCAGATGTGGATTTGACACAACTGATGGGGATCCACATCTTTTACGCTTTCGAAGTGGTCATAGTGCTCCTCTATGTGTAAGGTTTAGATGATAAGATTCCTCTCTAGTTGTTATACTTGCATTCCTTTTTGGTTAAATATAACATTGTTTTGATTCTCAGAAGTGTTTCCTATTATTTTATTTCTTTGCATGTTGAGAAAAGGGTTTTGAAGGACTAAAATGTATTTCATCCAAATGACCACTAAGACCATTTGATTGGTGTTTAAAAAATAAAAATTAAAAATGGGCCACCAATGGTAGGGCCTACTAATGGTTGTTTCCATCTCCAATCCTTATACACATTACATGCATCCCCCAACAACATGGATGACTCCAACACAGGCCTGGATAGAAGATGTGCAATATCCTTATATCGAATGCATGCTAACACAGATGCATTGAGATTGGAAAGCCTCGAGCTTGTGCAACTTAGCTCTCTTACAACCCAACACATGCTTGGATAGAAGATGTTCAATATCTAAGCTTTCCATTAGGTGGTTCCCCACTTCTTGATGCCACAGTCCAGAAATTAGGCAAGTCCACTCCATGTAAGGATCACCAAAAGCAAGGGCCCCACACCCTTGGATTATTATTATTTTTTTTTTTTCTTACCAATCTTCGTTGCTTCAATATAACGAAGGGTTTCCATAATGTTTGACTTGTATTATATATTTATCTTTGGTTGTAAGATGGTTATTCAAAGTGGAAGTAACTATATAGAGTGTAGGCTCAGGGGTCCACAAATGCTTACATGGATGCATGATCAAAGCTGCTCATCAGGTACAAGCCACTATATGGTTTTCCTTGTGCTGAATTCAGGTCCATCCATATTGAGTTACATGTTAGGTAATGCTTCTGTAAAAAGACTCATATTGAGTTGCATGCTATGATGCTTATGATGCAGTTTTATCCTTGAAGAAAAAGGGAAGAAAAATCTGTCCACATAATTATATATATAAAAAATTTCCATAGTTATTTTCCTCCATCTGCTAGTTACAGGTATTTATTGGTTCCTTTTATTTTATATCAAATTTGTTTTTTGGTTATTTTATTTTGTTTTGTAAACTTTTGTCTTTGCATTAGTAACCGAAGGTGGAGCATTGGTAACAGAGGGGGGCTTTGCTGCTTCATATGGGGATGAATATGGACTTCATTCGGTATGGTTGTTTTTGCAGGAAATATTTATGATTGAAAATTTACTTTTAAATAGTGTAACTTAGATTATGAGTGTACATAGTGTTTTATTACTTGACCTCTATGCATGGCAGGGTGGTGCTGACAAAGGTCCTCTATATAACATGAGTTCTGGTTCTTGGGGTGCATTTGAGAAGTCTTGCCTCAGGCGTCGCTGAAGTCCGTTGATTTTTATTTTTTTATTTTCCTTCTACTTTTCCTTGTGTCTCAATCTATAAATTTTCTGTCCATTATGTCACCTTTCATTCTCAGGCCCCCTGTAAATGAGGCTGGCTGTAAATGATTTACAGGTTGTATTTGAATGCTAATTTAAGCCTATAAAGGTCTTTTGATTTAGAAGATTCAGCCTAGCAGAAGTTTTAATTGTTTCTATTATTTTTTCTTTTACATTGTAAATGATTTAGCGGCGTTTCAAACAAATTTTATCGGCGTTTTCTAATCTCTCATCAGCATTTGTTACAGGTTTTTACCAGCATTTGTTGTTACTTTTATCCGCATTTGTTGCAAAATTTACTTGCGTTCCTTATATCTTTTACCGGCGTTTCTAAGTTTTCACAGGCTTTTCGCATCTTTTTTCGGCGCTTCATACCATTTTAGCGGCGCATTTATAACTTTTAACGGCGCATTTAGAGCTTTTACCGGCAGTCAACAGAGTCGACGATGATAATAAGCGCCGGTAAACGCCAACTTTTAGCAGCGGCCACCAAAAACGCCGGTACAAATGGACGAATGTCGGTAAACGATACAGCGACGCCCCCCTTTTGCGGCAGCCGCCCGACCGCCTGTAATTCTTATACTGACGGTTTTTTGGACTTTTAGGGGCGGTTTTGGCCGCTGGTAATGCCTATTTTTCTTGTAGTGCGTGCAATACATCTCATGTACACACCACACTGTGCCGCCATGGCAAGTAGGTCTGAGATCCAATCCGTCCATTAGAAGGGAACCACCATGTTGATGATATTCTAGCCCAAGAATTGTGTTCATACAGTGGTTAGGCGGGTCACAGTTTTTTTTTAAAAAATGTACGTCTGCAAAAACACGTGAGTGATGTTTTCTAACCCGTCTAACATTTTTTCAATATTGGGACCCACCTGCTTTGTGAGCTTGATTTATTTTTGGAAAACATCTAGTAGGTCGGATCAACCTGATGGATTGATTGGATCTCGGACATAAGAGTTATGTTGGCACATGTGTGGCGTGCACATGAGCAGTACTGCACGGGCCTAAAGCAAAGCTCCATCACGGGATTTCGCACCGACCACCAGCCATCACACCGGTCCCAGAATGTTGTTTGTATCCAAACAGGCAGGGATTATAGGTCCTGGGATATAAGAATCCCATGGGTCGTCCGACCGTCCACTGACACCGCCATCATTACCTTAAAACCCATCCCGTCCCTCCTAATCCTATGGGCTCAGTCGGGCCAAACACGCCCTTAGGGATTTTGAATATATATATTTTGCAGAACAATTTTATAAATATTCTTATGCTGTGTTTGCATGCACTAATGAATCAAATTTCAGAAATTATTTGAACAAAGTGCTGCGAATAACCTTAGCACCCATCTTCTACTTGGCATCTGTATGTTTGATGGTCTAAATGCCTTCTTGGTCTTATTGGTTGTCTTTCACTTTGCAATACAAGATTGCTGCGTTTTTCTTTTGCGGAATGCCACTAATGAGTCCACACGTCATGGAGATCATGAAATATGCACTAAAATATCTGTTGTGCATGTGGCATGTGTATGGTGGTCAAGACCAATGATTTAGTGGACCACCACACGGATGGGCCATGTACCAAAAAGCAAAGCAATCACACTGTTAGCCATACGATCAGTGGCATAAACTCATGACATGGGCAACCACGTACCCTCGTTCTGTAGCAAAGCTTGCAACAATCAGATAGTCGTAGTTATTCAGCTACTTTTATTTTTATATATAGCCCGTACATGTGGGGATGGCACTAAATGAAACTTAAATAAATCACACATTCTAGTAAAATGTCTTTTGTTTCTATTTACTGATATTTCTTTCCCAACTAATCCATGGTTTTTCTAAGTGGTGTTACGATGTTTATGCTACTTAGTCTTTTTATCCAATGACTACATTTAGTTCTTTGAAACTTGAGCCATGCAGCTGCAGAAGCGACAAACACAATACAGAGTTGGCTCTGTGAAGCAAGTAGAAAGTAAGTTCCAACCCATGTCTGGAATTGAGATCCTATTTATAGAATGATGGCAGCGGTAAATCCACTTCAAAATTTATACCTTCTGCACCTACATCAGCTTGCTGGTGTATTGTAGTCCCGGTGCTGGTTTCACCATGAATTTTGGTATATGAGAATTCAAGTTTTGCATTTCTATTTGTATTTCAGGTCCTCTGCTATTGTCAGCAGCATTGGGATCTAGACATTGCTGCAAAATGAAAAACATTAGAACAAGAAAAAGAAAGAAGCAAAGATGTTATGAAGCAACATCTTTTATCAATAGAATCAATGCAAATAAGAAAATATCAAGTGTCTTAAGTGTAATAAATACTTAAATATATAATGATTAAAGTCAAACACATCCTCTACTTATGGCCACTGTCTTGCCATGGCTGTGAAGTTCAATTTTAAGTTGTTGATGTGTTTTGGGGATATCCCATTGCCAATTATTTCTTCTTCATTGTAACCAATGGCACTGATTGAACAGTCCTAGTCTTTTATAAGATCCATGGGCCCTAAGTTTGTACAATTGAGGACCACATTTCTTTGATCTACTCTAGACCATTGACCTGATGAGCCCCTCAATTTGTTGGCCATGATACATGATGTTCTCCAATGAGACAATTGTAACCAATCAATTTCTGTCATTGAAAACCACTTAGAGAGAGAGAGAGAGAGAGAGAGAGAGAGAGAGAGAGAGAGAGAGAGAGAGAGAGAGAGAGAGAGAGAGAGAGAGAGAGAGAGAGAGAGAGAGAGAGAGAGAGAAGAAGAAGAAGAAGAAGAAGAAGCAAGGGTCCTCATTCACTAGGAAAAGCCAAATATTGGATGGCCATATATTCTAATCTTGGATATATTTTTTCAGCATGTTCATCTGTCCAGATCACCGAACTGAGCCCCCCTCCCCCCCTTGTCAAAACTCCATGCCAAAGATATTGTATACATCCTTAGCCAAGGATTATATAATTCCTACATGTAGACTAAGGTTATTGTTTTGGTATTTGCATCAAGAAATTTTTGGGTCCTTCCAATCTTATCATGTCAATTTTAGAGCTGATGAGTATGGCATACCATCTTCATATTTCTAGAATATTCTGGTCCCCAAGTCGTATGTTCCAAGATGATTCTTACGGGGAAACTACATTCAGGTATTCAAACGTATACTGATGCTAGGCATTTTGCCATATCCGAACTGATACCGGAGTTCAGCAACAAGAACAGAACTCCAGTCCTCCAATAATCTGTAAAATTTGAGCAGGAAATCCAATGTGGTGGTGGTGGTTACATAAAACGTCTTTCAAGTTATGTCGATCAGAAGAAATTTGGTGCTGATACTTCCTACAGGTTTGTTTTGTTATTCCTTCAAATATGCCATATGCTTCATATATTCCTACTGTTCTGTATACATCTTGCAAAGTGCTTGTGTTTTCTTGTCAGTTTGAGTGGTATGGAAAATTGATATTTGGTACATGTTTGGGATTTTTGGGATTTATGTTTTTGGCACCAAATATCAATTTGTATAGGTAATATTGACATGTAAAAGAAAATCATTCAAATTGTTTAAGTAGTACATAAGTTCACCGAAAAGAAAGAGAAATTTAGGTTTTTTGCTAATGGTTTATGTTATATGTCTTCATGCAACCCTGTATGAAGATTTAGTTTAGAGTCTCATCTTTTGCAGTTCACTTACTTGAGAAGGGAACCCAGGTTAATTTCTTCCTCTATATCACAGGATTGTACCAATAAAAAACTAAAAAAAGAAAAAAAAAAATTAGAAAAGAAAAAGAAAAAAGAAAAGAAGACAAGTTGATATAGATGCACTCAGAAATTGTATGTGTCATATGCAGGCCCAAATAAAATCAACTAATTGTGCAGCCTACTCTTCTCAAGTCACAAGACCAAGATCAGAATGGTTGAACAATCCTCCTAACCTCTGAATCGTGGACACTTGTTTGTGGGTACAGGACCATTGGATATTTTTATTTTTAACTATCCAATCAATTTGTGGGAAGAGCTAAGATTATGATGATGAAAAAAGACATTTTCAACTGTGGGCGTCACTATTCTCACCACTTTTATGGTGTGGTGTACTTGAGGTTTCAATTTTTGCTTCGTCATCTAAAATGATGTTAAAAAATAAATAGATGGTGTGGATATAATACATGTATATCATGGTGCGACCCAAAAAACTTTGTGACATCAACGCACCATGAGGTAGGTACACTACAACAAACTGGACCTTTACCGGCGGCTAAAACAGCCGGCAAAGGTCCCAAAAACCGCCATAAAAGGGTTTACTGGCGGTCAGGCAACTGCTGGTAAAGGCTCAGTCGGTAAAGGTTTTACCGGCAGCCATCAAATTTTACTGGCGGTTTTACGGGATGCCCCTAAATCGTCGGTTATTTATTGCATTTGGCGAAAATGAGAAAAAGCTACGGATAATATCCGTAGCAATAGATCCCATAGTTGCCAACAATCCGTAGCCATTGCTAGTTTTGCTGTTTCAATTTTTCCTGCCCAATAAGAAAAAGAAAAAAATGATTGCAGGTAAATCTGGCCTGATGCCATTTGTATGCTGCAACTCACCTACTGTAAAGCAGCATACATACCACCAATCTGGACTGTCCAAAACACAGGCCATGTTGTGCAAAGTAAGGAAGTCAGGTTCCTCAGCCTTGCAGCCTTTAGGAACAAAGTTGCAATTTCTCCATCCGACTCCGTCATCATAGGTTTGCTCAAGTATATTTGGCCAAACCCGATTCTGTAGATTGTCTACATTGAATCAAATACATTTACATAGATATTAACAATGTTAGTAGCAAAAGACCCAACACAACTCTCTGGACACCAAAACCCACCAACCTACAGTGTCTTTGATATCAGCACCAACTTCCAACTTCTGAAGTTACTTTCTGCATGTTCCAGCCTTTCGCTTCCCAGATTGCACCCAACAGACATGATGAAACCAAGGTGCTAATTGGCTCTTGGAGAAGGGGAGCTGCTGCTACGGCTGTTGCTGGTGCTTCTTCCTCTTGCAGGCCTACACAACAAAGCCAAAAAGGAGTAAAAATTACAAAAAACCAAAGGAAGTAGGTGTTATTTGGGGCATAGAAAAAACACTAGTGTTCCATCAACAACAACAACAACAACTACAACAACAACAACAAAAACACATTTGGTCTGAGCAACACAACCGGTGGGAAATTTTCATGAAAGATAGGGGAATAACATCAGCCATGAAAATCATCATTGATTCATAAAATAAACTAGTTTTTGAAATTTCATCACATACAAGCTCTCCTAGAATTCGTGCAACTTCAACAGGAGGAATGATAAAAGGTTCTCCACTTCATCTTTTTTCTCCATCATGAGCTTCAAATGCCAGCTGCAGTAACCCACCAAGCATATCTACAAGTAATCATTGCTCCCTAAATAGAGATTATGACTAGTAGTTTTCCTAGATAATAAACAGCTGGATAAAGTATGGCCCAGAGACCAGAATAAGAATATTAAATGCAACAGGACCTATGCCCAAGATTTACCTTCAAAGCATTATTGACCAAATTTAATTCTTCTGGTGGAAGATATTCAATGGTCAGTTTCGGGTCCTAAAGGGTCAGAGAAAAGAAAAGGCAAATAAACTATAAGGCATTAGCAACAAAAATAGAAGATCTATTTCTGCGTCTCAAAAAAGCCAAACATTAAAAACAACATGGAAATTACTATCCAAGAACGTATATAACCATTTTACTTTTTAGTTTTTCCTTAAGATAAGGCATCATGTACAAATACACAGTAGAGGCAATTCAAGGAAAAAACAATTGTTAAGGGTTTCTTCAACTCGATCTTCAACAAGGTATAGCCACTACTTTCTTCCAAACAAAATCATTAGAGATGTAAGAACCATGATATCAGTTGAACTCCAAACAATGCCATCTAACAACTTGGATCAAAATAAAATGAAGATCATGGTAAGAAAGAAGAAACACAATCACCGCAATCCAAGAAACGGTAAAGGCTCTCCTATGAATAGTTTATTGAAATGATAAATTTATTAAAATCATAGGAAATACAAGCTTTTCCATAATTTCAATTTCTGTACAACAAACATTAGTCTTTTAAGAGAAATACAAGCTAAGTTTGCAAAAAATATGGTAAAGTATAATGCATGAAGCTTTTATCAAATTATGGAAAAATGGTAATTAATAATCCAGGAGTAATTAACCATCATTCAAGCCTTAAATGACTTTGCCTTAGCTTCCACTGCTTTCACACCTCCAGAAACAACATAGTTACCCTACCATTATGGAATGAATTTAATGTCAAATATTGGGAAATAAAGAAAGGCTTCCTAAATTGGATAAAAGAAAATACTCAATGACAATCTTACTGGATAGAGGAAGTTCGCAATTTGATCTTTATTTTTCTCATCTACTTCTTCATTAGCTGCATCGCATAGCAGCTGGACCTTTTCTGAATCTAGTTCTATGACACCAACCATAGTACTGTTAGCAGCATCTGCAACTTCTAGAAGAAATTGAAGAAGAATCATTTACTAGCAAAATGTCTTGAATCTATCAATACCAGGTTTTGCAAAGAGAAATTATTGATCATCTACCTAAGGAATGGAAAGAGAAACTACCCATTGAGCCAGTTTAGATGCCCACCTACATAGCTTCTCCTTTGACCTTGACCAGCCTGAGTCCATTCTCGAAACCTGTAATGCAGAACATCTAATCCAAGATATCTAAAACCCATTTGACTCTCACATAATTTCCACACACAAGTAGAACAGGTCTAGTCATTACCAAGTCAGAACCGATACCAAGCATTCAAACCTGAAATTGTGCTAATCCCATTACGAGGAGCAGTTTAGAG
This sequence comes from Magnolia officinalis, assembly GCA_021015155.1. Lineage (NCBI taxonomy): Eukaryota > Viridiplantae > Streptophyta > Magnoliopsida > Magnoliales > Magnoliaceae > Magnolia > Magnolia officinalis. Next base: position 19,714,199 of record JAJHSJ010000017.1, read on the forward strand.
AGAGAAATGAGCATAGAATGTCCAAAATAATGCTATCGGAATATTACAATTTAGAAATACAAGGATTAGAACCAATGCTCAAGAACATTCTATCAGTGTATGGTAATCACATAACAATACCATAACCAACCCCATAACTACTAAAAGAAAATCACTAACATGGCACAAGAAATCACAGTAAAATAAAATGATGTGTTAACTTTTGAGTTTTGACCAATCCGTGGTAACTTAACCCTGTACATATTCTCAACAGAGTAAGTCTCCCAACACTGTTTCAGGCACTATCTTTCAAAAAAAATAATAATAATAAATCAAACACTCCAATAGTATTAGAAAATAAATACCGGCACAGGTTGCTAGAACCAATAATGTGAAGTGCATCTCTTGATTTGTACAGTACTACAGCTTACTTTTACCCTGTATGAGCAAATAAATAGCAGCACAGGTTGCTAGAACTTACAATATTTTTTGCTCACTAAACTGAAAGACAACGCATAATCTTCACACAGCAGCAACAACATAACCAACAACAAATTACATTTGCATCTCAGTTCATACCTGGTGGCTGTATGTAATATTCGTGAATGCTTCCACAGGTTTACTTAACCTGCTGGGAACCTACTCAGTTCGTACCGTTCACTCAGATCGTACTGAACGGTGCTAGATCAATTGCATGGTGATGTGGGGCCCTGATGTATGTATTCTAACCACACAGTCCAGACATGGTGTGTGGATCCCCACCATATATATGTATTCTTCATCCCAGCCGTCCAGCAGGTCTGGACGATGGGTACCCAACATGATGTATGCGTTTTAGGTCCTGGCCATCCAGGCCCTAGACGCTGGGTTTCTTTTAAAAAAAATATTATTATTATTATTATTATTATTATTATTATTATTATATAACATTATATATATATAAAATAATATAATTTATTATATATAATAGTATGGTGGCCCCACGTGGGACCCACCTGCCTAGAAGCCCCTATTGGCTGGTGCACCGTATCAGCTATACAGCTGCTGATTTAACATCAGCAGCCCTGATCAGGTGACTGCATTCCTATTTGAAACAGAAGTAGTCATTAAGGCCAACCTATCATGATTTTGAACAAGCCAAAACATATATTATTAGAACATACCTTTGAATGAGTTTAATACTTTATATTTTAAATTAATGGTTAACAGTTGCCTAGCAAATACAAGCAGTGTCTGCAGTAGGCATAAGCATTAGATGGCTGTAGCAAAGCACTGAGTAGATCAACTAACCTTCTCTGAAAGAGGACACAACCCCAACGTTAGAGATCTCGAGAAGTCATGGATTTTGACACGCCCACTGGTCCCAAGATGATACCATGAAATTCTAATTAGATTTTTTCTATTGTAACTTTAATTTTTACGAAGGATATGGATAAAACACTTGACAGGATAACTATCACAGGAAGAAAGCACAGCATTAACAGTACCCAAGGTCAGACCACCATATAATTTAATCAATCAAAATGATGCCAATATTACAGGAAAGCACTATAATACAACTCCCTTGTTGTAAAATGCAGAAACCAAGTTTAAAGCAGCAACCAAAAAGATGGTTTGATTCAAGGTCTTCTATGAAATAAAAACAAAGATAATAACTCAAACCTTTGCTGCTTGGCTGAAAGCTGAAGCCAGTAGGCAAAGGAAATAATTGCTTCAGGTATGCCATGAGGCAGATGCTTCAAGATTGTTGTCCTGCACGAAGATGCCAATGGCTTTTGTTGTCTATAGTATGCAGTTATATCAGACATCAATCATGACACACTAACTAGGCTAAAGGTTATTTTTGATAGACACCATTTCATAAAGCTGAACTAACCCAAGTCAATCTCCTCCTGACACTGGTCTTCAGGCCCCATATCAGCCACAACACATTCTGTTGGGCATAGCTTTTGCTTGTTTCATTCTTGTGGCCGCTGTCGGGTGACCTGTCACTCAATTTTAGCCATAGGCCCAAATATCAGCATAGTCGGTGACTTTTATTATGAAAAAAGAAACTGTAATGAAGCATCAAATACATGCTAGTGTAAGACGCTGGTTTCTGCCATAAGGAGAGTGAGAGGTTACCATAAAAGAATGTCTCATAAGCTTCCCAAAAGAATATAACTGTCGTGAGAGCCATTTAAGTGCCCAGGGAATTGAATAAAATAGAATAGAAAGATCAAAAAGGAAGGGCACAATTGACAGCTTAACACGATAAGTATGGTGATGGCAGAGCTAATGCACATCAAAGGTCATGTCTTCAGAGCTAATGCACATCAAAGGTCATGTCTTCAGAAGGCTTGTATGATCTAAATTTTTCTTTACTGATAGTTCAAGTTTTTCAGAACTGAATGAAACTAATCCCTTTCCAAAGTTCTTCATCACATTACCTCTGTTTTAATAGACAAAGAAAAGAAATCAATCCCATAACTACAAAGCCGCTAAAGAAAATGAAAAGAATCTAGAAGATTGGGCTTTGTCATTCGAACATTGAAGCATGATTGTATTACAATGAATAATAGAAAACTGAGTAAAAGCATCCACAACCAATAGTGCTTCCATCCACATGTTAGTGGCAAATGACATGTTATGAAGAAAGTTCCTACAAACACCAATAAGCGTTAAGTAGATAAGGCACGTTGGGCCCTCACAGTCAAAAGGATAAACTGTTTGCAGAAGCTTGGTTTGAAACCATTAGTGGACCACTAAAACTTGGGGCTTTCCGTTCAACACAGCTTACCATTCTCATTTGCAGGCTGATTTTCGCCTTCCCACCTAATAACAGTAACAAACAGAAAACCTGATGCATCTCATCTTTGGAGCATATAAAATTGCCTTGACACTTGAACATGACACCAATGAAATGAAAGTAATGTAAAATAACGACAGTTCACAAACAAGAAAAGTCAAGATCATGTGTGTAGAACCTTCTACTATATTATAACTGAATCAGTAGTGCTTTTGTTTGGCTAGTTACATCAGTCACGACATAACGAACTTCAGAGTTTCCCAGATACGACATGCAATTTCAGTAGTGAGAAGGAAAAAGTCACAGTTTTAATAAAAAGGAAGAGAATGAGTTGATCCATTGGATCTTTCAGAAAAAAAAAAAAAAAAAGAAAACAAGAAGAAGAAGAAGAGCTGATCCAATGGAAAATGAACTGCAGAAATTAATTTTCACAATGAGCAGTCTATACACTGGACGGTCTGGTGACATCAAATGTGCACAAGTTCATAGAGGAGGAGATTAGAAATAAATGGATAATGGAATAGTACAATGAGCAAAAATTCAAAAAAGTTCTAATTTGGATAGTTATACCATTCAAACTGCACTGCAAAGAATGATAAAAAAAAATTGTGCATAAGATACTGATACAGTAACAATATTCTGTATTTTACATTTTGGGTGATTGTCCATTTATTAGCCACAAAAGTTTTGGATCAAGCTAGTAGTTGTTTTATCCTTTCACCACTGTTTATGTGACGTTATCGACGGGTTGGATTGCAGATAAACATTTCAGAAACATTAGTTTTTAATAATAGGCAGTTCAGTCACCACTATTTACTATGATATGGTCCACCATAGTTTTCAATCTACTTCATTTTTGGGCCCATGCCCCTATGGCGTGGAGGTAGAATACATATATCAAGGTAGGCACCACGGCAAGGGCCCCACCTAATCCACTCCCCAAGGCCATGGTCTGATGTAACGAGTTGAAAGAGCTGTGGATGAAATTGCAAGGCACATCACCAACCCTGCACATCTCTCGTACGTGTGTCAATTGCCACATGAGCAGCGAATGGCCTCTTCAATCTCTACTCGCGCGAATCACCCCCGTATTCCTTAAAACAGGCATTTGGGAAGACTCAGGAAAGACTCAACTTTCAATCCAAAGAAAAGACAGTCCGACGACGGAGCGATGAATCCGATCCTTTCCATGATTTCTCAACTTTCAATCCGAAGAAAATCGCAATCCAAATAGATTTTATTCTTTCTGCACGAATATAGAGAGAGAAGAGAGAGAAATGAAAGACAAATCTTCGATGGACCATAGAAGAACAGCAACATCAACGGCTCACGAAGGCGCTGCTCCTCAGAGAAGATGGTCGAATCTGATTCCCCACTTCGTCGCTCTCGTCGTCATCTCTGAGCTCACCTTCTCGAGAATCTTCAAAACCCCTTCGAAAAAACCCACCTCACATGATAAAATTAGGCCCCTGCACGTCTGGAAATCGAACTCCTCTTCCGCTTTCTTCAACACGTCTGGAATTTGCACTTCAATGCCAATCAGATCTATAACTCCAAACGCCTAAAAAATAAAAAATAAAAACAGGACTTCTCACAAAATGCAATTTCTACAAGAAACCCTCCACCAAATGCTTTGACCTCAACTAGATTTGCTCCAAGCCATATTCAAAACCCTAAAAACGAGTGAAGGGGGAAAAGCTAAAGGAAATCCAAACTAGATCTGCTCCAAGTTGTAGAGAGAGAGAGAGGGAGGGAAAGGGAATAGGGGAAGAGGGCGCTGAGAGATAGAGAGAGAGAGAGAGAGAGAGAGAGAGAGAGAGAGAGAGGGAATGGGGGTGGAGGGCGCTAGGAGAGAGAGTGACAGAGGAGAGAATATAAGAATGAGGGTTCCGTTAAAAAAAAAAAAGTTTTTCCGCACCCTTTGCTAGCGGTTGCTTTTAATTAGCGATGCAAAGAGTTCCGTAATACCATTGGATCGTCAGTGGCGACACGAAGCGCCAATTAATGATTCTTACCTTTGCTGGCAGTTCGTGCTGGTCATCGGCGAAAAAAGTGTCGGTAATGGCCCACTTTCTTGTAGTGGTAGGGTGTGGCCACCACGCAATCAGCTTCCGCCATGGGACCAACAACATAATATATTTCGTGGAATGAGCCTAACCTTTTATTTTATTTGCGCTATTTTCATGTCAACGGCCTGATAATTGTCCTGCAGAAAGCCAGGTCCTCCATCTCCATGAATTTTTATTTTTTTATTTAATGATTAAAATAGAGGGGAAACCTTAAGCTTTGGCTGCCACCTGTAGAGAGCATCATTTTTCTAGAACGACGCCACCACTCAGCCAAAGGAAAAGCAGAGCAAATCATATGAGAAAGTAGTAAAATGGTGAAAGAGCTGGAGGACGAGCTTGCATGGTAATAAGCCTCATTTATATGCAGTCGATACTGTTGAAACTCGTACCATGATAATCATGATAAGAGAATTCTGACATAAACATTAAAGTGCCCGAGGAACGAGCATAAACCTAGAGCCATCACATGCCACGCATCAGAGCAAGTTTTAATTTTCAAATGTCAAATGTCACATCATATCTTCCGATGCAAATGGACGTGAGGGACATTGTTTACACTCATTTTTGGTACACCCTCACAAACCAACTAAAAGCTGCCATGAGTCAGTACTATGCACCTAATAGTAATGAAATTATACTTGCGCTCGAGGATATATTTCACCTTTTAATCTTTGACAATATGTCACCTACCAAAAGTAAAGTGGCGTAGAATCATTCGCATGTCTGTAGGACAGACAATGATGAATGACACCTATCCCTAATTCGTATGGCACATGTGATTAAGGCAGTATGCTTAACACATCTGTAAAAGACCCACAAGGCAATGATCTTATCACAAATTTAGATATGATCGATGAGACCATATCTTACAACCGTTCCAAAATGGGAAATCTTCTCGAAGATGTTTGGTGCTCTTGCGGGGATATTGAAGATTTGATAATATGATCAACATCAAATTGGATGGGAACTAGTGGATCGTGTCTCAATCCATATCCCACGAGACTGATTCGGTAAGGTCCACGAATTTCTACGACCATGCTGGTAAGAGATCGGAAAACAATTTCAAATATCCAACGATCTCTTTGGCTAGGCTGGGATGATCAAATACTAACTGAGCATCTTGGCTGTGAAGAATCTTGGATCAACAAGGAAACCATGGTAGGGTTTAACTGCCTCTCCAAGCCTATAAAAGAAACATGCGATGAAGAGCTCCTAGCCCACACCAAACACAATTTATCTTTACAACACAAGACTATGTTTTTACCCTAGTCTCATTTCCTTTGCTTCCGTCTACCCATCTTGTAGAATATCTGAGGTTTAGGTTCCTTTAGAACTCTATTATCTAGCGTCGTTGTTGTAGTATGTGTAGTAATATAAATATTTGTGGCCTTTCGTAATCTGATCCCGATCTACCAAGTCCTTTTTGGAAGATTACACCAAAGTCACATCCTAATGACTATTCACCTAGATCGTCCATCCACACGAACGATTAAGGTATTTATGTCTCTCGTTATTACTCTTCTCTAGTTTATTTGTTTGGTTGTCGATTGCACTGAGCGTCAATTACACGTTACTATAATCAACATTGTTTCATACATCTTCTATTTTGAGTCTGTTATGTGTTCTATTGAGAAATATGAAGGGTGTACTTATTGGTAGAAGAAAAAGTCCTTAAGTCACAAGACAAAAAGAATCCATTCAGAAGGACTCATCCCCACCCTTTTATAAATTACTCGATCACTATTATAACCGATGATTAAGAGGGTGACCAAGTCCTCTAATTTGGTCTTAAACGGCCGGTCCACCTCAGAGTGGGGGCACCAGAAGTTAATCAAACTCATGAAGTCGAGTACAATTTTGGCATACCCGAAGTATCCTAGTCACACATATTAACCAAATACAGGCCTTCGCTAACATGTGTGGCCTATTGTTTGATTGAATTACGCAAAAATATTTTTTGGCTTGCTCGGTCTAACCAAGTAAGATACCTTTAGTATTTCTCAACAGAATAAGATGCTTGTAAAAAAAATGATAGTTTTATATTTGAAACTGTTGCGTAGCACGCCAACAACGCAAGTGAAACGAGATCCAATCTCCAGTCTCACCCACAAACGATAAACAAGAAGAAATATAGTCTAGAAGTAGAATCCAAGTATACCAACAAACCATAAGACAAAATATACGTCGAAAAACCCCGACAAGGGAAAAGAACCACGGGTGCAAACTTCCACTATGAAGAAAAACGAGATTACAAGAAATATACTCACCTTGGATGTATAGAAAACCCTTAGCCTTGCTTTAGAAAACCATTTTTCATACCCTAAATTAACCCCAGAACCCCTATTTATAGTTTAGGAAACTTACGTTCTGCACCTCTGTGAAACCGCCTCAAAATTACGCAGTCCACACCAAATCTGCGCAAAATTTGCATAACCCTCGACTAGTCGAGGCAGGGCCTCGACTGGTCGAGGGACCCCCTCAATTGGTTGAGTCTGACCCTCGACTGGTCGTGGCAAAAAAACATGACTCTCTGGACTTTGAGTCGAGCGGCCCACTTGACCAGTCGAGCAGTCCCCTCGACCGGTCGAGTAGCAAGGTGAAAGACGTCCGTTTTACAACAAGCGCATTGGCGTGCTGGTGCCACACCTCAACAATCTTCCACTTAGAGACACATCACCATATCTTTTGTCTTCTATATCCGAAGTGCATTACCTCCCCGTCTTCAAGCCTGAAGATCAAGCAAAGCTGAACAGAGCTTCCGCTTTTCCCATGTGACCGCCTTGGTCAGCATATCCGCAGGATTCTCACTTCTATGGATCTTCTCCAGAGTAATCAATCCATCTTCCAGTTGTACAACTCGATTGGTCAATATGCTTGGTCCTTCAATGAAAGGCTGAATTCTTGGTCAAATGTATTGCACTCTGACTATCATTGTACAGCTTGCAATCTGCTTACTTCTTTCCCAACTCTTCCATGAAACCTTGCATCCATACCATATCCTTGCACACTTTTGTAGCTGCAACATATTTTTCTTCCGTTGTACTGATGGATACTATCTTCTGTAACTAAGAGACCCAACTGATTGCATCACTACCCAGAGTAAAGACATACCCTGTAGTGCTTCTTCTGCTATCGATATCTCTTGCCAAATTTGAATCTACATAGCCTTGTAGCTTGATTTCGATCCTTCATAACACATCCCTACATCTACAGTACCTACTAGGTATCTAAGGATCCACTTCACAGCTTCCCAATGTTCCTTCCCGGGATTGTTCATGAACCTGCTAACAACTCCCACTGCTTGAGCAATATCTGGCGTCATGCTCACCGTAGCATATATGAGGCTCTCAATAGCTGACGCGTATGGGACTTTAGTCATGTAGTCCCATTCCTCCTGCGTCTTTGTACCTTGCTCCTTAGAAAGCTTGAAGTGGTTGGCTAATGGAGTGCTAACCAACTTAGCACCTCTCATACTGAATCGATCAAGTACCTTGGCTATGTACTATGCCTGTGACAAAACTAATTTTTTATTTTCCCTGTCACGCTTTATTCTCATGCCCAGGATTTGTTTTTCAGCTCCTAAATCCTTCATGGAAAATTTTTTAGACAGTTGTCTTTTGAGATCTAAGATGTCCTTCATGCTTGATCCAGCCACAAGCATATTATCAACATACGGAAGAAGGATGACGTACGACGTATCAAACTTCTTTAAATAGCAACAGTGGTCTGCTTGACATCTCCTAAAACCGTTTCCCGACATGAAATTATTGAACTTCTTGTACCACTGCTTCGGGGCTTGCTTCAGGCCATATAGACTCTTCTTCAGTCTACACACCTTGTTCTCCTTTCTTGGTGCCACGTATCCTATCGGCTGATGCATGTATATCTCTTCTTTAAGGTCCCCATGAAGAAATGTTGTCTTAACATCTAGCTGCTCTAGATGTAAATCCTCTGTATCCACTATACTCAAGACCATGTGAATCATAGACATTTTCACCACTGATGAAAATATTTTAGTGAAGTCGATACCTGCCTTTTGTTGGAACCCTTTCACAACCAATCTAGCCTTGTACCATTTCGAACCATCGTACTCCTCCTTCAGTCTGTAAAACCACTTGTTATGAAGAGCTTTCTTACCCTTAGGTAGAGTGACTAAATCCCACGTATGATTGGACTCAAGAGAGTCCATCTCATCATCCATGGCCTACTCCCACTTAACTGGTGTATCTAATTGTAATGCCTCTTCAAAACACTCTGGTTAACCATTATCTGTCAGCAGTAGATAATGTAAGAAGGGTGAGCATCGGACCTTGGGTCTCCTCTCCCTAGTAGACCGCCTCAAAACCAGTGTCTACGACTCTGCCTCATTAAGCTCCCATGCATGCTCATCTTATGGCACTGTAACACCTATGTCCAGTAACTCTTCCAACTCTACGAATTCTTTCTCATCTGTCTTATTTTGTTGCACACTGTCCTTATGCATCACTTTTTCATTGAAGACTACATCTTTACTTCTGATAATTTTTCGTTTCTCTGTATCCCAAAACCGATAGCTAAAATCATGCTGCCCGTAGCCTATAAACTTGTACTTCTTGGACTTCGCATCCAGCTTGTTTCTATGCTCTGCATCAATGTGAACATATGAAGTGCAACCAAACACTTTAAGATGTGTAAGGTTCACTTCTTTCCCAGTCCACGTTTCTTTTAGTAGCCTACCATCCAATGGTGCTGAGGGACTTCTATTGATGAGATATGTGGCAATATTCGCAGCATCTACCCAAAATGTCATGGGCAACCCTGTATGTAACCTCATGCTCCTGGCGCGCTTAAGGATAGTCTTGTTAATGCGCTCAGTCACACCATTTTGCTGCGGTGTCCCTGAAATCATTTTCTGATTTGTAATTCCATTTGCTGCATAATACTCCTCAAACCTCTTATCTCAGTACTCTCCCCCATTATCTGATCTGAGATATTTTACAGTTTTACCTGTCTCATTTTCTACCATTATTTTCTACTTCTTAAATACATCGAATACATCAAATTTGTGCTTTAAGAAATAGACCCACAAATTTCTACTAACATCATCAATAAAATGAACAAAATAACATGAGCCACTAAGACATGATACCTGTGCCAGTCCCCACACATCAGTGTGTACAAGCTCCAACAGATGCGTCTTTGGAGTGCGTCCTGTTTTCTTAAAGCTTACCCTATTCTGCTTGTCATACACATAGTCCTCATAGAATTCTAAGTTAATAGACTTTAACACCGGTATCTTCCCTTTTGATAATAGCACTTTCATCCCCTTCTCACTCATATGTCCCAACCTCTGATTCCATAATTACCCATTCACTCCAGTTAATGCGACTGCGAGTGAACTATATGATCTGGAGGTCACGTACAAAGTACCTTCCTTCTTGCCTCGAGATATCACGAAGGCACCTTTTGTGATCTTTCAGGAATCACTAGTGAATGTCGTCACATATCCAGTATCAGCCAACTGGCGCACTGAGATCAAATTCTATCTCAAACTCGGTACATGTCTGACATTCTTCAATTTCAAAGTCGTTCTGTCTTTTTGACTTATATGAACGTTTCCCTTTCCAACAATACTGCACGGCTCATCATCACCCAGATAGACTCTCCCGAAGTCACCTGTCATATATACACGAAGTGGCATGAAACGAAGCACTGGAGTCTATGACCCAAGACTCATTCCTCACATTAAGAGACAAGATCAACGCCTCTATATCACTTTCCTCAGATAGATTCACTGAATCCTTCCCACCTTGAGAGATTTTTTCTTGTTTCTTAAGCGCCCTGCAATCACGTTTCATGTGCCCCTTATTCCCGTAATGCCAACACCCGTCCTTATCTTTCGGTCCCTTTGATTTCTTCCTTGACTTGGAACGTCCGTGTTTATTTACTCATTTGTTCAGCGATCTTCCTCTTTCTTCAACATTTAAAGCATTCCCTGAATCCCCTGAAACTCCCGATGCCTTTCTTCTAGATTCTTTGCTGAGAATTAGACCGGCCACATCATCGAACTTCAGCTTTATCGACCCTGAAGAATTGCTCACAACAATCACCAAACCATCCCAACTGTCTTACAAACTGGACAAGATCAATAACGCCCTGACCTCGTCCTCAAAAGTGATGCCAACGGATTTCAATTGGCTCGTGACTGTATTGAACTCGTTTAGATGTTCAGCCACGATCCCACCATCTGACATCTTTATGTTGAATAACCGTTTCATAAGATGAACTATGTTGGACGCTCAGTGTTTCTCATACCTCGTAGCTAGAGCTTGCATTAATTCTTTTGTGGTCTTCACCTTGGATATATTGAAGGCGATGCTCTTAGACAAAGAGAGTCGAATTGTTCCTAAAGCCTTCCGATCCAATAAAGACCATTCATCATCTGTCATCTTCTCTGGTTTCTTCTTTTTTCCTCCAAGAGGAATATAGAGGTCCTTCTGATACAGATAATCCTCTATCTGCATCTTCCAAAAGGCAAAGTTTAAACCATCAAACTTCCAATTCTAGTCTTCCCTTCTTCCGTCATCGCTCCCACTTGAACTAAACCAATAGCTCTGACTCCAGTTGTTGCGCAGCACGCCAACAACGCAAGTGAACTGAGATCTAATCTCTGGTCTCACCCACAAATGATAAACAGGAAGAAATATAATCTAGAAGTAGAATCCAAGTATACCTACAAACCACAAGACAAAATATACGTAGAAAAACCCCAACAAAGGAAAAAACCACGGGTGCAAACTTCCACTATGAAGAAAAACAAGATTATAAGCAATATACTCACCATTGACGTATAAAAAACCATTAGTCTTACTTTAGAAAACTCTTTTTCATACCCTAGAATAACCCTAGAACCCCTATTTATAGTTTAGGAAACTTCCGTTCTGCACCTCTGCGAAACTGCCTCAAAATTACGCAGTCCGCACCAAATCCACGCAGAATCTGCCTAACCCTCGACTAGTCGAGCCAGGGCCTTGACTGGTTGGGGGACCCCCTCATCTGGTCGAGTCTGACCCTCGACTGGTTAAGGTAAAAAACATAGCTCTTTGGCCTTTGAGTCGAGTAGTCCTCTCGATCGGTCGAGTAGCGCGGTGAAAGACCTCCGTTTTACAATGGGCAGATTGGTGTGCTGGCTCCACAACTCTACAGACACTACAGAAGAGCCACATGATGAGAGTCAGTAGTTTGAGCATATCATTAATGCGGACGTAGGATCTTATTCTCAGGCATCCTTTGGTGGGTTTGGCCGACACTTCCTCCAATTGAAAGAACATATGTAACATATTGCTAGAGGTATCACAACACAACTAGATATTTTTGAGACATCACTCAAGAGCTTTTTCAAGAGGAGCTCAAAGAACACGAATACCCAACCTGACCCTAGTGACCCTTTAGAGGTATAGGTGGAACGATCGACGATAGAACGAGGGGGGGGGGGGGGATCTCAACTTGGCATGACTTTGGGTCACCAACGCTATTACCAGAGATAGCCCAAAATAGGGGGAGTGCTCTAAATATGATGAAAGAGATTTTGAAAACTCTACCCAGTAGGAGTAAGAATCAAAGATCAAAATTGGACCTAATCTATGAAAATGACTTCTTTTGTGGAATCAACCATTCCATTTCTTTTAGAAAGAAATTCTAGTCAAGTAAACAACACCTCTATATATGTTCTCCATACAAGTTCCAGTTAGGATAACTGGGAAAGATCAAACTAATTTAATTGGGGTTGGGTTGAATAGAACAAGTGCAGACGTAGCTTGATCTTCATACATAGTATCCAATGTCCCGCTGAGCTCCCCATAAGTGTCAGCTGGATTGAATCCCAAGTCATCCTATACCACAACCATTACTGAAAAGCAAAAATGTCTAAAACGATCGATCATATAGTTAGGCGGAATACATCAAACCCCAACTCATTATGTACTTGAGGGGCAACTCCCGGCCAATGTTGATAACTTGGGTGGCAACAAACCATCCATCTAATGTCCTATGTCCATTGTTTGATGACCGAGAATTATATATACAGGCAACCTGTAGCGCCTCTCTTTTGTGTAGTTAATTATACGCACACCCAGACATATATATCCACATCATAAGGAATACATTGAAAAATTAAACATAACGAATCGGCATAAATGGTTGAATTAATTAAACTTTGTGGATGAAATTTTGTTTAAGGGGGGTAGATTGTAACACCCCAAAATTTTCAATACCCGATTATTGAAAGTTCTCAAGTGTTACCATGAAGTTTAACTTAGTACATACATGTGTACGATACCAATCTAGCTATCTTAACCTTACATCTATTCTCCAACATGAATCTGACCATTGGAATTTAGTCTCCATTCATAGATCAAGCCATCTGACCGTTAATTTTAAGACAAAAGCAACCATCACGCGATTTGACGCATGTACCTTAAATGAATTGGTGAATAACTCTTTATTCGTAATGATTTAGATATAAGTTCTTTTGTAAGAATTGTTTAGAAAGGTGCATACAACCAGGTAGAACCATTAGATTTCACAAAACTATTAGATTATCAATAATTACGAAAATGCCATTAACTTATACCTTAAATTCTAGATCACAAGGTCATCACGATCCGTTTGATGAGAAATCTTATACCATGCCTATATATCACAACTAACCATATATGTCAAATTTCAACCCTTAGATCAGCAAGATCCATAGTTAAAACAAAACATTCACTTGATATGGATCGCCTAAGGATCGTGATCACCTGATATTTTAAGATGGGCCATACCTAGAACTGACAAAACGAATGGATGAAGTAGATTCCTCAAAAATATCTTTATGGGCCCCACAATCGGCCCTGAGTGTGCATAGTACTGCATGTGCACCGACGGTACACTGAACTGGAAATCGGGTCAAACATAGCTACTTTGACCCGGCACCTCCCACCTAAAGAGGAAATCTCCTCTTCCTCTTTACGCAGTTCTCGCTCGAGCTAGTTCGAACAGACAAAGTCCGTTTATGACGTTCGTGGCCCACCATGATCATTCATTCGGATGATCCGAACCGTCCATCTCGTCAAGAAGCTTGGTCTGATCAAAACCACATCGTCCATATGCATCGATGCACACACTTGTGCCCACAGTAGCAAATACAAGTGAATGAGACGCTGCACTAGATGAACAGACAGCGTTCGTTTGGGTCGTGTTGTGGCTCACTGTGACCGTCCATCTACGTGATCTGGTCTGTCCAATGTGTTCATAAGATGAACACGACTAAAACCTAGCTCCTTTTCACTTCCAACCAAAACAAGAAACCATATAAATATCCTCTGAACTTCTCCTGCAAATGGTGTCAAACGAACCCGATGTGGATTCAAACTCTCGGCATAAGGGAATCCCAAGGAGAAAACATGGTCTGATTAGAGCTGTCCAAAACTGGGTAAAAATAATTCCAACCACACCCACGTTAAGAATAAAAGAGGAATGATTTTGAAAGAAATCACACCCCCAGTTTCCACATAAATGACCGCGTTAAAACTCTCTACAGGGCTACCTGTTCGCAACCCCAAGTGTAGGGTCACGATGTAGTAATAATCTAGGTAAGATCGAGGTTAAATCCACAGGGACTGATCTTGTGCGTTTCTGAAATTAACTATAAGTAAAAATAGAAGAAGATATAAAACTAATTCTAAAGTGATTGAGAGAGTAATTGTGAATTAAGTAATTAAAACTAAGAATTTAAAGATGAGAACTAGGGTGCCAAGGATCCACTTGTAGTGATCAGGGAGCCCTCTTGCTTGATTCAAGTAACATAATTAGAATTTGAGTCCTATCCTATCCAATTGGAAAATATATCAATAAAACCAAATCTTAACTTCCATTGACCTAATTCTTAATGAAGGAGAACTATGATAATTAGCAGGGATTCCATCACCAAACCATGCCCAAGAGACAATAACAAACAATAGGATTTACCAATCCCATAATCTCAAAGCAGGACAATTGAGAAGATTAGGAAGGATTCCATCACCTACCATGCCTAAGGGACGATGGTGAACAACAGGACTTACTAATTTCATAATCTCAAATTAGGAAAAGAAGATACTCAAAGTTATTGCAGATCTACTATAATTTGAGTCACAATAAACCATTAAAAACTGAAAGTATTCCTTAAATATCAATTAGAATCCAAGGAGTTCAACATAAATATGAATCAAACAATTAATAGAAACAACCCATCATGCTACAAGCTTCACCTCTTAGCCCTATCCAAGAGGTTTAGCCAACCATAGACATGATTGGATCTAAAACCCTAGAAGAAAACATGAAAACAACTAAGGAAGAAAAAAAAAAAAGTTCTTGGCGACTTCTCCTCCTTTTTTTCTCCACTCCTTAAACCGTAGAAGATGCCTAGGAACATTATAGGGAGTCTTATTTTGTAACGTCCCGTCCAACCAGCATAGTATCTTGGGGCGTCCACGTCGGATTTGCCATAGGACCATCTGTTTAAACTGCTCAGGGTGAGGTACCACAAGTTAATTAACCTAAGATTAGCCCATTAGAATAGACTGGGCTCGTCATGATGGGACCTGGTGTGACCAGCCAAGCCGGATGACTAGTTACACTTAACAACAGCCCGTGTGGGCCACCCAACGACCGAGGAGGGTCAGAAAATTTTGAAAGTCTAGGAAATCATAGATCTCACTGGGCTTGTGGTCCATCGTGGACTACGGACCCAGTGGACACCCAGAACTGGGATTTGGCACTAGCTGAATGCACCCCACCAATGCCGAAATTGGAGTCTGGCACTTGCAATTGAAGCCGAGATACCTGGCGTTCTAGCCGTCGGATTTCTTCCAATTTTGCGGTGAAGGTTTGATATATTTTTCAACGCCCGTTCACCAGATCTGGGACCCGATCGTGGCACGGTGACCGTTGATCGCGAATAAGACCCGTACGACCAAACCCCATATCCGATCGTTCCCAAATTTTGCTTGGCCCTTCATCGGGTCAAGGAGCACCTACCCTATAAATTTCATGACCAGAGGGCCACCAGAGAAGCCCCATCAATCAGAATGGGCCGACCTAGGGCTATTTAAGGGTCGAAAACGCTTACTCAGATCATATATCCGTTCATCCGTTCATTCTCAATTTTTGCATGGGACCTAGTCGGGCCATAAGGCACCTACACGCCGAATTTGGTGGCCAGAGGGGTGTTAGGGCCACCCCAACACCAATAGGAGTCCCATAGGTCTACTTTGAAAATTGTGGAAGCTTGGGGCCAAAGGGGCCAAGTCTAGAGAATAAAGCCCTAAGGCCCTCTTTCTTATAACCCTTCTCCATCCTCCAACAACAAGCTCTCTCCCCCATAACTTCCTCCAACCTCCAACAACCAAATCTTTCTTCCTCATAACTTCCCCATTCTCCAACAATCAAATCTCTCTCCCTCATAACTTTCACCGCCTTCCAACAACAAGCTCTCTCATAACCCCCACCACCTCCAACTACTAAGGAGTGTAAGGAGAGGGTGAAGGTAGCTAGAGTGGACCCTTAATCAAGGTGGGGCCTAAGGAAATCAATCCCTCAACCTCTTACATCTTCTGCAAGAAGGATCCCTCAACCACGGCCGCTCTTTCGTCCCGTTAAGTATCTAGGTAACATCCTTCACACATTCTTCTTGGAAATCCATGTATTAAGAAAGTGTTGCTTGGATTTCTCACATGCAAGGGTTTTCTTTTAGGGAATCCGGCCGATCGACTTCAAAGCCCTCTTTCCTAGGACGTTTTCTCAATCCCCAACGATCCATAGGTGCGGACTATTGTTCTTAGGTGACCTTGCACCAATTTTAGTGTGGTTTAATGATTTTGATTGCTTGGATGCTATAATTGAATAATCTAGAGAAACCCTAGGAGTTGTATATTGTTGGAATTGTATGGATTGCATGCTTAGCTTTCATATTTGTGTTGATCTTGCCTCTCAAATGATATTATGTATGGGTGATAGATTGTTCATGATTGCTCTATCCTTTTTCCTCATATGTGGTGTTTCAATGCGTGTATGATTTATTATCTGTGTGCACATGATTTCTAGAATTGGAGGAAGTGCTTAACTTCCTCACACACACACATAACTCACACGCACTTATTTCATGTTATGGTTAGTCTTGCTTGTTATGAGAATCTGAATGGTATATGAGATGCAGGAAAACATGTGGTCGCTATACTAGTTGATAATCTATAGAATTGGCATGTTACGGATCCCCTCACACCCTTGGGTTGGTTAGGAACATGATGAGAGACGGTAGTCCCATCAGTAGGACTATGCTAGGGCTATATCTGTTGGTTTGGGCGGGTGTGTTCGGGCGGTTGTAGTTCGACTACATGGGTCCCTTGTGCCCGAGGTCACTCATCTCACGCTCGCCTGGCCCGTGCGGTCTAGCCTACTGTCTGACCAACCTTGTTTGTCGACCCTGTTTGTTCACCTATGTATAGATCCTGGAACACCTTACAACCATTGTGGCCCCTTTAATACTTAGACTGTAACGGGTCTACAGTCTCGTGAGCCGGGCATGGTGGAATGGGATATCATGTCCAAGCTGTCGGCCTACGCTGGGGTACCGCGCCTCCCCGTAGTGACCGTGAGCGATCCCTCCCTATTGACACTCCTCATGTGTTTGGAGTTGGGGATGAGGATCCTGACGGGATCACGGACCGCGGGGACTCGGCCTCACGTGTTGATGGGGCCTTGGCCTCGCAACCAGCTTAGGGCATTGATATGTGGGGTGATCAGATTCCCTAATTTGCTGGATGAATGGATTTAACTAATAACTCGGCTAACACGATCGCATTGTATCGCATTAATTAGGGTGGCGACTCGGAAGTCGAGGTCGCTCTGTGGGAGTGTGGTCATATGCGATCGTTAGATGGAGTCACTCGAGGGAGCGTTGTGGCGAGGGCATGCATCATATCATCCTGCATGCATACATTTAAATAAGAGTTGTAGGTGTTGATGATTGACTGCTTTTCATTAAATTCATATTACAATTGATGCCTGTTATAATTTAAGATTAATAGTTCACACTGAGTTGATCACTCACTCTTACTCTGGGACTGTGTTTTAAAATACCAACCAGACTTAATCATAGATGCAGGTGCCTCAGGGATTGAGGAGCCTGGCGAGGCGGGCTTCGAGGAGGAGGACGAGCTGTCTTATTTCCAGATGATGGATGGGTTCTCACTAGCTGGAGAGGCATGATCGGATCGCTGAGTTGTGGGCTCCGTCCTATTCTTTTTTGACATTATTTTTTTGTGATTTTGTTGGGTGGCGCCATGTGCCCCTTTATTCTTTTGGACATGTATATACGTATAGGTATGCATTTCTTTCGGTCTCATTCATTTCAATAGACTTGTGTGGTGATTCTTCATGTTCCAGGAAATTCCAGATTTGCGTAATTAACCAGATTAACCGCTTATTAATGTAAACCGGTCATAGGTGACCCCGGGAACTCGGGAGTTGAGTATATACGCGACCCCCGATTTTCAGGGCGTTACAAGTTGGTATCAGAGCATGGTTTAGAATCCCTTGGGTCATGGGTCATGAACCCACTAGCGCATCTGCTGACTTGAGAATGGACGCAACTAATTCAACAGAAACTTAGGAATTTAGAAACCCTCCCAGAACCCCGAACCGACGATCCTAGATGAAAGGTAGGCCTTCCAATGAGCGAGGGCGAGTAGCAACGCTAAGAGCCGAGTCCGGGAGTCATACAATGTCTGACGCGTCGACGGAAGTGAGCTAGAAACCTAAGAATTTGATGGTCGGGGACCGAATCCAATTCTGAGTGAGCTAGTTTCTGAGCAAACTTCATTATTTCGACCCAATCGGGGATGGGAACTTAAGGATGGACAAGACTTCATCGAAATAGAGGAACGATAGAAAAGGAAGGATTTTGGCCCCTAACCAGGAGGAATCTCATGCAGTCACTATGCCCATCGCGTAGATCAGCTTCTCTTACCCCAAATTCATATATGTCACTTTCCGAGGGGCTTTACTGGCGCCCGAAAAAGTCGAAAAACGATGGGACCCAAGCAGGGCACCGGCGTGCCCACGCCCACCGGCGTGGCGCGCCCAAGGGTCCAGCGTGCTGGCGTGCCCATGCCCAACCCCAATCCACTGCCCACGCCCACCGGCGTGCCCACGCCAAGCCCAC
This sequence comes from Magnolia officinalis, assembly GCA_021015155.1. Lineage (NCBI taxonomy): Eukaryota > Viridiplantae > Streptophyta > Magnoliopsida > Magnoliales > Magnoliaceae > Magnolia > Magnolia officinalis. The sequence continues at coordinate 19,733,259 of JAJHSJ010000017.1, forward strand.
GCCCACTGCCCATGCCGGAACTCCAGAGTGTTGGCGTGCCCACGCCGAAACCTCCAGCGTGCCGGCGTGGCCACACCCAGGCCGAAAATTCAAAAATCCCCCCCATTTGCTATGCATACGTGTGGGACCCACCTCTCTTACTATTTAGGGGAGCTTAGGGTTCATTAGCCTCATTCCCACTCCTCACTATCCCTTCTAAAACATCTCCAAGTAAAACAACTATCCATTTCCCTCCCCTCTCACTCTCTCACCCTAAATCTTCTCTAACCCATCTTCTTCTTCTTCTTCTTCACATCCTCTTATTTCCCTACTTCATTCTTTCCTTGCCTCTCCTTCCACTACTCTCCATTCTCCCAACCCATCTCTAAACTCCATTTCCAAGATCCACCAAGCCTAACCCATACTCATTTCTAAAACCCAATCTCCCAAATCATTTTCTTCTCTTTTCAAAACCCATTTCTTTTGTTTATTCCCACCTACTCACTCTCAACTCATTTCCCAAATCCCTCTCATCACCCATATTTCCTTCTAGACCCATTCACCAAAACCCCACTCCTTTCACTCTCTCCTTCCCCATTTCCAAATTTCACTTCCCACAATCCATCTCAAAACCCTTCTTACCCACTTCTTCAAACACTCCTTCACAAATCTCACTTCCAATCCCCATTCCAATCTTTCTTTCCAAACCCATTTCATCTTCAATTCCCAAAACCCCTTCAACAAACCCATTTCAAACCCATTTTTCCTACTTACCCCTTTCTCAACTACCATCCATCTCCTTGCCAAAGAAATGGCGTTCCTAGCTACTGTCGCCGCCTGTTTCTCCATCCCGGTGATTCTTTCACTTATGGGGAAGAAAAGACCGGCAGCCGCCGAGCCGGGGCCGAGCCGAGAGAGGCGAAGCAAGCAAAGAGCCGGGCCAAAGGGAAAGGAAATCACGGAGGTCCGGTCTAAGCGAAAAAATGACTCCCAAAGGGCTCCCATTAGTCGAGCGTCCCAACCACCCTTTGAAGATGTGGGAAACTTCCGAGTGCGTAGTGTCGCCTTCAAAGCTTCCGTGGAGGAACACCTGTTCAATAGGTACGCCCTACTTAGTCGTCTTAGGAAGAAGGACTAGGGTCCGATCTTCTACCGAAATTACCAGGCGGATGTAGGTCAAGTTAGGGCATTCTACGTACGGATCAGGAACCCGCAATTCAAGCCTTTGGGCTTTGACATTGTAATGGGTAGTGAGAGGACCTCATTTGGGGTGGTAGACATCGCCGACGTACTTGGTGTGCCATGTGGCGAGGTACAAATCGACGAGGGGAACTTGGATTCAAGTCGAGCCCGCGATGAACGAACCCGCTTTTTGTGTGGGCGGGTTGCTCAATGGAAGGGGCACGGTTTGAGCTCGACCAACCTTATCCCAGAATACCGGGTACTTCACCGTATTTGTACCCAAAATGTATACCCGAGGCTGTTGAACCGCTCTGAGTGCTCCCGCTACATGGTAGAGTTTCTATATCAGGTGGAGCAGGGAGCAGATGTGTGCCTTCCCAGTGTAGTACTTTACCCGATTGTATGAGCTACAAGAGCAATGAGAAAAAATGCATGCCTTCCGTTTGGCCGTCTGGTCTGTCAGTTGGCCCAGTAATACGAAGTAGGAAGGTCAGATGGTAATCTCGTACAGACACAACTGTTGGGCGATGATATGCTGAACAAGATGAAGATAGGCCCCAAGCAGAAACAGGCTCGCATCGACCAATATGGGGATGCTGGAGAAGAAGAAGAGGAAAGTGATGGGAATGACGAGAGTGAGGATGAAGATGAAGGCAGAGACGAAGCTGAGGGAGCCAAAGGAGTTGGCGGTGGATCCCTTGCCGCTCCAGAAGTAGTTGGGCGCTTGGAGGCACTCGACACTAAGATGGTTAGAATCGAGGAGAACCAAGCAAGGATTGAGGCGAACCAAGCGAAGCAGGAGAAGTGGAAGAAGAAGATGTATCGGGCCATAAAGGCCCTGATCTGTTGCAGCAAGGGGGAAGAAGCGCCTCCACTTTCGCCTAACTCAGACGAGTAACAGTACCACCAGACTAATGATTAGTAGTTTGCTTTAGGTTGTTTAGGTCTAATACCATGTATGGATGGATGCTTAGGACTTTTTTTATTAGCTTGTATTTTCCTTTCTATCTAACATGTTTACTTATGCTTTTAATCCATGCTGTAACATGTAACTAGCCATGTCAATGGCATTTTGAAATCAATGTAAATGCATGGATTGCCTTGGAAGAATTTTTTTTTTGTCATCCTGAAATTGCTTGTATGTATGTTGCTTGTGTTCACGAATGAATTATATATGGATCTCTCATATGTACGCATAACCTGAGTATGAGAAATGTTCTAATACCTAACTCATTCAAGGACATTTTTCAAGAAATGCCTCCGCGACAGGAAGGTCAATTTGTCCGCCTTCCTCATGGTGGCTTAGTCGATCGGGACCAGGTTCCCGACGAATAACAGGGCCCCCAAGGGGCGAACGGTTCCCAAAATATGGGTAGCACCACCAAGGAGGCGGCCTCAAATGCTCCGCCGCCACAAGCTGCGACACCTGTACCCCCTCCGCCACAGGCCATGGACCAGATGGGCCAAATGTTGCTTCTCATGCAACAACAACAACAGATGATGGCCGCAAGTATGCAATAGCAACAGCAGATGATGGCCACAAATATGCAACAACAACAACACATGTTGGCCACTGTGATGAGGGCCTTGGCCCAGAATTTGGGCATACCACAATCGAAACTACCCGCCATGACCGTGCCCGTAACCAATGCAAACAACCTATATAAGCGGTTCCAGAGGCACAGGCCGCCTACCTTCGCCGGCACCCAACGTCCCGAGGAAGCGGAATATTGGCTCAATCGAGTCACCAAACTACTCCGGCCTCTCACTGTTCTTAAGCAGAGAATGTCGAGCTCGTTTCTTACCTCTTTGAGAAAGAGGCGGACCTATGGTGGGAAAGTGTATTCCGGTCCATTCCCGAGGGCCACGTATGGACATGGGAGGTGTTCCAGGCTCGTTTCAACGAGAAGTATATCCCTCAGTCGTACCAGCATGAGAGGGAAAATGAATTCCTCCGCCTCCAACAAGGGGGAATGAGCGTGGCACAATATGAGAACCGCTTCATGGAACTCTCACGCTATGCTTCTAAAATGATCGCCAAGGAAGCAATCAAGATGAGGCGGTTCACAATAGGGCTGAGAAGCGGCATTTGCTCCAAATTATGTTGCATGAATCTCAGGACCTATGCCGAGCTTGTGGAGATGTCTATAGGGGCTGAGCAGGATGAGGAACGAGTTGCATGGAACCGTTCACAGTTGGGGTCGCGAAGTAGGATGGAGGGACCGTCCTCTTCATTTATGGGAAAAAGGCCGCGCCCGAATTCCCCGCCATGACTAGCTGCCGTACCGGCTCCTTCTGCACGACCGGCCCAGACATGTAGTTACTGTAAGAGGGCGGGTCACTCTAAGCCATACTACTTCACGAGGATGAGGGACCTCGGCTTCACACCACCACAACGCAACAACGGGCCTCCACAGCAGGCATTGCAGATTCCGCCCCTACGGACGATGGGGCCTAGTACTCAGTTTCGTCATTCTCCTGCACCTCAAGCTAGGCCACCACAACGGCCCATGTAATGACAAACCTTTCTCAGCAGGCATGAGTCCATGCATTGGCGGCAGAAGGCCAAGATGCTGCCATCCCCACTCCTACGACCATCGAGGTGACGGCATACATCGAAGGTACCCCCATCTTTTTGTTGGTGGACACGAGATCCATACTTCTCTCATAACACATGCTACTGTCAAGCGTCTAAGATTGCGCGCTACCCCCTTTGATGGGGTGAAGATCATTGCCGCTGCCGGTACTGTCTCAGAAGCGACGAAGATATGTCATGATTGCCCCATCGATTTGGGATGCAAGGTGGCATTTGTGGACTTGATAGTGACTAAGATCTTCCACTATGATGTCATCCTGGGCATAGATTGGTTGACCATGATGAAGGCCGAGATTGACTGTGAGACCCTGACAGTGAAAATATTCGAAGACGACGGCACTTCTCTCACATTTCCAGTCCAAGTTAGCCACGATCATAGGATTTTATGTTATGCTTCCTTGGAAGACGGGTATGATGGGCCCTCACATACATGCACTCCCGTTGTCCGAGACTTCGATGATGTGTTTAAAGTCATACCTGGACTTCCTCCTCGATGTGAAATAGACTTCACTATCGATCTGACTCTGGGTGCTAAGCCCATCTCCTTGCCTACTTACCCCATGCCCCCTGTGAGATGGAAGAGCTACAGTCTCAGATTGATAACTTGCTAGAGAAAGGCTTCATCCGACCCAGCGTCTCGCCTTGGGGAGCCCTAGTCCTATTTGTGAGGAAGAATGACGGCTCATTACGTCTGTGTGTAGATTACAAAAGATTGAACCAGGTCACGGTTCAGAACAAATACCCATTGCCCAGAATTGATGATTTATTCGACCAGCTGAGGGGTGCCAAATACTTCTCAAAGATCGATCTACAATCAGGGTACCATCAGCTGCGAGTCAGGGATGAGGATATACAGAAAACGGCTTTCAGAACCTGCTTTGGCCATTATGAGTTCCTAGTTATGTCGTTTGGGCTCACCAATGCCCCAGCGGTATTCATGGATCTCATGAACAGAATCTTCAGGCCGTTCATATATAGATTCGTAGTAGTGTTCATCGACGACATATTTATTTACTCAAAGAGCCGCGAGGAGCATGAAGAGCATCTAAAGGCGGTTCTTAGAACTCTTGAAAAAAATCGATTATTTGCGCAATTTAGGAAGTGCGCCTTCTGGAAGGGGGAGGTCAAATTTCTGGGTCATGTAGTGTCCAAGGAGGGCATATCGGTAGATCTCGCTAAGGTTGCGGCCGTGCAAGATTAGAAGCAATCGAAGTCGGTCACGGAAGTGAGGAGCTTTCTCGGTCTCGTCAGCTATTATCGAAGGTTCATTAAGGACTTTTCAAAAATAGCTCAGCCGCTATCCCAGCTGACTCGGAAGGACCTCAAATTTTCCTGGGATGAGAAGGTAGAGGCGGGCTTCTAAGAGTTGAAAGATAAATTGACTTCGGCACCTGTACTTGTGCTTCCTGAGTAAGGGGTCAAGTACACTGTCTATACAGACGCCTCTAATGTGGGCTTGGGTTGTGTACTTATGCAAAAGGACAGGGCAATTGATTATGTGTCTCGGCAATTAAGGAAACATGAGGAGAATTACCCTACCCATGACCTCAATCTTGCGACAATAGTTTTCGCATTGAAGATATGGCGACACTATCTTTATGGTGAGGAATTTGAGCTCTTTTTTTTTTTATCACAAGAGCCTCAAATACATCTTCACCCAGAAGGACCTGAACATGAGGCAGCGTCGCTGATTGGAGACGTTGAAAGACTTCAAGTTCGATGTCTGGTATCACCCTGGCAAGGCCAATTTGGTGGTTGACGCCTTGAGTCACAAAAAGACAGTCAAATTTGCGGCCCCCCTAATGGTGAGAGAGTGGGACACGGTGGAATTTGTACGGGACTTCGACATGAAGCTAACTGTAGAGGTGTCGTACGAGATTGTAGCCCACCTTCAAGCCCAGCCAATGGTTGACAGTAAAATCATTAAAGCCCAGGAGGGCGATGAGTTATTGCAGAAGATGAGGGATGGAGAAGGGCATGATGAGAAGTCCGAGTGGAGAGTTGGAAAAGATGGGGGATTGGGGTACCGAGGCCGCCTTTGCGTTCCAAACCTTCTGGGACTACGAGAGGAAGTCCTAAATGCCGCTCACAACTCTAAGTTGGCAATACACCCTGGTAGTACGAAGATGTACCAGGATTTGAAGCAGAACTATTGGTGGGACAACATGAAGAAGGAAATAGAGGAGTATGTGTCCCGATGCCTCACTTATCAACAAGTCAAGGTCGAACACCGCCGGCCCCCGGGCCTTTTGCAACCCATGCCCATAGCTGAAGGAAATGAGACTTCATATCAATGGATTTTATTTCCGGATTGCCCAAGACTAGAAAGGGGCATGACTCGATATGGGTGATTGTAGATCGGTTAACCAAGTCAGCCCATTTCTTGCCAATCAAGACCTCTAGCTCCGCCGGTGATTTGGCTAAGTTGTATATCAAGGAAATAGTGCGGCTCCATGGCGTCCCATTAGAGATTGTATCGGACCGGGATACTCGCTTCATGTCGATCTTCTGGACCCTCATTCAAGAAGCAATGGGAGTGAAACTGAAATTTAGCACCGCCTTCCACCCGCAGACAGATGGGCAAACAGAGCGAGTGAACTAGATTTTGGAAGACATGTTATAGGCTTGTGTTCTAGACTTTCAGGAGAGTTGGGACGATTGTCTCCCACATGTGGAGTTTTCCTACAATAATAGCTTCCAGGCTGCATCAGTATGGCGCCTTACGAGGCTTTATATGGGCGTCCGTGTCGGGCCCCGCATTGCTGGGAAGAAATTGGCGAGAAGAGTTTGCTAGGACCAGATTTGGTGCGAGACATGACTAAGAAGATTGAAATTATCCGGTGTTGCCTCTTGACGGCTCAAAGTAGGCAGAAAAGCTATGCCGACACAAGGCGAAGGGACTTGGAGTTTGAAGTTGGGGACCATGTATTTCTCAAAATCTCCCCAATGAAGGGTGTTTTGCGCTTCGGCAAGAAAGGGAAACTCATGCCCCGATTAATTGGGCCCTTCCAGATTTTGGACCGGGTTGATACGGTTGCCTATCGTTTGGCCCTACCAACGGCACTCGCCGGAGTGCATAACGTCTACCATGTATCCATGTTGAAGAAGTACGTCCCCCGATCCTTCACACATCATCAAGTGGGAGCATGTGGAACTCAAGAAAGATGCCACATACATTCTTTGACCCACTTGAATATTGGATAGGAAGGAGCAGGTCCTACGCAACAAAGTCATCCCATCGGTCAAGGTCCTATGGACCCATCACGATGAAGAAGAGGCCACTTGGGAGACAGAAGCAGAAGTCCGCAAGCACTACCCAAGCTTGCTTCAGCAATACGAACAGGTACAGATTTTGAGGACGAAATTTATTTATAAGGGGGGTAGATTGTAATGTCCTGTCCAATCAGCACAGTATCTTGGGGCGTCCATGTCGGATTTGCCGCAGGACCATCCGTTTAAACTGCTCAGGGTGAGGTACCACAAGTTAATTAACCTAAGATTAGCCCATTAGAATAGACCATACTGGTCATGATGGGACCTGGTCTGACCAGCCAAGTCGGATGGCTAGTTACACTTAACAACAGCCCGTGTGGGCCACCCAACGACTGAGGAGGGTCAAAAAATTTTGAAAGTCTAGGAAATCATAGATCTCACTGGGCTTGTGGTCCATCGCAGACTACAAACCTAGTGGACACCCAGAACTGGGATCTGGCACTAGCCGAATGCACCCCACCAATGCCGGAATTAGAGTCTGGCACTTGCAATTGAAGCTAAGATACCTGGTGTTCCAGCCGTCGGATTTTTTCCAATTTTGCGGTGAAGGTTTGATATATTTTTCAACGCCCGTTCACCAGATCTGGGACCCGATCGTGGCACGGTGACTTTTGATCGCGAATCGGACCCGTACAACCAAACCCCATATCCGATCGTTCCCAAATTTTGCGTGGCCCTTCATCGGGCCACGGATCACCTACCCTATAAATTTCATGACCAGAGGGCCTCCAGAGATGCCCCATCAATCAGAATGGGCCTCCCAAGGCCATTTAAGGGTCGGAAACGCTTACTCAGATCATATATCCATTCATCCGTTCGTCCTCAATTTTTGCATGGGCCCTAGTCGGGCCATAAGGCACCTACACGCCGAATTTGGTGGCTAGAGGGGTATTAGGGCCACCCCAACACCAATAGGAGTCCCATAGGTCTATTTGGGAAATTGTGGAAGCTTGGGGCCAAAGGGGCCAAGTCTAGAGAATAAAGCCCTAAGGCCCTCTTTCTTATAACCCTTCTTCATCCTCCAACAACAAGCTCTCTCCCCCATAACTTCCTTCAACCTCCAACAACCAAATCTCTCTTCCTCATAACTTCCCCATTCTCCAACAATCAAATCTCTTCCTCATAACTTCCATCGCCTTCCAACAATAAGCTCTCTCATAACCCCCACCACTCCAACGACCAAGGAGTGTAAGGAGAGGGTGAAGGTAGCTAGAGTGGACCCTCAATCAAGGTGGGGCCTAAGGAAATCAATCCCACAACCTCTTACAACTTCTCCAAGAAGGATCCCTCAACCACGGCCAGTCTTTCGTCCTGTTGAGTATCTAGGTACGATCCTTCACCCATTCTTCTTGGAAATCCATGTTTTAAGAAAGTGTTGCTTGGATTTCTCACATGCAAGGGTTTTCTTTTAGGGATTCCGACCGATCGACTTCAAAGCCCTCTTTCCTAAGATGTTTTCCCAATCCCCAACGATCCATAGGTGCGGATATTGTTCTTAGGTGACCTTGCACCAATTTTAGTGTGGTTTAATGATTTTGATTGCTTGGATGCTATAATTGAATAATCTAGAGAAACCCTAGGAGTTGTATATTGTTGGAATTGTATGGATTGCATGCTTAGCTTTCATATTTGTGTTGATCTTGCCTCTCACATGATATTATGTATGTGTCACGCCCCAAACTCGGAAACCGGGCTCACAAAATTCCCGATCGCCGAATCCGGTGCTGACAGCCTCCGTAGTACCCCATTCTCGGCTCCCAGCGCCCATAGGCCAGATTCCGATCCTGGGATCCTACAAGGAGGATTTTCAGTATGAATTTTTTTTTCTTTGTAATGGAGCATAATCATAAACATACCCAAATCATAAAGGCAACATCATCATCACATATCCACTAATATAATCATTTGAATACAACGCTAAAAGGGAAATACATATATTAAAATCAAAGCTCCAGAGGACAGCTGCACGCTCCAAACTCAACGCTGCTGCAACCTAACGCCACCTGCACGCATCTATCGTGCATAAGCTTACAAAAGCTTAGAGGGTGGTGAGAGTGTGTGTAAGGTAAGTGCCAAGTATACCATAAAGCCCATGAATCATACATCATCGGGATAAGCAGAAATACTAACAAGATTATGAATCATACAATGTCAGAGTAAGCAGAAATATACTGGTAAGTCCATGAGTGTTATCAGCCGTACCAAGGCTATGTGATGTAACACATAATAAGACAGTAACAGATGCTGAGGATGCAATGCAATATGCAAATCCTGACAAGCCACGAATACTATCAATCTTATCTATGCCATATAAGCGTAAAAACATAGTAACCCAAAATGCTAAGTACTGCGGATGCAATGTAATATGCGGTGCGAATGAAGTGACCATGCAGGAACGTGAAGTCGGGATGATAGTACGTAGTATCGCAGGCTACGGGATCCACTACAAGGGACTTCTATCCAAACCAGTCCCATACCTAAATTTGGATAGTCAGACTCAATGTGGTAAACTCCTGATCTCAGGTTAGTCGCGCGGCCCAACCGAAATCCTTGTCATCGCGAAGGTACACGTAACAAATAGTTGCGCACCACCAGCCCGAGTGGATAGTGAATGAATGAATGGATGAGTATGCAACTCCTACTCAATAAGTCCACGTATCAGTACGGTTCATCTCTGGGATCATCACCGGGGTCTATTACACTCTACGCCAGCTTGCCGCCCCTATCCAAGCGCACAACTGGGTAAGTGAAAGAGACCTCACTATCTGCCTGCCAATATCAGGCCCGGCTCGTCGATAGCGGACCTATTCCTCAAGCTGGTCAAACTCAACCTAGACATTGCCCCCTCACTCAGGCGGATAAGGTCACACCCCTTCCCAACCGACCACGACACAGTGGGAGACGCGGCCTCCTGGTATTCGGCCCTCGTGCGCTCATATATCCACTCGGTCTCGACGTTGGAGTCATCTCCTGGCCACGGAGGTTCAGGGATTTTCACCCAGGGACATCTATGGCGCCCGTATGCTAGAACCAAACATTTTCGGTGTCCCGTCTAGCCATCCACGATATGCCTGTGGAGGCCACGGTCCTGATGTCGCTAGGGCGTACAATGATCAAGTAACATGTATGCGAGATGCATGAATCACACCGTACAAACATGCATCAATCTCGCGCGTACCATGCGCTCATGTCGGGCACTCCATCTCATATGGAGTCCCGTAAATGTCTCAGCCCAACGGCTCATGTTATAACCAAACATTCCTCATATCAAGCATACATATGATGCGTATGCACATGAATCGTGGAAGTGTACTAAGCATGTTATAAAGTAATGAACTATCCTTATACCGAAGATGGGCCTAGACGGCCTACACATAACCAGTATGGGCCTACCAATGGCCCTAGGGAGAGTCGTAATGCGGACATTTAACCAACATTATACTTACGATGTGGACGTCAAACCAACATTGCTCCCAAGGCATAGCCCGCCATATAGGTCAACACATAAAACACGGTGGAATCACCTTCAATGGGCCTTATGTACATCCCATTGGGCCTCGACCCATGAGCCTCTAATACGTCAAATGGGTCTCATAACATGGGCCCTATGCACACCACAGTGGGTCTCAACCCACGGGCCTTTATAATCACAATGGGTCTCGACCCATGGGCCCTAAGATACACCCAAATGGGCCTTATAACATGGGCCTTGCATTCATATCAAGGTGGGCCTCAACAACGGCTACAAATACATTCAGATGGGCCCCATCGCATGGGCCTTAAATACATAACAGGTGAGCCTCAACAATGGCCACAAGTACTCATCCAGGTGGGCCTCAACAACGGCCACAAGTACACATCGAAGTGGGCCTCAACAACGGCCTTAAATACATATCCAGGTGGGCCTCAACAACGGCCATAAATACACATTAAGGTGGGCCTCAACAACGGCCAAAAATATGATAAGGTGGGCTTAAAACACTTGGGCCTTATATAAACCAAGGTGGGGTCCACCATATATATATATAATACACTATGTATAATATATATATACAATATTAATAATATAATATTATATATATATATATACACACACACACACATACACTCTCACACACGCTCACACACATGTGCACACTCACACACACGCACACACGTGCACACTTGCACACGCCTGCACTCACACGTGCATATACACACACGCACACATACATATGCACACACGTGCACACACCGTCCAGGGAGGACGGTGTGAATAGAACATATACATCAAGTGGAACTCACCGTCCACCGTCAGTGGACGGTGAGAAAGAAATACTTACATCACTGGGTACCACCGTCCAGGCGGACGGTGGTAATAAACACATGCATCATTGTGGGTCCCATGTGGGGCCCACCGTAATGTTTATTTTCCATCCAACCCGCCCATAAGGTCACGCAGACCCAGATGGAGGGTGAAAACAAATTTCAGCTTGATCCAAAACTTCTGTGGACCCAAAGTGGGTTTCAATGGTATATGTTCAATTCACACTGTTTCCTCTGGTGTGGGCCACCTGAGCGTTGGATCGAGCTTATTTTTGGAGGGGACCCACCTCAGGGGGTGGTCCACCTCGTGGACGGTGTGAATACAAAATATACATCATGGTGGGGTCCACAACTAGGGCCAATGGGGACCACCTTTTTTGTTACGTCATGGCAGCAAGTTCCTGCCACCTTTTTCTTAAATGTAAAAAAATTTTGTTATCTTAGGTGGGACCCACATTAACCAGATCTACCCCGTCCATTGTATGTGTCCCACAAAATTAAGCGTCCAAACTAAATTTCATGTGGGTCCAAGCTCCCCGTGGACCCTAGCAATCATTTTCCAAAGTTTTAACGGCAAAGACCACTGTTTCCTATGGTAAGGCCCACTCGATTATCGGATCAGCCTCATCTTTTGACTCAACGCCTAAAATGGGCGGGAGAATAGAATGGACGGTGTGGACCATCTACATACATCAAGGTGGATCCTATTCAAGTGGCCCACTTCCCATGCTTTCACAAAGGCAAAAATTTGCTTTCTTTTGCTTTTCACGTCCAGAGAGTCTCTGGACTCTTTTTTTTTTTTTTTTTTTTTTTTTTATTTGGGCGTGCAACGCCTTTGAGGTGGGCCCTTCATAGGTGGGCCACCACATGGGGAGATGGTGTGGTTACAATATATATGTAAAGTGGGCCCCACCTTTAGATGGCTTGGATAAAATACATGATTCATGGTGGGGTCCATGCGGGTGGGCCACAAGGCCATATCATCTCATGCACACACAAAAAGAAAGAAAGAGGGAGAGAGAGAAAGATAAACGTGTGGTAGAGGGGCCCCGCCACTATGGGTCCTCCGTTACATGATCTACAACATACATTAAGTGGGTCCCATTTCATATGGGCCCACCGATCAAAATCAACGGTGGAGATCCTTTCTCCACCGAAATGGATGGTCTAAATGGTCATGTTATGCAAAGAAAGTAAACATCATGATGGGGTCCATGGAGAATGGCCCCATCATGGATTGATCTTGAAATCAAAGTGGACCATTGGCCACATTTAGGGTCCAAAATGAGATCCATACCATTGATCGGTAGGCCTCACTTGGCCCATCATCAAAACCAGAAATCTACACCTATAGAAGCACCCACCGGTTGATCTCTTCGGTCCGTTGGAACGCCACCCTCCTTGTGCTCCTCTTTGACGGTGGAGATGGAAAATCAAGGGCTAGGATAAGGGATTTTTTAGAGAGAAAAGGTGGGCCACACAACTCATTTTTTTGCACTTGGGGAGAGCTTGGACGTGAGCTCCTTTTGGTTGCTTGGAGTTGTGTTGGGAAAGAGAAAGAGAAAGAGAGATAAGGAGAGAGAGTGATGTGAGGTGATGGATGTGAAGTGTACTTGACATGTGTAAGAGAGAGGGTGAGAAAGAGTTGACTTTGGAGAGAGAAAGCATGGGTTGCTTGTACTTGACATTAAAGTGATTGATTGATGGATGTGATTGATTGATTGATGGAATTGATTTGACATTGTGTAGAGATTCTCTCGGGATTGAGAAAGCGCGGCGTTTCTTCGAAAAAAACGTTGACTCACATCTTCTGGTCAGGGTATCGGATCGGTGCATGAGTTGCGGCGTTGGAACCGCGGCGACGGTGCGGTCGCAATGATACAGGTCTCGGATTAAACAGACTCGAATCTAAAGGATACGACTTACGATCGATCGCAACGTCGATTATCAGTCGCGGATTACCGGACTTCGACGGAAATGATCGCAGGATTCATCGGAACAGTACGAACTAGGATACAGGTCTTACAGTATGGGTGATACATTGTTCATGATTGCTCTATCCTTTTTCCTCATATGTGGTGTTTCAATGCATGTATGATTTATTATCCGTGTGCACATGATTTCTGGAATTGGAGGAAGTGCTTAACTTCCTCACACACACACACATAACTCACACGCACTTATTTCATGTTATGGCTAGTCTTGCTTGTTATGAGAATCTGAATGGTATATGAGATGCAGGAGAACATGTGGTCGCTATACTAGTTGATAATTTGTAGAATTGGCATATTACGGATCCCCTCACACCCTTGGGCTGGTCAGGAACATGATGAGAGACGGTAGTCCCATCGGTAGGACTATGCTAGGGCTATATTCGTGGGTTTGGGCGGGTGTGTTCGAGTGGCTATAATTCGACTACATGGGTCCCTTGTGACCGAGGTCACTCGTCTCACGCTTGCCTGGCCCGTGTGGTCTAGCCTACTGTCTGACCAACCTTGTTTGTCAACCCTGTTTGCTCACCTATGTATGGAACCTGGAACACCTTACAACCATTGTGGCCCCTTTGATACTTAGACTGTAACGGGTCCACAGTCTCGTGAGCCGGGTATGGTGGAATGGGACACTGTGTCTGAGCTGTCGCCCTTCGCTGGGGTACCGCGCCTCCCCGTAGTGACCGCGAACGATCCCTCCCTATCGGCATTCCTCATGTGCTTGGAGTCGGGGATGAGGACCCTGACGGGATCACGGACCGCGGGGACTCGGCCTCACGCGTTGATGGGGCCTTGGCCTCGCAACCAGCTTAGGGCATTGATATGTGGGGTGTATCAGATTCCCCAATTTGCCGGATGAATGGATTTAAATAATAACTCGGCTAACATGATCGCATTGCATCGCATTAGTTAGGGTGGCGACTCGGAAGTCGAAGTCGCTCTGTGGAGTGTGGTCATATGCGATCGTTAGATGGAGTCGCTAGAGGGAGCTTTATGGTGAGGGCATGCATCATATCATCCCACATGCATGCATTTAAATAAGAGTTATAGGTGTTGATGATTGACTACTTTTCATTAAATTCATATTACAATTGATGCCTGTTATAACTTAAGATTAATAGTTCACACTGAGTTGATCACTCACTCCCACTCTCGGACGGTGTTTTAAAACACCAACCAGACTCAATCATAGATGCAGGTGACTCAGGGCTGGAGGAGCCTGGCGAGGCGGGCTTCGAGGAGGAGGACGAGCTGTCTTATTTCCAGATAATGGATGGGTTCCCGCCAGCTGGAGAGGCATGATCGGATCACTGAGTTGTGGGCTTCGTCCTATTCTTTTTGGACATATTATTTTTTTGTGATTTTGTTAAGTGGCGCCATGTGCCCCTTTATTCTTATGGACATGTATATACGTATAGGTATGCATTTCTTTCGATCTCATTCATTTCAGTAGACTTGTGTGGTGATTCTTCATGTTCCAGGAAATTCTAGATTTGCGTAATTAACCAGATTAACCGCATATTAGTGTAAACCGGTCATAGGTGACCCCGGGAACTCGGGAGTTGAGTATATACGCGACCCCCGATTTTCAGGGCGTTACATATTTATAGTTGTGGAATTCCAACTTTTGCACCTACTTGGAAAACTCTAGAAACCACCTCAAATTTACATAGTTTTCTAAAATTGACTTCACTCCGAGTAATTTCACAGAATGACCTAGAATTTTAGAATATGCTTCTTAAGGACAATTTTAGAAATATGTTTATTTTCGGGATAATTTCAGGATTCCTTTTCTTCACTTCAAATATTTGATTCTCTTCATTCTTCACTTGATTTTCTTGGATCTTTGGCATGTGAATTCTTCAATTTTTGTCTCCTAAGATCCATCCCTTGCCTTGGTGATTCTTGAGCATCAAATACATGCTTTTAGCACCTTTTTCAATCAAAGCTCTTAAATTCACCTTGTAACACAAACATGAGTAAAATAAAACATTAAACATTATCATGTTCATAAAACCAAGATATAAATAGGGGATAATATGCAATATTGGACCCTCAACACAATCCCCAACCAACATTTTACTACTCCCGAGCAAAGTATGCGTGAAATAAATCTCAATGCTTAATGTCCAAAACCGCTCTAGAAAAACAATCTTTTGTACACTCAAGTATGAATGCGTAGAATTAATATACGAAAGTGGGGTATTGAAAACTTAGAGCCAAACCACATAAGCAATCAATCAAGTAAATTCTTTATCCATTAAATCGAGCATAATTTGCATATCAAGTTTTTCATTGTGCTGAGTGAAAATCAACTTACTTCTTGTACAAATACTATTAGTTCATCATGTTAGCCATACTCATCACTTCAAGATTAGTTTGAAACTTGAGTACTGATTCCGAACTTATCCGCATTTCCTTCTTTTTTCAGTCTTTGATTTTATATCGACGGTCAATTTTTTATTCATTCTTTCTATTTTTGTATTCTTTTCCATATTTTCATTCTTTTTATTCTTTTTCATGACCTCTTTATCGATCTCCTTTTTTTTTTTAACTGGTTCTTTTCTTATTTTAAGGTCGATAAAATTCTCTAGACTTGATTCTCACCATCTATCAATGATTACATACTAACAATCAGAACTTCTAGCATGTCTTATAGAAGACAAATTGAATGTGTCTTGTGATTTAGATTAATATGATATTCAAACAATCTCTTAATCAATTGAGCGCAAGAACTTATGTGATAGATTACTTAGTTGATCAAACTCCAACAATCCAAAATTCAATCTCTATTTTTATCTTCCCAACGCATTCTTAAGTACACAATTCATCGCTTTCCAAACAGATTTCAACTTGAAACATTGAAAGTTTTTAAAAATTTTGCTCAAAATTGAAAAAACACTAATTAGTTTACCAAATCCCGCATCCCTAACTGAAAAATCTACATTGTCCTCAATGTGAAAGAAATAAGCTGTAATGCAAAAGAGGCAGTGAAAAGAGAAGTGGAGTGATAGAAAGGTAATACCTGAAAAAGGAATTTTGAGGCTTTTCGAATGGTCTCAGTGTGAAGATGGGTTCACACAAGAATTAATCCAACAAAAAGGAAACTATCCTAAATAGTGGAATGCAAACTATCCTAAATAGTGGAAAGCAAACTATCCTAATCTTAAATCATACGAAAGCATATAAATCTACTTATACCTCCGTTGGACTAGAATGTCAATCCTGGTAAACAGGGTCAATCAGATATATTGACATGTCCACTGAATCAAAATTTTCAACAAATGGCTTTAAACGATGTCCATTTACTTTGAATTCATTGCCATTGTTTTGATTCCGAATCTCGACAGCCCCATGAGGATAAACATTAGTAATAGTGAAAGGGTCAGTCCAACGAGATCGGAGTTTACCCGAAAAAAGGTGTAATTGAGAATTATACAAAAGGATTTTCTGACCTGGTGAATGATTTCCGAAGAATGTGTTAGTCGGCCATGAAACATCTTCATCTTCTCCTTGTAAATTCTCGAGTTTTTATATACATCATTTCGGATTTCTTCCAGTTCATTCAACTGAAGTTTACGTAGCGAGCCAACGTTGTCCAAATTGAAGTTTAGATTTTTAATCACCCAGTAGGCCTTATGTTCCAACTCCATAGGTAAGTGACAAGCCTTCCCATAGACAAGTTTAAAGGGAGACATTCCAATAGGAGTCTTAAATGTAATACATGTCATGTCCTGAACATGGAAACTGAGTTCACAAAATTTCCGACCGCCAAATCCGGTGCTGATAGCCTCCGTAGTACCCCATTCTCGGCTCATAGCATCCATATACCATATTCTGATCCTAGAATTTTACGAGGAGGATTTTCCAATGTACATTTGTCTCATAAGAAGCATAACCACAAGTATACCCAAATCACAAAGGCAATATCATCAACACATATCCACTAATATAATCATTTGAGTACAATGCTGAAAGGGAAATACATATATCATATTCAAAGCTCCAAAAAACCGATTCATGCTCCAAGTTCACCACTGCTGCTGTGACCTAACGCCACCTACACACATATATCGTGCATAAGCTTATAGAAAGCTTAGAGGGTGGTGAAAGTGTGTGCACAAGATAAGTGCCAAGTATTCAATACAATGCCTTAATTATACAATATCAGAATTACTGACAAGATCATGAATCATACGATATCAGAGTAAGCGGAAATACTACAAGTTTATAAATCATATAATCGCGGAGTACACAACACAGATCAGCTATACAAATGAGGAGTCATAGAGAGCTAAATATCGGATGCCGAGGGTACAATGCAATATGTAAATCCTGTTAAGTTCGTCTAGGTCATATAAGTGCAGAAACATAGTAACCCAAAATGTCATATGCCTGCAGATGTAATGCAATATACAATATGTGGTGCGAATGAAATGACTAAGCTGCAGTGTGAAGTCGGGATGATAGTACGTAGTATCGCAGGCTACGAGGTCCACCACAAGGGACTTCTATCCAAACCAGTCCCATACCTAAATTTAGATAGTCAGACTCAATGTGGTAAACTCCCGATCTCAGGTTAGTCACGTGCCCCAACCGAAATCCTGACCATTGAGAAAGTACACATAACAATTAGTTGCGCACCACCAGCCCCGAGTGAATAGTGAATGAATGAATGAATATAATGCTAAGTATGTAACTCCTGCTCCACAAATCAGTACTGTACATCTCTAGGAGCATCACTCGGGTTTAGTACACTCCAAGCTGGCTACTGCCTCTGCAGGCCACGCATCCCAACGAGTGGAAAAGACCTCACTACCCACTTGTCAGCAGTATACCAATGCCTACCTGACTCATCGATAGCGAACCCATTTAGGAGCTGGTCAGACTCAGCATAGATATGCCTACTCCCTCAGGCGGGTAAGGTCATACGTTCTCCCAACCGACCTCGACACAGTGGGAGATGCGGCCTCCTGGTATTCAACACTCAGGCGCGCAAGTATCCACTTGGTCTTGACGTTGAGGCGTCATCTGGTACCAAGAGGGTTTAGGGATTTTCACCCAGGGCCATCTATGACAGTCCGATGTTAATAACAGATTTTCGGTGTCCCATCTGGCCATCCATGATATGCCTGTAAAGGCTATGGTCCTGATGTCGCTAGGGCATACAGTAATCACAACACACAATGCAAGATGCATGAGTCATACAATCCAGTCATGCATCAATCCTGTGCATACCGAGCGCTCATGTGAGATAACCTCTGCCTATCAGGCAGTCTCATAAACCACTGACATTATGACATATGCAATGATCAATCATATCTAATAATAAACATGCAGATGATGCGTATGGGCATGTATCATGATGTTATGCCATCACATACTCATAATCAGTAACAATAACTAGCATCGACAATCGACCTCGATAATGTGGACATTTAACCAACATTGCCCCCAAGGAATGGCCCACATAGAGCCAAACATATCATGAGCCCATGGCCTCACGCAAGGGCCTCATACATCAAGTGGGCCGCATCACATGGGCCTAATACACATAGCTATGGGCCACATCACATGGGCCAGAAATACATCTCAATGGGCCTCATCATATGGGCCTCGTATACATTTAGTAGGCCGCATCACATGGGTCGCAGTAATGGACCTCATATACTTCCAATGGGCTGCATTAGTGGGCCATATACAATCTCAATCGGCCATATCCCATGAGCCTCAAATATATTATAATGGGCCTCATCATATAGGCTAATATACATCATAATGGGCCTCGTCATATGGGCCAATATACTTCATAGTGGGCCTCATCATATGGGCCAATATACAACACCATAGGCCTCACTCAAGAGCTTTATATACATTACGATGAGCCTCTCGTATGGGCCTAATATACATCACAATGGGCTCCATCACCTGGCCCTCAAATGCATCACAATGGGTCCCATCACATAGGCCTCATATACATCACATTGGGCCTTAAACACAGTCTGAATACACATCACAACAGATCTCAAATAAAGGCCACATATACATCACATTGGGCCTCGACAATCGGCCTTGATATCCGGCCTCGACAATAGAAATCGACCTCAACCATCGGAATCGACCTCGATACTCGGCCTCGACAATCGAAATCGGCCTATACAATAGCCTCGACAATTGGAATCGGCCTTGATACTAAGCCTTGACAATCAGAATCGGCCTATACAATCAACCTCAACAAATTAGAATCGGCCTTAATATTCGGCCTCAACAATCGAAATCGACACTCGAAATCGGCCTCAATACTTAGACTCGACAATTGAAATCGGCCTATACAATGGGCCTCGACAATCGGAATCAGCCTATACAATCGGCCTCAACAATCGAAATCGGCCTCGAGACTCGGCCTTGACAATCAGAATCAGCCTCGAGACTCGGCAGGGTCCATAAATGGACGGCCAATGATGGATCAAGAATATCAATGGGGCCCAATAATTTGGGTTAACCCACTAGAGAATGATGAGAATGGGCCTAACTAGGCCTAAGGGAAGGTCACACTGTGGACATTCAATCATCGTTGCCGATCAATGTGGACATTTAACCAACATTGCTCCCAAGGAGTGGCCCACACGAGCCAAACGTAAAGTGGGCCTATGGCCTCATACAATCGTCGTGGGCTGTATTAATGGGCCGCACCAACTTGCCTCATATACATCAAGTGGGCCATATTAATGGGCCGCACCAACGTGCCTCATATACATCAAGTGGGCCGTATCAATGGGCCGCACCAACGAGCCTATTACACATCATAATGGACCTCACATAAAAAGTCTAATGTACACCACAATGGGCCTTACTTAAGGGCCATATATACATCGTGTCTGGCCTCACTCATGGGCCTCGAATACATCACAATGGGCCTTGCCCATAGGCCTCAGATACATCGTAATGGGCCTTGCCCATAGGCCTCAGATTCAAACAGGTGGGCCCATCATATAGGCCTTAAATACAAGGCGGGTGGGCCCTATCACATGGACCTCAAATACAACAAGTGGGCTGCATTAATGGGCCTGAAGTGGGCTTGGACCACACCAAAAATCATTTCAATAGTTGTAGGTGTAACATGTGTATCACAGTACACTATCATTCCATGGGGCACATGGCCCACTAATGATGATCAGCACTGTCCAAACATTATCCATGTAAATCAGCACCATCCAAACATTTCTCATGTAAATCAGTACCATCCAAACGTTGTCTAGCACTGTCCAGACGTCCTGGACCGTGAGGGTGAAATAAACACATCTAGGTGTGGTCCACCGTCTAGATCTGGTTAGATGGGGTGCATACACTACATACATCAAGGTGTGGCCCACAGGACCGCTGACATCATGGGGCCCACTGATGGACGGTATAGATGAAGCATGTACATCGTGTGGGGCCCACAGAACTTGCTACCGAAAACAGCAGCTATAGAACTGATGTGGCAGACCAGCCAGTCAGCGCCCATCATCCAGTTGGATGGTCTGGATTACAAATGGATGGACGGGGCTGATAAAACTCATACATCATGTGGGGCATCGTCCAAATGGACGGACGGTGTGGATGTACTCCACATGCATCATGGACCCACGGTCCTGCTATATTTCAGCAGATATATTGCTACTGGAGGTCATCCAGCTAGTCTTTTCCGAAGCAGGTGGGTCTCACGTGGGGCCCACCACATACATCACGTATATAACCTATATATATGTATATTATATTATTATTATTATTGTGACCAGCGTCCAGACCACGAGTAGTGTGGACGGTGATAAAACATAGACATTAAGTGGGCCACTTCACGGACAGTGAAGCTACAACACTGCACCACGGTGGGGCCTACATGGCATCGTCCAGATGGACGGTGCAGATGTAACACATACGTTTAAGGTGGGTCCCACCAGGGAGACGGACGGTGTAGATTTCTCCAGCCCACAGCAGTGGGGTGGGTTAGCTGCCAAGGTGGGTGGGTCCCACGTGGAGCCCACCCCCAATAAATATATATATATATATATATATATATATATATATATATATATATATATATATATATATATATATATATATATATATATATATATATATATAGTCCCGGTCTCCTGCGAACTATACCGCAGGATACCATGGTGCGGTACAACTCCCACCACAAGAGACTTTTTTTTTTTTGGCCCTACTGTAATATATGTTTTATATCCACGCCGTCCACCCATATGGAGAGATGATTTTAGGGTGAAATCCAAGGAATGAGTGACATCCAAAGCTCCAGTGGACCCCACTACAGAAAACAGTGGGGACAGTGATGCCACCGTTAAAAACTTCTAAAGGCCATGAAAAGTTTTTAAAGTTTTTTATCTTGCTCATATTTATATTTTCTCTTCTTTAAAAGTAGATGAACGGAGTAGATGAAACACATACATCATGGTGGGGCCCAAAGAGCACCGACCACCAGCCACACCAATCTATACCGAAATCAGATTGCGTATTGAGTTACTCAGTATGTTCTTGTCGTACTGCATAAACAAAGTTGTGCCACGTTGAATGTATGTGGTCTATGTATGCCGTCCATCCGTTTTTCCATCTAATTGAAGGGGTTAATCCCAAAATTGATGCATATCCAAAGATCAAGTGGATCATACCACTGGAAACAGTATGGATTATGATTTCCACCGTTGAAACCTTTCTAGGCCCCACAGTGATGTTTATTTTTCATCCAACCTATTCATAAGATCATACAAACATGGATGAAGGGAAAAAACAAATATAAGCTTGATCCAAAACTCCCGTGGCCCTCCAATTATTTTTCAACGGTAGACATTCAGTTCAACTGTTTCCTGTGGTGTGGTCCATTTGAACATTGGATATATCTCATTTTTTTGTCCAAGTACTAAATTATCTGTTAAAATGTATGAACAGAGTGGATAAAATAAATAAATCATGGTGGACCTCATAGAGTTTACTCAGTACACCAACCATAGTGAGTTACCACGCAATCCGCTTCCTAACCTCACACTGAGGAAAATGATGTCACCAAGTTCTGTGGACCCCTCTATTATGTATGTGTTGTATCCACAACATCCATCCATTTGGAGATATTATTTTAAGCCATGAGCCAGAGAGTGAGGCAGATTCAGAGCTTTAGTGGACCCCACCACAAAAAATAGTAGGAAGATTGATGCCCACCGTTGAAACTTTTCTAAGGCCCACCATGATGTTTTTACAAAATCCAACCTGTTCAAAAGTTAAAAAAGATATTAAAGAAGGGAAAATATAAATATAGGCTTTATTGAAAACTTTTTATGGCCTTTAGAAGTTTTTAATGGTGGCGTCACTCTCCCCACTGTTTTCTATAGTGGGGTCCACTGGAGCTTTGGATGTGACCCATTCTTTGGATTTCACCCTAAAAGATCTCTTCAGATGGATGGATGGTGCGAATACAAAACATATATCATGGTGGGGCCACAAATTTAGTAGCGGTCTCGCTAGTCAACTTGTCAGTAACCAATCTGCGCCCTCGCACATGGGTTTCTTGCCATGGGAATTGTACCGCACCAAGGTATCCTGCGGGATGGTTCGCAAGAGACCATTACTCTATATATATGTGTGTGTGTGTGTGTGTGTGTGTGTGTGTGTGTGTGTGTGTGTGTGGGAAAAGTTACAATGCGCTCGAGCTGATTTTAACGCCCCATGAGGTTGAGCTGTGTGGGCCCCACCGTGATGCGTTTCGAACATCTACCCCATCAGTCAGATGCACCATTCCATCGTGAGCCTAGGTCTCAAAAATCAAGTCAATCCGTGACTTGTGTGGGCCACACCACATACGGAAGTGGGGAGGGGCCGTGCACCATTAAAACATTTATAACCATTTTTGAGGGCCCGCCGGATGTAGTTTGCAAATCCAGCCCATCCATTATGTGTGTCCCACTTGAATGAGGGTTCAGACCAAGTTTCAGGCGCATGCAAAACTCAGGTGGGCCCCACCAAGTGATTTTATTTGTTTTACCGGTGTCTTCACATAATTTTAGATGGTATGGCCCACCTGAGTTCCGTATACGGTTGATTTTTGGGACATCCCATAATTAAAAGGGGACCCATCAAATGCACGGTGTTGATGGTCGAAACACATCACGGTGGGGCCCACACAGCTCGACCTCACGGGAGCTTATCGTTGACGATAAGCTCCCATGAGGTCGAGCTGTGTGGGCCCACCGTGATGTGTTTCGACCATCAACACCGTGCATTTGATGGGTCCCCTTTCAATTATGGGATGTCCAAAAAATCAGCTGTATACGGAACTCAGGTGGGCCATACTATCTAAAATTATGTGAAGACACCGTTAAAACATATAAAAGCACTTGGTGGGGCCCACCCAAGTTTTTCATGTGCTTGAAACTTGGTCTGAACCCTCATTCAAGTGGGACACACATAATGGATGGGCTAGATTTTCAAACCACATCTCGGTGGGCCCTCAAAAATGGTTATGAATGTTTTAATGGTGCACGACCCCTCTCCACTTCTGTATGTGGTGTGGCCCACACAAGTCACGGATTGACTTGATTTTTGAGACCTAGGCCCACGATGGAATGGTGCATCTGACTGATGGGGTAGATGTTCGAAACGCATCACAGTGGGGCCCACACAGCTCGACCTCATGGGGCGTTAAAATCAGCTCAAGCGCATTGTACCTTTTCCCTATATATATATATATATATATATATATATATATAATATATATATATATATATATATATATATAAAGAGGCTGCAACGTCTGGACGATCGTCTTCTGAACGGTTTGGATGTTCAAATGCAAACGTCAAGGTGGGTCCCATCCCACACGTGCAACACGTGTAGGGTGGGCCCCACACACCTAAAAAAAATGGGTGGATGGTGTAAGATATAACACACTCCACGATGGGATCAGCAAAACTTGCTGACGTCAATCCAACTGAGTGTGAGGTGCTCCACCTGATCATCAGATCTGCTCCAGCTACTCTGATTTCAGGTGGGTCCACACATGTGGGACCCACCAGTTGTGGATGGATGGTTTGATTATCAAGCATCAATGGTGGGCCACAACATCACAAACAAGTGAGAGAGGGAAAGAGGGAGAGAGAGAGAGAGAAAAAAAATGTGAAGGGGAGGGACCTCGCCACTAATGGACCCTCCCTTTTACAATTCATACATCAAGTGGGTTCCACAACAAGTGGGCTCTTAGAAAACGAAATCAATGGTGGATCACTTACCTATCGGCCTCTTTGTTTAACTCCTTAGACTTGTATGATCCTTGCCTTCAACTTTGATGGCGGTTGATGGTGATTGGAAGGTTGAGATGGGAGATGAGAAGGTGGGCCACACTTAGTATTTGGGAGAGAGCTTGGATATTAGAACTTTCATGGAATTTGGGAAATTTCTAGAGAATGAGAGAGAGAGAGAGAGAGAGAGAGAGAGAGGAGTGATGGGATGATATGGGATGGGTGTTGTAAGGAAGGGAATGAAGGGGTATGGGTTGGGTTGAAATTTTGGTAAAAGAGGGATGGGTGGAGAGAGAGAGTTGACTTTGTGAAAGGGAAAGGGATGGGTTGCTTGTACTTGAGGTATGGAGTGTACTTGATTGATTGATTGATTGATGGAACATGTTGTATAGATTCCCTTGAAATTCGCAATGCACGGTGTTTTCCTTAGAACGAACGTGGGCCCACATCTTTTAGGCTGGGTATCGGATCGGTGCGCAAGTCACGGCGTTGAAACCGCGGTGACGGCGCGGTCGTTAAGATACAAGTTTTGAGTTGAGTCGACTTTGATATGCATGACTCGGCTTAGGATCACACGCAAATGTCGGATATGGGTCGAGGGCTGTCGAAATTCGACCGGAAGGACCGTAGAAGCCTACGGAATGGTACGGACTATGATACGGGCCTTATAATACGGTAAGCCCATAAAGCATCGGTCAAGTGGATTGACTAATCCTTGCGGTCAGGGTTAACCGTTTTTTCCAGTATATGTTTAATTTCCCTATTGAAAATCTTAGCTTGCCCACTTGTTTGTGGGTGGTATGGAGTGCTCACTTTATGAGAGATGTCATATTTATTCATTAAATTTACAAATGACTTATTGCAAAAGTGTGATCCTCCATCACTAATGATAGCTCAAGGTGTTCCGAACCAGGAAATGATATTTTCTTTTAAGAATTTAATGACAGTTTGATGGTCATTGTTTCGGCATGGGATTGCTTCGACCCATTTATTGACATAGTCTACTGCTAGCAAAATATATAAATTTCTAAAGGATTGGTTGAATGGTCCCATGAAATCGATGCCCCAATAATTAAATGCTTCAATGATCAGAATGGGGTTCAAGGGCATCATATTTCGATGGGACAATGCTCTCAATTTTTGACAACGCTCACGAGCTTTGCAAAACTCATGAGTATTCTTGAACATAGTGGGCCAGTAAAAGCTGCACTGCAGAAGTTTGGATGTGGTCTTTTTAGCAGAAAAGTGACCACCAAGGCCTGAAAATGACAAAAGGAGATGACACTTTAGTGTTCATTATCTGGCACACATCTCCTTAAGATTTGGTCTGGGCAATATTTGAATAAATACGTATCATCTCAGAATAATTTACGTACCTCGGCAAAGAATTTTTTTTTATCTTGCGCAGTCCAATGTGTCGGCATAGAACCTGTGGAAAGATAATTAACAATATCCGTAAACCAAGGTAATTGAGAGACTTTAAACAATTGTTCATCAGGGAACATGTCATTTATATGTGTCGTTTCAAAGGAATCAGAGAGATCAAGGAGAGAAAGGTGGTTAACCACTACATTTCCTACTCTGAGGAGGACCTAAATCAGATAAGAAAGGTGGTCAGCCACTACATTTGCTACATTCGAACATGTCATTTATCTTTTATATCTAAATCAAATTTCTAGAGTAGAAGGATCCATCTTGTCAAGTGGGGCTTAGCATCATTCTTAGAAAGAAGATACTTGAGCGTCGCATGATCCGTGTAGATGATGATCTTGGATCCAATTAGGTAAGACCTAAATTTGTCCAAAACGAATACTATGGCTAAAAGTTCATTTTCTGTAGTAGTGTAATTCACTTGGGCATGATTTAAGGTTCTACTTTCATAACGTATAACGTAGAGCCTCTTATCTTTTCTCTAACCTAATACCGCCCTAAAAGCATAGTCAAACGCATCGCACATAAGTTCAAAAGGGATGCTCCAATTGGGTGGCTGCATGATAAGTGCGGTGGTTAACATGCCCTATAAAAAGCTTCTTGTCATTGCTCAGTCCACTCGTATGGTACATCCTTTTGAAGTAGATTGCATAAAGGATGAGAGAGGTGACTAGAGTCCTTTATAAATCTTCTGTAAAATCCAGCATGTCCTAAGAAGGATCGCATGTCACATATGTTTTTAGGTGGAGGTAAGTTAAAGATAAGATCAATCTTAGGCTTATCTACCTCAATTCCATTGGAAGAAATAATATGTCCCAAGACAATTCCCTTACGAACCATGAAGTGGTACTTCTCCCAATAAAGTACCAAATTCTTTTCCTCACATTGCTTCACCATATTTTTCAAAAATTTTAAACATTCGCTGAAGGATAGACCAACGACCAAGAAGTCATCCATGAAGACTTCCAAATATTGCCCCATCATATCAGAAAAAATACTCAACATACATCACTGAAAAGTGGCGGGAGCATTACATAGTCCGAATGGCATCCTTCGATAAGCAAAGGTGTCGTAAGGACATGTAAATGTCGTCTTTTCCTGATCTTTAAGGGCTATCTCGATCTGATTGTAGCCCGAATATCCATTAAAGAAACAGTAATAGGAATGACCAGCTAGCCTTTCCAAAATTTGATCGATGAATGACAAAGGAAAGTAGTCTTTCCTCGTGACGGTATTCAACTTCTTGTAGTCAATACACATTCTCCAACCGGTAGTGATCCTAGTTGGCACGAGTTCATTGTTGTCATTGGCTACAATGGTGATTCCTGACTTTTTAGGAACCACTTGAGTTAGACTCACCCATTGACCATCGGATATTGGGTATATGATACTTACATCTAATAGCTTAAGAACCTCGGCCTTAACCACTTCCTTCATATTTGGATTTAGTCTACGTTGTGGTTGTCGGGAGTTCCTCGCATTATCCTCTAGATAAATGTGGAGAGTACAAATCAAAGGGTCAATTCCCTTTAGGTCTGCAATCGACCATCCAAGGGCTCCTTTATGCTCAATGAGAGTAGAGATAAACATACTCTCCTGTTCTTGCTCCAGGTGGAAAGAAATCACCACCGGTATGTCTCATCTTAACCTAAATAGACATATTTCAAATAAAAAAGGCAAAGGTTTTAGGTCACCCCTTCGGTGCCTTGAGGTTAGATGATAGAGGCACTACATTAGTTTGGGGCAATTATTCAAATTGTGGCCTCCACCGGTTAACTTCAAATACCGGCACAATATTAAGTATGACACTCGTCTCCATCATCTTAATCATGGGAGTGGGCCAAGCACGTCTCTAAAGGGTCAGAGGATAAGGTCATTAAAGTTCTATCTTCCACGAAAGAATCAATCAAGTTAACATCATGAGCATCGTCATCATCCTCTACCTGTTTACTCATATTGAAAAAGATATTGAGCTCCAATGTCATATTCCCAATAGACAAATTCATGACTCGATTCCTACAATTGATGATTGCATTTGATGTAGTAAGGAATGGGCGACCAAGGATGATAGGAATTTGAATGCTCATGTCCACGATGGGTTGAGTATCCAGGATGATAAAATCTACTGGGTAGTAGAATTTATCAACCTAGACCAACACATCCTCAATTATCCCTCTCGGTACACGAATTGAACGATCGGCAAATTGTAATGTAGTCCGGGTGGGTTTTAATTCATCTAGACCTAGTTGTTCATAGACCGAGTAAGGGATCAAATTTATACTTGCTCCTAAGTCAAGAAGTGCATGCTCAATCTGGTAATTCCCAATTACGCAAGCAATGGTTGCGCTACCAAGATTTTTGTATTTCTGTGACACATCTTGCTTTAGGATGGCACTCACTTTCTCTGTCAAAAATATTTTCTTTTGGATATTTTTCCGTCTTTTGGTCATACATAAGTCTTTCAGAAATTTGGTATACGAAGGTATTTATTTTACGACATCCAGTAGATGAATGTCGACCTTCACTTGTTTTAGCACCTCTAGGATATCCTGAAAGTTAGAAAGAGGTTTTGGTACAATCAACCGTTGGGGGAATGGAGCAACTGGTTTGCTTTGAAGTTCCAGTTCTACCTCATGTAGAGCATCGCTTGGTTTATCACTCTCATCCACATCCGGGTCCTTAGACTTTTCAGCCCTTACCGGAATAAATTTATCAATTATCTTCTCACTCCTAAGAGTGGTGATAGACTTAGCTTGCTCCATTGAATTTGAAGAGCTTGGTTCACTAACTCTGTATTGTGGTTTAGGATTGGGGATAGTTTAGGCTGGAAGCATCTCTTTCTCCATAATTGTAACGTGTGAGTCTATCTTTTGTATAGCCTTTGTGAGTTCTTGTAAGGCTTGAAGAGCACTTTGCTGGATGAGCTCTTGAGGATTTTAAACCAATTCCTCTTGAGGTTTCCCTTGATTTAAGAATTGGTTAGGGATTCCTTGAGGTGTAATAGATTGTCCATTCCTCTAAGTGAAATTCGGATGATTTCTCCAGCTGGAGTTGTATGTGTTCGAAGTGAGTCCCTTGAAAGGCCTTTGGTAGTTGTTTATAGCATTTGATTGATCATTCAATATTTCTTGAAACACAGGTATTGTTGGGTAATTTTCAGTTGTATGAATGTTACAAGCACAAATGCCACAGACAACTTCCTTATCTTTCCTAAGTTCAATGGCCTCGAGTTTCCTTGTGAGATTGGCCATTGTAGCGTTGATATCATCTTCCTCTTTCAAAAGATATATTTCACCTCTCTCCTTTGATTGAGTAAGCTTAGACGTGATGCTCATTCTTGGGGAGATGTCCCATGATTGTGCGATTTCAATAAGTTTATCAAAGTAATCCCACACTTCATCAACATCGTTGTTCAGGAATTCCCCATTGCACATTATCTCTACAAATTGGTGCATGGAAGATGTCAGTCCTTCATGGAAGAAATTTGTTATGCGCCACGTTTCAAAATTGTGTTGTGGGCATGAACTGACAAGATCTTTTAACTGCTCCCAACATTGGAAGAATGTTTCATCTTCCCTTTAGGCGAAGTTCATGATCGACTTTCTAATGGTGTTCGTTTTATGATATGGGAAGAATTTCTTTATGAACTCCCTTATCATGTCACTTCATCTGCCAATAGATCATGGACGTAGTGAATAAAATCACGTCTTAGACTTTTCTTTTAGGGAGAAAGGGAAGAGTTTCAGCCGAATTATGTCCTCAAACACATTAGGAAAGTATAAAGTGGCTATGATCTCATCAAAATCTTTCAAGTGTAAATATGGATTTTCAAATTCAAGCCCGAGAAACTTTGGAAAGAGTTGGATCACTCCTAACTTGATGTTCATATGTCCTGCATTCTTTGAAAAAGCTATACGGGAAGGTGTGCTCATCCCCACTGGTTGTAAATAATCTCGTAAGGTACGAGGCGGGGGTGCTTGATGCACCTCATTCTCATCCTTAATTTCCTCAACCGTAGGTTGAGGATTTTGAGGTTAATTAGCCAGTTGATTGGCAGTCATAACTTCAGTTAACTCTGTAGATCTCGAATGGTGTCTAATCCAGTGATAGATAGATAACCCCTCAACTAATCCTCCTTCACTCAAGAGACGCCGAGTGTTATCACGAACCCACTTGGGCATGAAACACTCTCATCCCTCAATTTTAGAATCTAACCTAAACCTAAAAGAAAGAAGGGAAATAGAAAGAGAGAGAATTAAAAAGAATTTACCAAATTAAAAGTTTCTATGTTAAGATCTTACAAAACTAAAAGGAAAGTGAATTAGTTTCTAAAAAAGAAATAGAAAAGTTTCTAAAAATAGAAATAGAAAAATGAGTTAGTTTCTAAAAACGAAAAAGGAAAGTTTCTAAAAACAAATTAAGAAAGTTTCTAAAAAAAGCAACCTATTTTCTAAAAATGAAAAAGGAGTGTTTCTAAAAACAAATTAGGAAAGTTTGTAAAAAAGCAACCTAGTTTCTAAAAACGAAAAAAGGAAAGTTCTAAACTTAGAAATAGAAAGCTAAGTTAGTTTCTAAAAACAAATAAGGAAGGTTTCTAAATCTAGAAATAAAAAGTAAATAAATTCTAATCTTAACCTAATTCCAAAACTAATCAAATCTAGAAAACGCAACCGTCAATCCCCGGCGACGGCGCCAAAAACTTGTTCACAACCCCAAGTGTAGGGTCGCGATGTAGTAATAATCTCGGTAAGACTGAAGTCGAATCCACAAGGACTGATCTTGTGCGTTTCTGAAAATAACTAGAAGTAAAACTAGAAGAAGATGTAAAACTAATTTTAAAGTGATTGAGAGAGTAATTGTGAATTAAGTAATTAAAACTAAGAATTTAAAGATGGGAACTAGGGTGTCAAGGATCCACTTGTAGTGATCAGGGAGCTCTCTTGCTTGATTCAAGTAACACAATTAGAATTTGAGTCCTATCCTATCCAATTGGAAAACATATTAATAATACCAAATCTGAACTTCCATTGACCTAATTCTCAATGAAAGAGAACTATGATAATTAGCAGGGATTCCATCACCAAACCATGCCCAGGAGACAATGGCAAACAACAGGATTTACCAATCCCATAATCTCAAAATAGGACAATTGTGAAGATTAGAAAGGATTCCATCACCCTACCATGCCTAAGGGACGATGGTGAACAACAAGACTTACTAATTTCATAATCTTAAATTAGGAAAAGAAGATACTCAAAGCAATTGCATATCTACTATAATTTGAGTCACAACAAACCTTAAAAACTAAAAGTATTCCTTAAATATCAAATTAGAATCCATGGAATACAACATAAATATGAATCAGAGCAATAGAAACTTCCCATCATGCTACAAGCTTCACCTCTTAACCCTAGCTAAGAGGTTTAGCCAACCATAGACATGATTGGATCTAAAACCGTATAAGAAAGCATGAAAACAACTAAGGAAGAAAAAAAAAAAACTCTTGGCAATGGCTTCTTTACCCTTTTGCTTCACTTAAACCTTAAAAGATGCCTAAGAACATCCTAGAGAGTCCTATTTATAGTTATGGAACTCCAACTTTCGTACCCAATTGGAAAACTCTAGAAATCGCCTCAAATTCACGTAGTTTCCCAAAACAGACTTCACTCCGCGCAATTTCACAAAATCACCTAGAGTTTTAGAATATGCTTCTTTAGGATAATTTCAGGAATATGTTTATTTTCAGGACAATTTCAGAATTCCTTTTCTTCACTTCAAATATTTGATTCTCTTCATTCCTCACTTGATTTTCTTGGATCTTTAGCATGTGAATTCTTCAATCTTGGTCTCCTAAGATCCATCCCTTGCCTTGGTGATTCTTGAGCATCAAATCCATGCTTTTAGTACCTTTTTTAATCCAAGCTCTTAAATTCACCTTGTAACACAAACATGAGTAAAATAGAACATTAAACATTATCATGTTTATAAAACTAAGATATAAATGGGGGATAATATGTAATATTCGACCCTCAACACTACCGGTTGATAAATCCAGTACTCAAGGATGTGAACAAAGCCTTCCATTCATGGGCCCACCCTGGGGCAACCCAATACCGTCTAAGATCCGATCGGATCTACGGAAGGAATAAGAAGCGCCATCGGATAGACAACAACTAAGCTGTTTCACCTTTCAAATTCGCAGGAATTACGTCTGTTTTTCTCTCTTCACACGATACTGCATAAGGAACTTTCGCAGAAGAGTCCAGAGACTCTTAAAACTATAAAAACCTCTCAACGAGAAAAAGGGAAAGCACAACAAGAAGAGAGAAAGAGAGAAAGAAAAGGAAGAAACAAGAAAGAAATGAGAAGCCCAACGAGAGGAGAAAGAAAGAAGAAAGAAAGAAAGAAAGAAAAAGGAATCACGGTGATTCGTTTTTCTTTCTTTCTTTCTTTCTTCCTTCTTCCTCTCTCATCAGGCTTCTTGTTTCTTCCTTTTTCTTTCTTTTTCTCTTCTTGTTGTGCTTTCCCTTTCTCCCACCGTCGGGAGGTTTTTATAGTTTTAAGAGTCTCTAGACTCTTTAGAGGAAGTTCCTTACGCAATATCATGCGAAGAGAGAAAAACGGATGCAGTTCCTTGCAATTTGAAAGGCGAAACAACTTAGTTATTGTCTGTCCGATGGTGCTTCTAATTCCTTCTTCAAATCTGATCAGATCTTGGACGGTATTGGGTTGCCCCTGGCGGGGCCCATGAATGGAAGGCTTTGATCACATCCTTGAGTATTGGATTTATCAGCCGGTAGCCCTGCAGAGAGTTTTAACGCAATCATCTGCATGGAAACCGTCATTCCTCTTTTATTCTCAACATAGGTGTGGTTGGAAGTGTCTTTGCCCAATTTTGGACAACTCTGATTAGACCAGGTGTTCTCCTTAGGATTCCCTAATGCAGAGAGTTTGAATCCACATCAGTTTCCTTTGATGCCATTTGCTGGAGAAGTTCAGAGGATATTTATATGGTTTCTTGATTTGGTTGGGAGTGAAACGGAACTAGGTTTTAGTTGTGTTCATCCTACGAACACATTGGACGGACCAGATCACATAGATGGACGGTCAAGGTGGGCCACAACATGCCCCAAATGAACGATGTCCATTCGTCTAGTGCGGCGTCTCGTTCACTTGTATCTGCTGCTGTGGGCACGAGTGTGTGCATCGATGCACATGGACAACGTGGTTTTGATCAGACCGAGCTTCCCGATGAGATGGACGGTTCGGATCATCCCAAAGGATGACCATGGTGGGCCACAGACGTCGTAAACGGACATTGTCCATTCAAACTAGCTCGAGCGAGAACTGCATAAAGAGGAAGAGGAGATTTCCTCTTTAGGTGAAATGTGTCGCGGGTCAAAGTAGGTTTGACCCGATTTCTGGTTCAATGTACCGCTGGTGCACATGCACCGTGCACACTCGGGCCAATTGTGGGGCCCACAAAGATGTTTTTGAGGATTCTACTCTGTCCATTTGTTTTGTCAGTTCTAGGCACGATCCATCTTAAAATATCAGGTGAATACGATCCTTAGGCGGTCCATATCAAGTGAATGTTTTGTTTTAACTATGGATCTTGCAAATCTAAAGGTTGAAATTTGACATGTACGGTTAGTTATGATATATTGGCATGGTATAAGATTTCTCATCGAACGGATCGTGAGAACCTTATGATCTAGAATTTAAGGTCTAAGTTAATGGCATTTTCATAATTATTAGTGATCTAAGAGTTTTATGAAATCTAATGGTTTTATATGGTTGTATGCACCTTTCTAAACAATTCTTACAAACGAACTTACATTTAAATCATTACGGATAAAGAGTTATTCGCAAATTCATTTAAGGGAAGGTATATGAGTCAAATCGCATGATGGTTAGTCTTGTCTTAAAATTAACAGTCTGATGGCTTGATCTGTGAATGGAGAATATTCCCAATGGTTAGATTCGTATTAGAGAATAGATGTAAGGTTATGATAGCTAGATTGGTATCGTACACATGTACCTACTAAGTTAAACTTTATAGTAACACTCGAGAACTTTCAATACTCGGGTATTGAAAAGTTCGGGGTGTTATACACAACCTCTGGTCATTTTTCTATGAAAGCTTGCGTAAGGTGCATGGTTCAACGAGAAAAGTCGAGAAGTGTCCATCGATAGTATGGCTTAACTTGTTTGCATTACATTGAGCTATGACCTATGAACAAAGAAGGAAAATTGGAGCATGAGATAAGTCAGCTCTTGATTTCAATGGGAGGGTGGAGAGATGACTGTACCCCTGTCAGAATAGGTAACCTTCCCTTCTAATGCTAGCATGATGAGATTAGGGCAAAGTTTAAGAAATTTGGGGATATTGTGGGTGTCTACATTCCCGCCTTCATCAATTTGGGGGGTGGCAGGGGGATTTGCCTTTTTGAGGTTTAAATGCAAAGAGGATGCCTGGTCGGCAATGGATAAGCTAAACAGGCATAAGCTTGGGGGGCCAAAAGATGGCCATCAACAAGGCACATCTACGAGCAGAAGAGGATCTCCTAAATGACCTAGCCCCTCCTGCTCCATCGCTAGCTCAGGTGAATCAACGACCAAAGGTGTCATGCCCCGCAATTCAGATTCTCAGTGTGCACCCTCAGACCTGAGTTATAGTACATGACTCATACACTCAGTGTACTTAAATCAGTGAGTCACAACATTCTAATAGAGGCATTATATAATATAACTTCAATGTTCTCATTAACATCCATCAATACAATCATATCAACCACTAATCCATTCACAAACATTCACCACAATACATTCATGACAATCAAGAATATAATCTAAAATATTTATGTCCATCCATTTAAGACTTTTATTAAGTCATTGTTCAAAATCATCAAGTTATTCAAAAATTATAAAATCTAAATTAAAAGTCATTTTGAAAAAGAAATTAGAATAATAATAGGAAAAACATGTCCCGTTTAATCACTATACTTATCCAACATAGTGAGCTGATCTTGGTTAAATATGTATATTGCTTTTATGGATCATCCACTAGTTTGGCCTCATGTTCTTGCTCTTGAGTTGTTGTATCTGTTTCAATTTCATCTATATGGTTTTTCCATCAATACATCGTCAGCTAGCTAGGCTTAGTAAGTGAACCCATCATGGTTCATGCACAATACAATTAAAATAATACATGCATCTTTGTCAACTATGGTGGTGGTGTGAAGGGGGACAGGTTATATGACTGGGTCACACGAAAAATCATTCTTATTCCTGACATCAAAATCGACGAGGGATCCGTGTTCTGTAAGGATGAGCACAATGAAGCCGAAAGGTTAGTTTTGGACGTTCAAATAAACAAAGATGAAACACAGGCTGATGTAGAGATGCATGCAAAGGTAAAGGAGCAGGTGGAGCAGCCACCTGTGAGAAGGAATTTTCCAAGGGATCGCACAGGTTATGAGTGAGATACATGGATAACTCAAATATCGAATTTACCTACATTACAGATGAGAGAAATCTATCTACTTTTCAGGAGGCTCTTGATGAGCAGGATGCTGAAAAGTGAAAAGTCATGATGGATGATGACGTGGTGTAATCCTTATACAAGAATGGGATGTGAGAACTAACGGAGCTTCCCGTCGGCCGTTAAGCGATCGAGTGCAAATGGATCTTTAAGAAGAATTAATATAAGTACAAAGCAAGGCTGGTAGTGAAGGGATATGCTCAGAGAGAAGGCATAAACTTCATTGAGTTATTTGTGCTGGTAGTAAAGCAAGTATCTATCATATTCGTGTGAGCATTGGTTGCCCAATACCATCTTGACCTAGAGCAGATGGATGTGAACCTGCCTTCCTATATGGGGAGTTGGAAGAGTAGATCTACATGAAGCATCACAAGAAGATTGGCATGAAAAATCTTTAGATTGAGGTTTAGGATGTGTGGTTTAAGTGGGAAAATATCTAGCATTCTATTGCACTCAAAACCCCTCCAAATGCCCAAATACTAAATGCCCTATATATAGGAACTAAGTTCCAATGATAAAAAAGGGGCAGAAATTGACCGGTCTAATTGATCGATGGACTCCTCTTAGATTGATCGATCGATTGATCATTGTAAATCCAATATTTTGCAATTTTTTGTTGTACGATTTGGGCCACGTTTGATCGCTCAAGACTGATTGATCAGTGGCACAAACGGGTCTTCTATTTTTGGACAGTTTGGTTTAACAACAGTTCAGGACCTCTACAGCATTTCTAAGCATATTCAAATGAGGCTCCTAAGGTTAATGGATGATCAATCATAGGTTTACCATTATATTAGGCTATAATCATCTAGAGGGATAACTCAAATATCACATTTACTTGCATTATAGATGAGAGAAATCTGTCTACTTTTCAGGAGACTCTTGATGAGCAGGATGCTGAAAAGTGAAAAGTCGTGATGGATGATGATGTGGAGTAATCCTTATACAAGAATGAGATGTGAGAACTGACGAAGCTTCCCGACGGCCGTTAAGCGATCGAGTGCAAGTCGATCTTCAAGAAGAAACAAGATAAGTACAAAGCAAGACTAGTAGTGAAGGGATATGCTCAGAGAGAAGGCACAAACTTCATTGAGTTATTCGTTCTGGTAGTAAAGCAAGTATCTATCATATTCATGTGAGCATTAGTTGCCCAATACCATCTTGAGCTAGAGCAGATGGATGTGAACCTGCCTTCCTACATGGGGAATTGGAAGAGCAGATCTACATGAAGCATCACAAGAATATTGGCATGAAAATCTTTGGATTGAGGTTTAGGATGTGTGGTTTAAGTGGGAAAATATCTAGCATTTTATTGCACTGAAAACCCCTCCAAATGTCCAAATACTGAATGCCCTATATATAGGAACTAAGTTCCAACGATAAAAAAGGGGCAGAAATCAACCGGTCTAATCTATCGATGGACTCCTCTTCGATTGATCGATCGATTGATCATTGTAAATCCAATATTTTGTGATTTTTTTTTGTTGTACGATTTGGGCCATGCTTGATCTCTCAAGACTGATTGATTAGTGGCACAAATGAGTCTTCTAATTTTGGACAGTTCAGTTTAACAACAGTTCAAGACCTCTAAAACATTTCTATGCATATTCAAATGGGGCTCCTAAGGTTAATGGATGATCAATCATAGGTTTACCTATATATTAGGATATAATCATCTAGAGGTATGGGTTGTTTTGGGTCAAGGTTACGGTCATCGAGGCACCTCATATACATTTTCCTTGCTCCTTGATGCTCTAGGTTTTCATGTGTCTTCAGTCTTCAGATTCTAAGGGCTCAACCGACTCACTGACATACATATGCATGTGAGTGACAAACAAGTTACACAAATAAGTGTACTAACAAATTAAATATATGAGATCTTCCTTGTTGTTTGGAACCATTCTCAACTAATGAGCCTTCTAAGAAATTTATTTTTTTTTATTTTTTTTTTTAAGGGATGGGAAGCCCCACCAAATATCATTTCATTAACAACAATTTACAGCCATTCGGGCGTGCCCTGATAAAAAGAACCGGGCCACACCTATCGTAAGGGAATAAAACTGCAAAGAGCAGGCCACACACACGAAGCGAAAAATGCAAAAGAGAGAACAAGGGCCCCACCACCTAGGGGCGGACAGAGCACAACCCAACTATATCCAGGAAAATGCAACCTCTAATCTCCCGCGGAACCACCCCGAGAGCCACGAAGAAGAAGTACTATTGAGACTCGCTTCCCAATTTCATAAAACCATCCGCAGGGAAGTTCCCTACCCGAGGCATGTACTGAAGATAATCTTGCTTCGAAATCCCAGTTTAAGAATCATGTCCTTCTAAGTCTTCTAGTACCATGTCGTGCCTGATGCATTGTTGAGGCAATCAACAACTAACTTGGAGTCGGATTCAATAATAATGTTAGTTAGCCCCTTTTTGACACAAAGCATCAGCCCATCCCACACCGCTCTGAATTCAGCAAGATTATTAGAGCCAATCCCATAACCCCTCGAGAAGGTGAAGAGAACATCCCCCGTATCCGACCTACAGAACAACCCATACCTCTAGATGATTATAGCCTAATATAATGAGCCTTGTAAGATGTGTGTTTCCTTTATGACCCAATGTGCCATTTAAAGGACTCTATTATGGGCGATTTTATTTGTCGGTTCATTGTGCAAGATAAAAAGATGGTGACGAAGATTCATTGTGATCGTAATCATCTCATTCCTGAATTGACTATTGAATTTAATCATCTCCTAAGAGACTTTGATGTTGTCATAGGTATTCTGAAGGCACTTCTTACTAAACTCCTTTATCTTTTCTTAAAGCTGCTGGTTTTTGCTCTTCCTTTGCTTCTTTCATGAGAAAGTCGGAGGTGGACTATCTTCTCACGCAGGTGTTCTGGTGTTGTCTGTTCGGATACTGGAAGTGGTCTTCAACTAGTCTTCCCTGTTAGGCTCGAGACCCCTTCGAGGTGACCTTTCAATTTCACCCTTAATAATACCATGATGAATGGGACTCGGTAGATGATCTATTCGTTCTGAGAAATCCATGGTTTAAGGTGTCGGTGTCTTAAACA
Organism: Magnolia officinalis; assembly: GCA_021015155.1. NCBI lineage: Eukaryota > Viridiplantae > Streptophyta > Magnoliopsida > Magnoliales > Magnoliaceae > Magnolia > Magnolia officinalis. The sequence goes on from JAJHSJ010000017.1 coordinate 19,771,924, forward strand.
AAGCAGGGTTATTGGTTATGGTCTTAAACCTTTCACTCGGGTGCTCTGCTGCAAGGGGTGATTGAGAAAGGTGAGATTTTCCAATAAATTGTTGAGATTGGCTCTTAGTTTGACGTGAAGGAGTTGAAAATCTAAAAAAGCAATGCCAGGTGTTCTCTTAGCTTTCGCCATTTTTTCTATGAGAAGGAAAGAGGTGAAAGTCCAAAAGGAGTTTAAAACCTTATGAAAGAAAAGGTAAATTCAAAAAAAAAAATAAATTACGGAAGGCCGAAGTAAAACCTTAGTGATCTTTTTACTGAAGTAAATAACAATTGCACGGTCACATAATAAGCAGGCAGAGAGAGAGAGAGAGAGAGAGAGAGAGAGAGAGAGAGAGAGAGTGACAAAATGAATTGAAAAGCTAAGGGTCAGTGCCAGCCTTATATAAGAGTTGGGACCCCCCTATTGTTCCTCGGAGCCAACGCACAACAGTGTTATTTTGCATGGGAGAGGAATATTGTGAAATGAAAGAACTTTGTATGGGGAAAGTTGATGGAAGATCAATCCACTTTTAGTTTTCATCGTCGAAGCAATCAAAGGAGATTGAGGGGGCATCTATTAAGGCACAAAAATCAATATACATGAGTTGCACGATCGCGCACCAAGGAAGTCTTATGCGATAGTGCAACAGATAAAGTGATCAGGAAAACACTTGAAGGAGATTATTGAATTTCCTTGGAAGGGATAAAGATTATGTGGCTGCGCAATATTCTAGAGATGAGTAGAACTACTGCGCGACTGCACAACATGTTAAAGCCAAAAAGAGTTATGTGATCGTGCAATTGTGCCCTAAGTTGTGAAGATAAAAGGTTTCACACATGTGAACATCTATAAATACCCCTCCAACCATCTCATTTGGACACTTCAGATATTCAGGAGTTCCTCGAAGACTTGGTTGGCACAACAGTAGGTATCGAGAATACCCTTATGAAACCCTTCTTGGGAGTTATGCGTTAACCTTAATCGGTTGCTTCTTGGACCGGGAAAGTGGCCATGGTAGAAGAAATGAAGGAAGGAGAGAACTTGAAGCTGGGACTAACTGTGCGGTCGCACAATAAGAGTTCTCATGCAACTACATACATGGTTGTTGTATACATGCGCAACAAGGGTTCTAAGTCTTCACCTCAAGTTTCTTTGGTTCACATATCGGCACAAGGAAAGGGTTTTAAATCCGAACAACTCTTTCATCTTTTCGACAGACATTCAACAGGGGTTGAAATACTTTTGAAATTATTTATTTAAACTATTATTTATTTTTGTACATTTGAATGTATCTTATTTTAAAATCAAGGGTAATGCAAGGAATGTAACAGAATTAAAAGAATGAAATATTTGATGATGTACATTCTTTCTTTCATAATTTTCTCTACTATTCATCAGAGTGCATGTATTCTAATCCTCATTTTGCTTTAGCATTCCTAATATGATCGGATTAAGCCATACTATGTGGGACAAAGGACCCTCGATAGGAAGAATAAAGAAAAAAATTAGTATCAGGATAAAGAGTTAAGCCACACTTTACTGGGTGGCAAGACCCTAAGTAGATAGAATACGAAAAAGAAAGAAAGAAAGCAAAAGCAGTAGAAAAGGTGTGTGTGTGTAGATGTTGTTGACATTCAGGGTATGTGTGGAGCAGAATATGACTTGATTCAACATGTAAGAAGGAAAATGGAAAATAATGCAGCGAAGAGCATGAATGGATAATGGGATTAATGTCTTCCTCAAGTGATTAAAACCATGAATCTATAAGGGCCTTTTTTAGAGCGTGGATTTGGAACCCCTTGGATTTGAAATCCTCCTATTGTGTTTGGCACCCCGAATCTAGAATCTTCTCTAAACCAAAAGTAGCATTGCATAGTACATTTATAGGGGTTTGAATTAGTGTATGTATGTAATGTTAGACACAATGGTTGTAAGAAGCCCGTTGAAAAATATATACTTTGCCTGAAAATTATGAAATTCCAAGTCTCATATGGACTACAAGCACAAGATCACATCCTAGTGACTAACCAATGATTTTTAACCGTTGGTTTACATGCATGGATAATGTTGGATGGTGCATATCATCGTATTAAAGTAATTATAGTGATGCAATTGATACTCTATTTGTTTTAGGGTATCATCAGTGAGCCATGTACCCAATAAATTAATAGTCTAGTGACACACATGTTACAAACGCAACACTTTGAAGGATTTTAAATGTAATCCAAGCTTTCGCCATGGATTTCAAACCTCTACTTTGAGGGGATTTGAAACCCCCGGTTACTTCATGGTGCCAAACATACTAGTGGATTTGAAATCCCCTCATATCCCCTCAAACCACTCCCCCCCCCCCCCCCCCCCCCCCCCCCCCCCCCCCCCCCCCCTCAAATTGATGATGTCAACCGACACCTCGGTGTATTTTCTTGAATCCATAAGAAAAAAAATTTAAAAAAAAAATTATTAATCCATAATTGTCTAATTTGTATGTCTTAATTACGCCATTAATAAATAAAAAAATAAAAATTTATAATTATCAAAAATAGCAAAATTCTAAATAAACTTTTGCTAGAAGAGTCCTAGCATGATTACGAGTTATTTCTTAAAAAAATGAAAATATAAAACTTTAAATATAAGGAAATAGTAAAAAAAAATTGAAATTACTAAAAATAGTAACTTTTCCTAAAATTTCATTTTTGAGCTAAAAGAATGCGTTTTCTTGTGAAACGGATAGACGCGACCCAATTTGTAGGTCGGTTAACCACGGATGGCCTGTTACACTAAAGATTGCTAGGTTGTGCATCCCTTAACAATACCCAGTTCAAAAGTTGTGGCTAATTTACGGTTCACCTTCCTTTGGTCCAACCATGCTAGGTATGTATTTGTGCCACATCCTACATCAGACCCCTCCACTTGGAAAAACTCGTCCTCAACTTACTCAACGGACTTTTCTCATGATACTCAAATAATTTTTGGCATCGTTGTTTATCATCCTTTTCTTTATACTTTGCATTAGGTCATTGAGCTGACACAACACATTTACTCATGCCTCCTTGACTTGACCCGTATGGATCAGTTCCTTTACTTATGCTTGTAAGATCTCGTGCTCTTAATGATAATGTGTGTAATTAGACAAACTTTCCCTTAGGATAAGATCAATGTGTTTTGTATATCTCGCATGACAATTAACTCCTTAGAAAGTTCATGAGGCATAATTACCTTGAACTCATGCAATATTGGTTTCAAATCCTCTAGGATGTTCACAAGCTCCACATCTTTTTCCTTTTCAACTAATGCATAAACATCTCCCGTCTTCTCATATTCTATGACGAAATCCTATTAAGTTACGAGAGACCATCCCTCCACTTTGGAAGTTTTGGGTTGGTTCACCATTCCCATAGGGGCGAGGATAATCTTTTTTTACCATCTTTAATAAATATAAATACATTATCCTAGCCTTTATGTATACCATCAACATTATATTACCATAATTGACTAAGTAACATGTGACAAGCTTTCATGTCGAATACGTCACACATTACTTTACCCTTATAACGTTTATCAATGAAAAATTATATATGACATCGTTTGGTTACCTCTGTTTTGTTTATCTCTTTGATCTGTCCAATCGTTTATGCAATGGGATGCTCTTTTATTATCAGTTGCAGTTTTTCCATAATTATTTTCGATACGAGATTCTTGTCGCTCTTGGCATCGATCACATTATAAAAATTTTAGTTTACAGTACACCTCATTCGAAAGATGTTGTGTCATTGTAAATCTATCTCTACCTTTGGCATTACAATAGCTTTCTGATGATCAGAGTAGTGGCATACGATTCATTACCAGTGTCACACTAGGAACGTGATGACCACAAGATCCATTGTCGATCTCATATTCCTTATTATTATGAACATGGACCTGTCCTATAGCTGCATCAAACGGTTAATCATTGATTGCAGTCCTTTCCTGGCTTAGTAATTCTCCCGATAGAAAACTTCAAATGTCATCATTGTTATAAGATTATTCCTTGGAGCATTGTCCATTAGATTGTTGCCCGCACCTTTGTTATATGCCATTGTCCCGAGAAAGAGCAGTGCTTTGATACCAACTAACGGAGGGAAGAGCATGAAGGGATAATGAGAAAGATCACTATCTTCCTCAACTGATTAAAACCTTGAATTCGTAAGGGTATTTTTCTTGAATCCACAAGAAAAATAAAATAGAAAATTCATAATTTTATTAATCAATAATTTTTTAATGTGTGTGTGTGTGTCTCAATTACACTATTAATAAAGAAAGAAATAAACCAAAATTCGTAATTATTAAAAATTGCAAAATTCTAACTCTAATAAAAGTCCTAATTCTGGTAAAACTCTTCTAAAGCCTAATTTCTAAAAAGAATAATTCCAAATAAACTTTTGTTAAAAGAATCCCAGCATAAGTTATTTATAAAAAAGCAGAAATCCAAAAATCTAAAAATAAGAAAATACTACAAAAATCAAAATTATTAAAAATAGTATTTTTTTCTAAAAATTCCATTTTAAGCTAAAAGTGTGCGTTTTCTTGTGAAACGAGAAACGCGACCTATTATATGGGTCAGTTTACCCTGGATGGTCCATTACAGTATTGATTGATAGGTTGTGCACCCCAAAACAATACTTAGACCATAAGTTGAGGCCAATTCATGGTTCACCTTCCTTTGATATAACCATATTAGGAATATATTAGTGCCACGTCCTACATCTGGAAATCAAACACCATTTTTGATGAAAAGAGATGGTTGCAAGTCGCAAATTCTAACCATACTCATTGACTTCTTTGTCTTCCTCGGCTTTTGATTTCGAATGATGAGGGAACATGTTAAACACGTATAACTTGTAGAATAGTGAAGATGTGTTGTGATCGGAAATGATACTGGAGCTAGGCAGAGCCTTTCTCACGGTGATGATCGAGCTCCTGGCCTCTGCCATTCTATGTTGGGTTTTTTCAAAATAAGAAGAAAAGAAATTTTAATATATAAAGGATTTTCGAAAAAAAGGTTGTGACTTTAGTGATTGTTGGTGACCATTCATTTGTGAATGGTGATGCCTCTTGGTAAAGGGAGCATCATTTGAATTTGAAATGGAGGGATGCTATTGTTGAAAAGACACCACCATTGTTGAAAAGACACCATGGAAGAAGATGTCTTTTCATGAAAAGGGTCTTTAGCATCTCTTGTGATTCTATATAAACCCATCTTTGGGTCAATCCGAATTCACAATTCCAATAATCTCCTCTCCATCTTCTTCTTCTTCTCCATTTTTGTTTTTGGATGGTTTTTGGAAAGTTATAGTTTTCAGGCGCTAAACTGTAAACAGTTTTCAGGCAGTAAATTGTAAAGTTTTTAGGGGGTAAATTGTAACAGCACAGAAGTCAAGGGTGTATGCTGTAAAAGTGTGTTCGGTGTGCGGTTTTTTGATTTTGCATGCCAAAATCCACATTTCTCCGGTCTTGGAGAAGAGGCTTATTGTATCCTGGTGGCGGATTTGTCGTAACCCTCTTGCAAATTGGTTTAATCACCAGTAGGGTACAAATATCGCCTTAAAGATAGTGACATCGTAACGCACCTTAAGCCTATTTTTAAGTAATTTATTTTTTATCTTTTTACCTCAAAAATGACAATTTTAAGGTGATATTATGGCCTCTTTTATAGGCCATCCTGACTTTGTTTGAATTACACCATTCAATGATTCAAATTTTCTTTGATGGAAATCGATGGTCCATCTCTTCCTCACATCACTCAAGTTGGATCACATGCTCATTCAAGATCCTCCTTCATCACCATCTGACAATGATACATTAGAATAAATTCAAAAGAGACAAAGTTGAGAGCGTAACGACTACCTATGCAAAGGTCATATCTTCAATGCTCTTTCTGACTCGTTATATGTTGTTTACCGTCAAAAGAAGACTGCTAAGGATTTATGGCAGGCGCTGCTCACCAAATACACATCAGAGGACGAAGGCAACAAAAAATTCCTTGCAAGTCAATTTTTAGAATTCAAAATGTTGGATGAAAAACCTGTCCTTGATCAAATACATAGGTTACAAGTCATCATCCAACAGATTATAGCCGATGACACTAATCTCGACAAATCCTTCCAAGTATTCACCATTATTGCTAAACTTCCACCTAAATAGAATGATACTAGAAAATCATTGAAACAAAAAAAGAAAAGAAAATGTCCTTAGAGGACCTATGCTCCAGTAGCAAGGATATCAACTATCCGAGTTTTAGTTGCTCTAACATCCATTTATAAGTTAGAAATCCATCAGATGGATGTAAAGATAGCTTTTTTAAATGGTGACCTCGATGAAGAGGTTTATATGGAGCAACCAGAAGGTTTTATAGTTCTAAGACAAGAAAATAAGTGTGTAAATTGATCAAGTCGTTATACAGACTTAAACAAGTACCTAAGCAATGGCATGAAAAATTTGACAAAGTAGTCACCTCATATGGCTTTAAGATTAATGAATCTGATAAATGTGTATGTTCAAAATTCTCTGATAATAAAGGAGTAATTATATGTCTTTATATAGATGATATGTTAATCTTTGGTACATGTTTAGAAGTTATAAATAACACAAAACTATTCTTATCATCTAGTTTTGACATGAAGGATATGGGTGAAGCTAATGTGATTTTAGGTGTCAAGCTATTAAGAAACAATGATTGTATAACTCTATCTCAATTACATTATATTGAAAAGATACTTAAAAATTTTGATCACTATGATAAGAACTTAGTTTCTACTCCTTTTAATTCTAATACTAAGTTAATTAAAAATGAAGGTTGTAGTGTATTTTAGTTAGAGTATTTCAAGGTGATAAGTAGTCTTATGTATGCTATGATTTCTACTCGACTTGATATTGCTTTTGTAATAGGTAAATTGAGTAGATTTAAAAGTAATACAAGTTTAGATCATTGGAATGTTGTCACTAGAGTACTTGGAACTTGAGAAAACAATTAACTATGGTCTACAATTTTCTGGTTACCCTGTGTGCTTGAAGTGTATAGTAATGCAAGTTGGGTCAATGATTGGGTGCAAGTCGGCAGCTCATCTAATATACCTTGGAGTTCCGATGGCGGTTGGCAGAGTTAAAGCAACAAGTTTTCAGCCTCTTTTAGACAAGATTGAGGCCAAATCTACAGGTTGCAAGCTAGATGCCTCTCTCAGGCGAGATTGGTTTTGGTGAAACATGTGCTGGAAAGTATCCTGATCCATACCCTTGCCGCCACCCACATCCCATCGTAGGTGTTATCATCGTTGGAAAAATGGTTTGTTAATTTATTATTTTTTTTTTTTTGGGGGATAGGGTGATGGTAAGAAGTTACGTTGGCGTAGCTGGAAGGTGGTGGCCCAAACCAAGCAAGAGGGTGGGTTGGGCATTTGAAATCTATCGAAAACCGTGAAGGCTTTTCGCATCAAGGTGGCTTGGGCCTCCTGGTTCAGTGCCAGAACGAGTCTTTGGGGAACTTTTATGGCCTCCAAATGTGTTGTCGATCTGGTGGAAAATCTCCTCCCGCGGCCTGCTCCTACACCGTCTTCATTTTGGAAAAAGATTCGTTCAATGCTCCTGTGTTTAAAGCCCAAGATGCAGTGGAATCTAGCCCTAGGAGACTGTAACTTGTGGAGCATCAATTGGACGGGTCTTGGTCCCCTACAGAATTTGATTTTGGGCCCTATCCCAGCTACTCTTTGGACACTCCAAGTGAAACACTTCCTGGGCGGGAGTGGCCCCCTTCCAACCTTTATGGTGTTCCAGTTTCTACCTCAAGATGTTATAGACCACATTTTCCAGCAGGGTTTTTGCACTGTTGAAGGTCCGGATGTGCCTTTTTTGGCCTTTCACCCCGTCGGGGTCTTTCTCGGTTAGATCGGCTTGGTCGACCAGCAGAGCTTCTAGTGATCATAGAGGATGGGCACGTTGGGTGTGGCATGTGAAAATGCCACCTAGAATTTCGGTTTTCCTTTGGAAGGTCCTGCATAGTGCAATCCCAGATGATGTGGCTATCTAAAAATGTGGAATTCAACTCACTTCAAGATGTGAATGTTGTAGGCCTAGTGCAACTGATGGTCTTGCTGCTAAGACCATTCAACATTTGCTGATGGAAAGTGTCGTGGCTAAGCAGATGCGGAGATGGCTGGGTGAACAATTCAGTATTATCGTCTACTCGGCCACTTCTGTTGAAGCTAGGCTTCTTCAGTGGTGGGGAGCTTGGCATTAGAACGACAGCGCCAATCAGATTTGCAATCTCGCCCCAGGCTTCCTTATATGAGAACTTTAGAACTCGAGAAACTCTGCCCGCTATGAAGGCAAGGTCCAACTCCATCTATGATCGCTCAACACGTCCAATGGTGGATTTTAATCAGCTCTGAATCCCCTGGTATTGAACATCATCGTCCATCATCCATTCATGACTCTGGGCAGCATGGGAGACCATCAGCCAGCAGCAGGGGCAGACCACTGATCTGTTCAATCAGGCCTTTTCCTTCCAGATTTGCAGAGGTGGTGAAGTGGATCAGGCCATGCTGCAACTGGGTTAAGGTAAACTTTGATGGGTCATCCAGATCGAACCCGGGTTCATTGGGCGGCGGAGGTGTTTGCAGAGGTGATATGGGCCATTTCCTCTTCACCTTCTCCAAGGGTTATGGCGTTGGTTCAAACACCTATTCAGAGTTGCATGCAGTGCATGATCACTACGCCAAAACAACAAAAAAAGGACGGTCCAAAACCGTCTCAAATGACCAAAAAGGACGGTCATGGACCGTCGCATAGGCTGTCAAATTTTGACGTGTCCTATTACTTAAAGGACGGTTGAAAACCGTCATTCTTATTAACGAAAAAAGATGGTCATGGACCGTCCTAAAAAAGGACGGTCATGAACCATCCTTAAAATGGACTGTCATGGACCGTCTCTTATGAGCCTAAAAAGGACGGCCATGGACCGTCCTTTAAAAGGACTGTCATGAACCATCCTTTAAAAGGACTATTATAGACCGTCTCTTATGAGCCTTCAAAGGACGGTCATGGACCGTCCTTTAAATGGACAGTCATAGACCATCCTTAAAAAGGACTGTGATGGACCGTCTCTTATGAGCCTTTAAAGGACTGCCATGGACCATCCTTAAAAAGGACTATCATGGACCGTCTCGTATGAGCCTTCAAAGGACGGTCATGGACCGTCCTTTAAAAGGACTGCTATGGGCAGTCTCTTATGACCCTTAAAGGACATTTTCAAATTTGACCTGTTACAGTATTCTTCCTGATATACACCTGATATTCACCTGTTATACAATATATTTCATCACATTCACATTCACATCCATCTAAACCCAAACTACGTAAATCCATCCAAACATAAACTACATCCATCCAAACACAAACAGTCTTATCCACATTACATTCATCCACGCATAATACATATACATAAGTTTAACTTAAGTAAAAAAAAACAATCTTATCCACATTTCATCACATTCACATCCATCTAAACCCAAACTACATAAATCCATCCAAACATAAACTACATCCATCCAAACACAAACAATCTTATCCACATTACATTCATCCATGCATAATACATATAAATAAGTTTAACTTCATAAGTTTTTTTTTTTTTTTTTTTTTTTTTTTTTTTTTTTTTTAAAGGAAAAAAATTAGCAACGATTTTCTGTGTCTTTCATCTAATAAAAAAATATTCAACCAACAAAACATTATAATTCAGAATCATGAAGAATTGCAGAAACTTCATCCAAAAAAGTGGGCACTTTTTGAAAATAAAACTGATCATTAAAATAAAACTAATACGAGCAAATAATGCAAAAAAGTGTTTCAATTAATAGAAACAACAACAAAAATTAAAGCTTTGTAAAAAGGGGCATGTGTTAAAAGGGATACATTCTTATTTGTTGCCATGTGATTGGGCTACATTATTACAGCAATCGGGTTCGGGTTCGGGTTCGGGTTCGGTATGGGTTTAGGTTTGGGTTTTCAAGTTTAGGTTTAGGTTAGGGAGTTGAGATTAGGATTAGGTGTAGGTCTAAGTTTAGGGATTTGAGAATACATTCAGGTTTTAGGTTTAGGTTTAGGGTTTAGGTTATACGTTTAGGTTTAAGTTTAGGTTTTAAGCTTAGGTTAAGGTTTAGGTTTAGGTTAAGGTTTAGGTTTAGGGAATTGAGAATAGGTTAAGGTTTAGGTTTAGGAAATAGGGTTCGGGTTCGGGATCGAGTTTAACTTTGGGTTTTCAAGTTTAGGTTTAGGTTTAGGTTAGGGAGTTGAGATTAGGATTAGGTGTAGGTTTATGTTAAGGAATTTGAGAATACATTTAGGTTTTAGGTTTAGGTTTAGGTTTTAGGTTATTGGTTAAGGTTTAGGTTAAGGTTAGGTTATAGGTTTAGGTTTAGGTTTAGGTTTTAAGTTTAGGTTTAGGTTTAGGTTTAGGTTAAGGTTTAGGTTTAGGGAATTGGGAATAGGCTAAGGTTTAGGTTTAGGAAATAGGGTTCGGGTTCGGGATCGGGTTTAGGTTTGGGTTTTCAAGTTTAGGTTTAGGTTTAGGTTAGGGAGTTGAGATTAAGATTAGGTGTAGGTTTAGGTTTAGGGATTTGAGAATACATTTAGGTTTTAGATTTAGGTTTAGGTTTTAGGTTATTGGTTAAGGTTTAGGTTTTAGGTTTAGGTTAAGGTTATGTTATAGGTTACAAGTTTAGGTTATAGGTTATAGGTTAAGGTTTTAGGTCTAAGCTATATAGGTTTAGGGAATTGAGAATATGTTAAGCTTTAGGTTTAGGAAATCGGGTTCGGGTTCGGGATCGGGTTTAGGTTTGCGTTTTCAAGTTTAGGTTTAGGTTTAGGTTAGGGAATTGAGATTAGGATTAGGTGTAGGTTTAGGTTTAGGGATTTGAGAATACATTTAGGTTTTAGGTTTAGGTTTAGGTTTTAGGTTATTGGTTAAGGTTTAGGTTTTAGGTTTAGGTTAAGGTTATGTTATAGGTTATAAGTTTAGGTTATAGGTTATAGGTTAAGGTTTTAAGTCATAGGTTTTGGTTTTAAGGTTATAGGTTTAGGTTAAGGTTAAGGTTTTAGGTCTTATAAGCTATAGGTTTAGGGAATTGAGAATATGTTAAGGTTTAGGTTTAGGAAATCGGGTTCGGGTTCGGGATCGGGTTTAGGTTTGGGTTTTCAAGTTTAGGTTTAGGTTTAGGTTTCGGAAATCAGGTTCGGGTTCGGGATCGGGTTTAGATTTGTGTTTTGAAGTTTAGGTTTAGGTTTAGGTTAGGGAGTTGAGATTAGGATTAGGTGTAGGCTTAGGTTTAGGGATTTGAAAATAGGTTAAGGTTTAGGTTTAAGAATTCGGGTTCGGGTTCGCGATTGGGTTTAGGTTATGGTTTTCAGGTTTAGGTTTAGGTTTAGGTTAGGGAGTTTAGATTAGGATTAGGTGTAGGTTTAAGTTTAGGGATTTGAGAATAGGTTAAGGTTTAGGTTTTGGAAATCGGGTTCAGGTTCGGGATCGGGTTTTAGGTTTGAGTTTTCAAGTTTAGGTTTAGGTTTAGGTTAGGGAGTTGAGATTAGGATTTAGTGTAGGTTTAGGTTTAGAGATTTGAGAATACATTTAGGTTTTAGGTTATAGGTTTTGGTTTACGTTTAGGTTAAGGTTTAGGTTTAGGTTTAGGTTTAGGTTTAGGTTATAAGCTATAGGTTTAGGGAATTGAGAATAGGTTAAGGTTTAGGTTTAGGGAATCGGGTTCGGGTTTAAGATCGGGTTTAGGTTAGGGTTTTCAAGTTTAGGTTTAGGTTTAGGTTAGGGAGTTGAGATTAGCATTAGGTATAGGTTTAGGTTTAGGGATTTGAGAATACATTTAGGTTTTAGGTCATAGGTTTAGGTTTTAGGCTTAAGTTTAGGTTATAGGTTTAGGTTTAGGTTATAAGTGTAGGTTATAGGTTTAGGTTTAGGTTAGGTTATAGGTTAAGGTTTAGGGAATTGAGAATAAGTTAAGGTTTAGGTTTAGGAAATCGGGTTCGGGTTCGGGAGCGGGTTTAGGTTTGGGTTTTCAAGTTAGGTTTAGGTTTAGGTTAGGGAGTTGAGATTAGGATTAGGTGTAGGTTTAGGTTTAGGGAATTTAGAATAGGTTAAGGTTTAGGTTTAGGAAATCGGGTTCAGGTTCGAGATTGGGTTTAGGTTTGGGTTTTCAAGTTTAGGTTTAGGTTTAGGTTAGGAAGTTGAGATTAGGATTAGGTGTAGGTATAGGTTTAGGGATTTGAGAATACATTTATGTTTTAGGTTATTGGTTAAGGTTTAGGTTTTAGGTTTAGGTTAGGTCAAAGGCTTAGGTTTAGTTTATAGTTTTAGGTTTAGGTTATAAGTGTAGGTTATAGGTTTAGGTTTAAGTTAGGTTTTTGGTTAAGGTTTAGGGAATTGAGAATACTTTAAGGTTTAGGTTTAGGAAATCGGGTTCGGGATCGGGTTTAGGTTTGGGTTTTCAAGTTAGGTTTAGGTTTAGGTTAGGGAATTGAGATTAGGATTAGGTGTAGGTTTAGGTTTAGGGATTTGAAAATAGGTTAAGGTTTAGGTTTAGGAATTCGGGTTCGGGTTCGGGATTGGGTTTAGGTTTGAGTTTTCAAGTTTAGGTTTAGGTTTAGGTTAGGGAGCTTAGATTAGGATTACGTGTAGATTTAGGTTTAGGGATTTGAGAATAGGTTAAGGTTTAGGTTTAGGAAATCGGGTTCGGGTTTAGGATCGGTTTTAGGTTTGGGTTTTCAAGTTTAGGTTTATGTTTAGGTTAGGGAGTTTGGATTAGGATTAGGTGTAGGTTTAGGTTAGGAATTTGAGAATAGGTTAAGGTTTTGGTTTAGGCTTAGGTTAAGGTTTAGGTTTAGGTTATAAGCTATAGGTTTAGGGAATTTGTTGAGGGTCAAGTATTGCATATCAGACCCTAATTATTGCCTGGATTTATGAACATGATGCCGTTTAATGGCCCGCTTTAATCGTGTTGTGATGCAGAGTGTATTTGCAAGCATGGACTGAAAAAGGAAGCTTAAAGCATGGATTTAACGTTCTGAAGTCACCAGAGCAAGGGACGGACTCTATGGGACCAAGATCGACGGGTTTACACGTCAGAGATCCGAGAAAATCGAGAAACTGAAGCTCAAGTGGCCAGAAAGTCAGCCATAATGCAAGATCACATGGTTTTCACCATCCTTTCGGGCTCGAAGCTTCAGATATGGCCTAAGGGCCATAAATTAACCATAAACATTAAATTTCAACCATTAGCTTTTTTTGGAAGTGGGCTAACTGATGTATCAGCCCATGAATCTCTACTTTGGGGCCCACCTGACTCAGGATATACTTCAATTTTGGTCTCAACCCTTTGAGTGAGATTGGAAGGCGGATGAACGGAGCGAATTCCGCGTAAACATTACAGTGGACCCCACGCTGTGGTGCATGTACAACATGTACCAGCAAGTTGGCCATGCACCGGAATCGAGAGATGGGTCAGCGTGCGCTGACCCGAGCTCTCCTTCTCAAAAATGGAAATTCCATTTTTCTTTCCAGCGCCGCAAAAGGACTTGTGGACGGATTCTTGTAGGCCACCACAGTGCATCGACAGTCCGATCCGGACCGTCCATTGGAATCCCACCGATCCTCTTATCCTCGCCTAGGTGTCAGTTCGACCCCATGTAAGCTAGTGAAAGATCCTAGCCCTTGAACATAAGATGGACGGCGAAAGAAAGATCTTGTGGGCCATTATGTTTTGGATCCAAAACCATCCCTACTCGAACGGTTTTTCGAGCAGAATGCGGTGAATGGCGTGGATTTCTCAAATCAGTAATGAAGTGGGACCCACTGATCATCAAAGCTCGCGATCCATAAACTTTGTTTCGCAACAGAGACTTGCGGACGGAATTTGTGGGCCACCATCAGGGTTGAAAGTGGTCAATCCAGACCGTCCATCCTCTCTAGAAGGCCGAATCGACCGTAAAAACTAAGCTTCACCAAACCCATGCACGCACACTCAAGGGAGTCGTGATCAAATGCAGTCGGACGGTGAATCGAAGCAATCAGATGGACCACACCGAATGCAAGATAAATTCACCTCCTTGGCTGGTTTTTTGTTCTGCATTGAATAGACGGATTGGATTTCTCTGGCGACATCAATTTTGGGGCCCACAGTTAACGCAAATAAAGGCTTTCTGTTAAAGATATGTTGTCCGGCTCTGTTACATAAAGTGCGGAAAATCTCCACAGCCGACTTCATCACAGACTCTCCAGCGTCCGCATCTCTCCACATCTCAGTCGACCGCATCAACAACTATAAAAGAAAGGGGAGAAAAAGAGAGAGGCATCGATGGCTAGAGGGAGATCTGACGTGAGAGAAAGAGAGAGAGACAAAAAATTTTATTTTGAATGTTGTTTTCTTCTGAAATTTTTGATGAGATCTAGTCCATCCATGTGTGGCTAAACCTCTTAGCTAGGGCTAAGAGGTGAAGCTTGTGGCGTGATGGGAGCTTCTACAGGTTTGATTTGAACTGAACTAATTGATTCTAGTTTGATTTAAGAAATTCTTTTAGTCATTAATGGTTTGTTGTGATTTAAATTACAGTAGATCTGTGATGGCTTGAATAATTCCTTTCCTTTTATTTTGATGTTAGGAAACACTGTTGTTCGCCATCGTCTCATGGACATGGTTGGATGATGGAATCCTTCCTAACACTCATATATCTTTTGATTAGTTATGGATTGGTCTAAGTTCTGTTGTTTACCTTGTCTCTTAGGCATGGATTTGTGATGGAATCATACCTAATTCTTATACCTTTCATCTCTTGAAAACTATATCAAGTAAGTTCAGTATAATATCCATGAAGCAGGCATAAGATCTCCCTGATCTCTACAAGTTGATCCTCTGAATCCCTAGTTCCCTCTCTCTGAATTCTTTAAGTTTAGATTAATATTTCACCATTATTCCTCAAATCTCAATTGGTTTAGATTTCATCTTAGCCTAGTTATAGATCTGGTTATTTTCAGATAACGTACAGATTTCAATCCATGTGGATTCGACCTCGGTCTTACCGAGTTTATTACTACATCACAACCCTATACTTGGGGAGTGAACAAGTTTTTGGCGCCGTTGCCGGGGATTGACGGCTACGTTTCCTGAAGTTAACTAGTTTTAGGATTAGTTTAAGATTATGACTTTTCTGATTTTTAGAGTTTATTTTTAGAATTTTCTAAATTCCAAGTTTTCCTTTAATTTTTAGAAATTTTCTATTTAAAGTAACTTTCTATTTTTAGATAGTTTTTCCTTTTTAAAAACTAACCCAACTTTCTTATTTTGTTGGATTCTAAGAAAGGTTTCTAAATTGGTAATTTCTCTTTTCCTTACTATTTCTAGATTATGATTCCTTTTTAGCAAGTTTCTAATTCTAACTCTTTTAGAATCTAATTTTGTTTCCTATTTTATTTTTAGAATTTTTCTATTTAAAGACTTTCTGTTTAGAAACTAACTTTAGACCTTTTAGAAATTTCTAATTCGGTACGCTCTTTCTAAACTTCTACTTTCTAATTTAGGAATTCTTCCTTGTTTCTTTTTATTTCTATCATTCTTTTTCTTAGGATATTATTGTTAGAAACTAACTTGTTTTGTTTTATTTTGCAGGTTTTAATTTAGGAACTCCAATTTGGTAACTTCCTCCCAACCCTCTCTTTCTTTTTAGATTTTTATTTCCCTTCTTAGGATTAGGCTTAGAATTTAATTGAGGGTTGTGAGTGTTTCATGCCCAAGTAGGCTCGTGACAACACTCGACATCTCTTGACTGAAGGAGGATTAGTTGAGGGGTTAACTGTCCATCGCAGGATTAGACACCGCTCGAATTCCCTTGAGTTAATTGAGGATATGGCTGGAAATCAACCTCGTCTACCCCAGCCTAGGGTAGAAGATGTCCAGGATGAGAATGAGGTGCATCAAGCACCCCTGCCTCGTACCTTACGAGATTACTTATAACCGGCGGGGGTGAGTACGCCCTCATGCATGGTTTTTCAGGAGAATGCGGGACATATAGATATCAAGCCAGGGGTGATCCAACTCCTTCCTAAATTTCATGGGCTTGAGTCAAAGAATCCATATCTACATCTGAAAGAGTTCGATGAGATCATGACTACCCTATACTTTCCTAACGTGTCTGATGACACAGTCAGGTTAAAACTCTTTCCCTTTTCTTTGAAAGAGAAAGCCAAGACGTGGTTACATTCACTACGTCCTCAATCTATTGGCAGATGGAATGACATGACAAGGGAGTTCATTAAAAAGTTTTTTCCATGTCATAAGACGAACACCCTTAGGAAGTCGATCATGAACTTCGCCCAAAGGAAAGATGAAACATTCTTTCAATGTTGGGAGCGGTTCAAAGATCTTGTCAGTTCAAGCCCACAACATGGTTTTGAAACGTGGCGTATCACGAACTTTTTCTACGATGGACTGACATCTCCCATGCACCAATTAGTTGAGGCAATGTGTAATGGGGAGTTTATGAATAAAGGTGTCGATGAGGTGTGGGACTACTCTGATAAACTTGCTGAGAACACACAAACATGGGACATCTCCCCTAGACCGAGTGCTACGCCTAGGCCGACTCATTCCAAAGAAAAAGGTGGAATGTACCTCCTAAAAGAGGATGATGATATTAACGCCAAGGTAGCCAATCTCACTCGAAAACTCGAGGCCATGGAATTAAAGAAGGATAAGACCAAGGAAATTGTTTGTAGTATTTGTGGTTGCAACATTCACACTACTGAGAATTCCCCAACTATATCTGCCTTTCAAGAGGTATTGAATGAGCAATCCAATGCTGTAAGCAATTACCAAAGACCTTTCAGTGGGCCCACTTCTAACGCATACAATCCTGGTTGGAGAAATCATCCAAACTTCAGTTGGAGGAATGGACAAACCGCTACACCTCAAGGTTTCCTAAATCAAAATCCAACTCAAGAGAAACCTCAAGAGGATTCGGTTCTAAAACATTTTCAAAAGCAAGAGCTTTTCAATCAAGGTATGCTACAAGCTTTCCAAGACCTTACAAAAGCAATACAAGGACTTAAGGCTGAAAATACAATTGGGAACAAGGGGAGCTTCCCAGCTCAACCTCTTCCCAATCCTAAACCGCAATATGAAGTTAGCGACCCAAGCTCTTCAAATCAAATGGAGCAAGCTAAATCCATCATCACTCTTAGGAGTGGGAAGATCATTGGCAAAACCATTCCGGTTAGGGCTGAAAAGCCTAAGAACCCAGAAGTGGATAAAGAAGATGGATCTAGCCATGCCCCACCAGAGTTAAAACCGGAACCTCAAGGGAAGCCGGTTGCTCCATTTCCCCAACGGTTGGTTGCACCAAAACCTCTCTCTAACTCTTAGGATATTCTAGAGGTGTTGAAACAAGTGAAGGTCAACATTCCTCTACTTGATGTCGTGAAACAAATACCTTCCTATGCCAAATTCTTGAAAGACTTATGTACAACCAAAAGACGGCAAAATATTCAAAAGAAAATCTTCCTGACTGAGAAAGTGAGTGCCATCCTAAAGCAAGATGTGCCGCAAAAATTCAAAGACCCCGGTAGCCCAACTATATCATGTGTAATTGGGGACTATCGAATTGATCATGCACTTCTTGACTTAGGAGCGAGCGTTAATCTTATTCCCTACTCGGTATACAAACAGTTGGGTTTAGGTAAATTAAAACCCACCTTAACCACACTACAACTTGTTGATCGCTCTGTTCATGTACCAAGAGGGATAATTGAGGATGTGTTGGTCCAAGTTGATCGATTTTACTACCCAGTAGATTTTATCATCCTGGATACCGAACCCATCAACAATACAAGCACTCAGATTCCCGTCATTCTTGGTCGCCCATTCCTTGCCACTTCAAACGCAATTATTAATTGCAGGAATGGTGTCATGAGTATGTCTTTCGGGAATATGACATTACAAATGAATATCTTTTTCAACACTGGCAGACGGGTAGAGGAAGTTGACGATATTCATGATATTAACATGATTGACACTTTCGTGGAAGATAGGACACCCCTTACCTTATCCTCTGATCCTCTAGAGACGTGCCTGGCCCACTTCCATGAGTTCGATGATGACATAATTAGGGAGACGTGTGTCATGCTTGATGCGGTACCGGTACTTGAAGTTAACCAGTGGAGGCCTCAATTTGAAAAGTTACCCCAAACTGATGAAGTGCCTCTACCGTCTAACCTCAAGCCACCGAAGCTTGACCTAAAACCTTTGCCCTATGATTTAAAATATGCATACTTAGGTCAAGATGAGACATACCCGGTGGTGATTTCTGCCCACCTTGAGAAAGAACAAGAGAGTATGCTCATATCTACTCTCCTGGAGCATAAGGGAGCCCTTAGATGGACAATCGCGGACCTCAAGGGAATTGACCCCTCGATTTGTACTCACCGCATATATCTTGAGGATAATGCGAAGACCGCTCGACAACCACAACGTAGACTAAATCCAAACATGAAGGAAGTGGTTAAGGCCGAGGTTCTTAAACTATTGGATGTGGGTATCATATACCCTATATCTGATAGTCAATGGGTGAGTCCAACTCAGGTGGTTCCTAAGAAGTCCGGGATCACCATCGTAGCCAATGCCAATAATGAACTCATGCCGACTAGAGTCACTACTGGTTGGAGGATGTGCATTGACTACAGGAAATTAAATACCGTCACGAGGAAAGACCACTTTCCTTTGCCCTTCATTGATCAAATCTTGGAAAGGTTAGCTAGTCATTCCTATTACTGTTTCCTTGATGGGTATTCGGGCTACAACCAGATAGAGATCGCCCCTGAAGATCAAGAAAAGACTACGTTTACATGTCCTTACGGCACCTTTGCTTACCGAAGGATGCCGTTTGGACTATGTAATGCTCTTGCCACCTTCCAGCGATGTATGATGAGTATATTTTCTGACATGGTGGGGCAATATTTAGAGGTCTTCATGGATGATTTCTCTGTCTTCGGTCCATCTTTCAGCGAGTGCTTGGAAAGTCTTAAATGTGTGCTAAAAAGATGTGAAGAAAAGAACTTGATACTTAATTGGGAGAAGTGCCATTTCATGATTCAGAAGGGAATTGTCCTTGGACACATTATTTCATCCAAAGGAATCGAGGTGGATAAGGCAAAGATCGATCTTATCTCTAACCTACCTCCACTCAAGAACATAAGGGACATGCGATCCTTCTTAGGACACGCCGGGTTTTACAGAAGATTCATAAAGGACTTTAGTCTCATCTCTCGTCCTCTATGTAATCTACTTCAAAAGGATGCACCATACAAGTGGACTAAACCATGTCAGGAAGCTTTCACTAAGCTTAAGGGCATATTGACTAGTGCACCCATCATACAGCCACCTGACTGGAGCACTCCTTTTGAACTTATGTGCGACGCGTCAGATTATGCTCTTGGGGCAGTTCCAAGCCAAAGAAAAGATAAGAAACTCTACGTTATTTATTACGCAAGTAAGACTCTAAATCCTGCCCAAGTGAACTACTCGACTACGGAAAAGAAACTCTTAGCCGTAGTGTTCGCCTTGGACAAATTTAGGTCCTACTTGATCGGATCCAAGATCATTATTTACACTGATCACGCAGTACTTAAGTATCTTCTGTCTAAGAATGATGCAAAGCCCCGCCTGATACGATGGATCCTCCTACTCCAGGAATTTGACCTAGAGATAAAAGATAAAAAGGGAGTAGAGAACATAGTGGCTGACCATCTTTCTCGCCTTAATCCCTCTGATTCCCTTGAGACGACGCACATTAATGACATGTTCCCTGACGAACAGTTGTTCAGAGTCTCTCATTCACCTTGGTTCGCTGATATCGCTAATTATCTTGCCACAGGTTCCATACCAACACATTGGACTGCGCAAGATAAGAAGAAATTTTTTACCGAGGTGCGCAACTTCTTCTGGGATGATCCATACTTGTTTAAATATTGCCTAGACCAAATCTTGAGGAGATGTGTGTCAGACGATGAGCATCAGAGTGTCATCTCCTTCTGTCACTCACAGGCCTGTGGTGGTCACTTTTCTACAAAAAAGACCACGACCAAAATTCTGCAGTGTGGCTTCTATTGGCCCACTATGTTCAGGGACACTCATGAGTTTTGCAAAGCTTGTGAGCGTTGTCAGAAATTGGGAGCATTGTCCCGTCGAAATATGATGCCCTTGAATCCCATTCTTATCATAGAGGCATTTGATTGCTGGGGCATCGATTTCATGGGGCCATTCCCCCAATCTTTTGAGAATTTATATATTTTGCTTGCTGTAGACTATGTCACCAAATGGGTCGAAGCGATTCCGTGTCGAACTAATGACCATCGCACAGTCATTAAATTCCTAAAAGAAAACATCCTTTCCTTATTCAGAACGCCTCGAGCTATCATTAGTGATGGAGGCTCACACTTTTGTAATAGACCATTTGAGAGTTTAATGAAGAAATACGGTACCTCTCATAAGGTAAGCACCCCATACCACCCACAGACAAGTGATCAAGATGAGATTTCTAATAGAAAGAATAAGCACATTTTGGAGAAAACGGTTAACCCTGATCGTAAAGACTGGTCAATCCGATTGACCGAGCCTTATGGGCTTACCGTACTGCTTTTAAAACCCCTATTGGAATATCTCCCTTTAGACTCGTCTATGGGAAGTCTTGCCACTTGCCTGTGGAGTTGGAACATAGATCCTACTGGGCGATCAAAAATCTATATTTCAATCTGAACAATGCTGGCACGCTACGCAAACTTCAATTAAATGAACTTGAAGAAATCCAGAACGACACGTACGAGAACTCGAGAATTTACAAAGACAGGATGAAGGCGTTTCATGATCAACATATTCTACGAAAATTATTCACGCCAGGCCAGAAAGTCCTTTTGTATAACTCTCGATTACATCTCTTTCCAGGTAAGCTTCGATCTCGTTGGACCGGCCTTTTTACTGTTATCACTACATATCCTCATGGGGCCGTCGAGATAAGAGACCCCGACAATGGCAAGGAGTTCAAAGTAAATGGACATCGCTTAAAGCCATTTGTCGAGAAATTTGATTCAGAGGACATGTCCATGCCTCTGACTAATCTTGTTTACCAGGAATGATCTCTTAGTCTGATGGAGGTATAGGTAGGTTTCCTGTTTGCATAGGACTAGGGTAGTCGCTTTGGTCTGGCTGAAGACGTTAAACTTAGCGCTCCTGGGAGGCAACCCAGCTTTTCATTTCATTTTCCTAGCCAGTTAATTTAATGTTTATGGGTAACATTGCTGCAAACCCTCACGAGACTACAACTCATCCACTAGGGGCAACCTAGGGTTTTAAAGGCTTGTTGCATACGCTAAATGCAATCGAAAGCACTTGCGAAAGTGGTATAGGTAGGATTTTGTTTTGTTATTTTTGTTGGTTTCACTCTTGTATTGACCTGCTCTCTCCTAGCAATCTCTTAAAAGATCTCTCTCGATTCGTTATCCAGGTACTATCTTCCCATCACTTTTTCTTTACTGTCATTGTCCCATGTGCATTGCATGTTTATATCTTTTATATTGAGGACAATGTAGATTTTAGGTTGGGGGTGGGAGATTAGGTAACCTAATCAGTGTTTTCTTGGTCTTGAGCAAAAATTGTGAAAATTTTTAAAATTTTTTCTGAACTTTCTTGTACATTCGAAGTGATCTTGACGGTCATGTAGTGCACTAGAATTTCAAGATACGTGATGTTGGTAATTTATGACTCTTGAATTCAGTGTCTGTTAGATTTCACAGTTAAGTTTGAACTGTTAATCCATGATTAGAAGTTTTAAACATTGATTGAGTCATGATTTCACATGTCACATCTTGCTTTCACATTAAGGGTTCAGTTTGATATTGAAGGACTAACTTGGTGACCACTAAGCTTGAAAGGAACCAACCTGAAAAATTGAAAGGATCGGATGAATAATCTTCACCATAGGTTTGCTCCCTATAGGTGGGGATTCGATTCCCCATGGATGATATGTGAAAAGGGGTAAGTGTACGGTCTTCACCATAGGTTTGCTCCCTATAGGTGAGGATGTGATTTCCCTCCATGGCGTTACTTTAAAAAAATAAAAAAATAAAAAAAAAACTAGAAGAAGGAAAAGCTGATTTGTAAGGCAAGTTCTAGCTCACGTTTTGGTTGTCCTGAATGCTCATTCAATCACCAATGATATCATAAAATAACGGATTGAATCTTAATTACACTATACACCCATGGAACTCGATGTTTGGAATTTTTTTAATTGATGGATGAACACGTTGAACTTGATTATGAAGTTTACCGTGTGCTTGAGTCTAGGAAAGAATAATGCCCAACATTCATGAATCGTAGATTTCTCGTATCTGAATCGTTTTTTCAAGATTTCACTTGGTTGTATAGAAATTGCCCTGTAATTCTCAACTTATTTTTCACATATTTTTCTCGGGACTAGCAAAATGCTAGTTGGGAGTTGTGTTGAGGATCAAATATTGCATATCAGACCCTAATTATTGCATGGATTTATGAACATGATGCCGTTTAATGGCCCGCTTTAATCGTGTTGTGATGCAGAGTGTATTTACAAGCATGGACTGAAAAAGGGAGCTTAAAGCATGGATTTAACGTTCTGAAGTCACCAGAGCAAGGGACGGACTCTATGGGACCAAGATCGACGGATTTACACGTCAGAAATCCGAGAAAATCGAGAAACTAAAGCTCAAGTGGCCAGAAAGTCAGCCATAATGCAAGATCACATGGTTTTCACCATTCTTTCGGGCTCGAAGCTTCAGATATGGCCTGAGGGCCATAAATTAACCGTAAACATTAAAATTCAACCATTAGATCTTTTTGGAAGTGGGCCAACTGATGTATTAGCCCATGAATCTCTACTTTGGAGCCCACCTGACATCAGGATATACTTCAATTTTGGTCTCAACCCTTTGAGTGAGATTGGAAGGTGGATGAATAGAGCGGATTCCGCATAAACATTACAGTGGACCCCATGCTGTGGTGCATGTACACCATGTACCAGCAAGCTAGCCATGCACCGGAATCGAGAGATGGGTCAGCGTGCGCTGACCCGAGCTCTCCTTCTCAAAAACGGAAATTCTGTTTTTCTTTCCAGCGCCGCATAAGGACTTGCGGATGGATTCTTGTGGGCCACCACAGTGCATCGACGGTCCGATCCGGACCGTCCATTGGAATCCCACCGATCCTCTTATCCTCACCTAGGTGTCAGTTCGACCCCATGTAAGCTAGTGAAAGATCCTAGCCGTTGAACATAAGATGGACGGCGAAAGAAAGATCTCGTGGGCCATTATGTTTTGGATCCAAAACCATCCCTACCCGAACGGTTTTTCGAGCAGAATGCGGTGGATGGCGTGGATTTCTCAAATCAGCAATGAAGTGGGACCCACCGATCATCAAAGCTCGCGGTCCGTAAACTCTGTTTCGCAACAGAGACTTGCGGAAGGAATTTGTCAGGGCTGAAAGTGGTTAATCCGGACCGTCCATCCTCTCCAGAAGGCCGAATCGACCGCAAAAACTAAGCTTCACCAAACCCATGCACTCACACTCAAGAGAGTCATGATCAAATGTAATCGGACGGTAAATTGAAGCAATCAGATGGACCACACCGAATGCAAGATAAATTCACCTCCTTGGCTGGTTTTTCCTTTTGCATTGAATAGACGGATTGGATTTCTCTGGCGACATCAATTTTGGGGCCCACAGTTAACGCAGATAAAGGCTTTCTGTTAAAGATACGCTTTCTGGCTCTGTTACACAAAGTGCGGAAAATCTCCGCAGCCGACTTCATCACGGACTCTCCAGTGTCTGCATCTCTCCACATCTCAGTCGATCGCATCAACAACTATAAAAGAAAGGGGAGAAAATGAGAGAGGCATCGACGGCTGGAGGGAGATCTGACGTGAGAGAAAGAGAGAGAGAGACAAAAATTTTTATTTTGAATGTTGTTTTCTTCTGAAATTTTTGATGAGATCTAGTCCATCCATGAGAGGTGAAGCTTGTGGCGTGATGAGATCTTCTACAGGTTTGATTTGAACTGAACTGATTGATTCTAGTTTAATTTAAGAAATTCTTTTAGTCATTAATGGTTTGTTGTGATTTAAATTACAGTAGATCTGTGATGGCTTGAATAATTCCTTTCCTTTTATTTTGATATTAGGAAACACTATTGTTCGCCATCGTCTCATGGACATGGTTGGATGATGGAATCCTTCCTAACACTCATACTTCTTTTGATTGGTTATGGATTGGTATAAGTTCTGTTGTTTACCTTGTCTCTTAGGCATGGATTTGTGATGGAATCATACCTAATTCTTATACCTTTCATCTCTTGAAAACTATATCAAGTAAGTTCATTATAATATCCATGAAGCAGGCATAAGATCTCCCTGATCTCTACAAGTCGATCCTCTGAATCCCTAGTTCCCTCTCTCTGAATTCTTTAAGTTTAGATTAATATTTCACCATTATTCCTCAAATCTCAATTGGTTTAGATTTCATCTTAGCCTAGTTCTAGATCTGGTTATTTTCAGATAACGTACTGGTTTCAATCCCTGTGGATTCGACCTCGGTCTAACCGAGTTTATTACTACATCACAACCCAATACTTGGGGAGTGAACAAAATTTATAATAGGTTAAGGTTTAGGTTTAGGAAATCGGGTTCGGGTTCGGGTTCGGGATCGGGTTTAGGTCTGGGTTTTCAAGTTTAGGTTTAGGTTTAGGTTTAGGAAATCGGGTTCGGGTTCGGGATCGGGTTTAGGATTGTGTTTTGAAGTTTAGGTTTGGGTTTAGGTTAAGGAGTTGAGATTAGGATTAGGTGTAGGTTTAGGTTTAGGGATTTGAAAATAGGTTAAGGTTTAGGTTTAAGAATTCGGGTTCGGGATTGGGTTTAGGTTTGGGTTTCCAGGTTTAGGTTTAGGTTAGGGAGTTTAGATTAGGATTAGGTGTAGGTTTAAGTTTAGGGATTGGAGAATAGGTTAAGGTTTAGGTTTTGGAAATCAGGTTCACGTTCGGGATCGGGTTTTAGGTTTGGGTTTTCAAGTTTAGGTTTAGGTTTAGGTTAGGGAGTTGCGATTAGGATTAGGTGTAGGTTTAGGTTTAGGGAATTGAGAATAGGTTAAGGTTTAGGTTTAGGAAATCGGGTTCGGGTTCGAGATCGGGTTTAAGTTTGGATTTTCAAGTTTAGGTTTAGGTTTAGGTTAGGGAGTTGAGATTAGGATTAGGTGTAGGTTTAGGTTTAGAGATTTGAGAATACATTTAGGTTTTTGGTTATAGGTTTTGGTTTACGTTGAGGTTATAGGTTTAGGTTAAGGTTTAGGTTTAGGTTTAGGTTATAACCTATGGGTTTAGGGAATTGAGAATAGGTTAAGGTTTAGGTTTAGGGAATCGGGTTCGGGTTCGGGATCGGGTTTAGGTTTGGGTTTTCAAGTTTAGGTTTAGGTTTAGGTTAGCGAGTTGAGATTAGCATTAGGCGTAGGTTTAGGTTTAGGGATTTGAGAATACATTTAGGTTATAGGTCATAGGTTTAGGTTTTAGGCTTAAGTTTAGGCTATAGGTTTAGGTTTAGGTTATAAGTGTAGGTTATAGGTTTAGGTTTAGGTTAGGTTATAGGTTAAGGTTTAGGGAATTGAGAATAAGTTAAGGTTTAGGTTTAGGAAATCGAGTTCAGGTTCGGGATCGGGTTTAGGTTTGGGTTTTCAAGTTAGGTTTAGGTTTAGGTTAGGGAGTTGAGATTAGGATTAGGTGTAGGTTTAGGTTTAGGGAATTGAGAATAGGTTAAGGTTTAGGTTTAGGAAATCGGGTTCGGGTTCGAGATCGGGTTCAGGTTTGGGTTTTCAAGTTTAAGTTTAGGTTTAGGTTAGGGAGTTGAGATTAGGATTAGGTGTAGGTATAGGTTTAGGGATTTGTGAATACATTTAGGTTTTAGGTTATTGGTTAAGGTTTAGGTTTTAGGTTTAGGTTAGGTCAAAGGCTTAGGTTTAGGTTATAGGTTTAGGTTTAGGTTATAAGTGTAGGTTATAGGTTTAGGTTTAAGTTAGGTTTTTGGTTAAGGTTTAGGGAATTGAGAATACGTTAAGGTTTAGGTTTAGGAAATCGGGTTCGGGATCGGGTTTAGGTTTGAGTTTTCAAGTTAGGTTTAGGTTTACGTTAGGGAGTTGAGATTAGGATTAGGTGTAGGTTTAGGTTTAGGGATTTGAAAATAGGTTAAGGCTTAGGTTTAGGAATTCGGGTTCGGGTTCGGGATTGGGTTTCGGTTTGGGTTTTCAAGTTTAGGTTTAGTTTTAGGTTAGGGAGTTTAGATTAGGATTACCTGTAGGTTTAGGTTTAGGGATTTGAGAATAGGTTAAGGTTTAGGTTTAGAAAATCGGGTTCGGGTTCCGGATCGGGTTTAGGTTTGGGTTTTCAAGTTTAGGTTTAGGTTTAGGTTAGGGAGTTTAGATTAGGATTAGGTGTAGGTTTATGTTAGGAATTTGAGAATAGGTTAAGGTTTTGGTTTTGGTTTAGGTTTAGGTTAAGGTTTAGGTTTAGGTTATAAGCTATAGGTTTAGGGAATTTAGAATAGGTTAAGGTTTAGGTTTAGGAAATCGGGTTCGGGTTTGGGATCGGGTTTAGGTTTGGGTTTTCAAGTTTAGGTTTAAGTTTAGGTTAGGGAGTTGAGATTAGGATTAGGTGCTGATGTAGGTTTTGGGTTTCGAGAATATATTTAGGTTTTAGGTTTAGCTTATAGGTTATAGGTTCAGGTTTAGGTTTAGGTTAAGGTTAAGGTTAAAGTTTAGGTTTTAGGTTTAGGGAATTGAGAATAGGTTAAGGTTTAGGTTTAGGAAATCGGGTTCGAGTTCGGGATCGGGTTTAGGTTTGGGTTTTCAAGTTTAGGTTTACGTTTAGGTTAGGGAGTTGAGATTAGGATTAGGTGTAGGTTTAGGTTTAGGGATTTGAAAATAGGTTTAGGTTTAGGTTTAAGAATTCGGGTTCGGGTTCGGGATTGGGTTTAGGTTTGGGTTTTGAAGTTTAGGTTTAGGTTTAGGTTTGGGAGTTTAGATTAGGATTAGGTGTGGGTTTAAGTTTAGGGATTTGTGAATAGATTAAGGTTTAGGTATAGGAAATCGAGTTCGGGTTCAGGATCGAGTTTTACGTTTGGGTTTTCAAGTTTAGGTTAGGGAGTTGAGATTAGGATTAGGTGTAGGTTTATGTTTAGAGATTTGAGAATACATTTAGGTTTTAGGTCATAGGTTTTGGATTACGTTAAGGTTATAGGTTTAGGTTTAGGTTATAAGCTATAGGTTTAGGGAATTGAGAATAGGTTAAGGTTTAGTTTTAGGGAATCGGATTCGGGTTCGAGATCGGGTTTAGTTGTAAGTTTAGGTTTAGGGATTTGAAAATAGGTTAAGGTTTAGGTTTAGGAATTCAGGTTCGGGTTCGGGATTGTGTTTAGGTTTGGGTTTTCAAGTTTAGGTTTAGGTTTAGGTTAGGGAGTTTAGATTAGGATTTGGTGTAGGTTTAAGTTTAGGGATTTGAGAATAGGTTAAGGTTTAGGTTTAGGAAATCGGGTTCGGATTCGGGATCGGGTTTTATGTTTGGGTTTTCAAGTTTAGGTTTAGGTTTAGGTTAGGGAGTTAAGATTAGGATTAGGTGTCAGTTTAGGTTTAGATATTCGAGAATACATTTAGGTTTTAGGTCATAGATTTTGGTTTAGGTTAAGTTATAGGTTTAGGTTAAGGTTTAGGTTATAAGCTATAGGTTTAGGGAATTAAGAATAGGTTAAGGTTTAGGTTTAGGGAATCGGGTTCGGGTTCGGGATCGGGTTTAGGTTTGGGTTTTCAAGTTTAGGTTTAGGTTTAGGTTAGGGAGTTGAGATTAGGATTAGGTTTAGGTTTAGGTTTAGGGATTTGAGAATACATTTAGGTTTTAGGTCATAGGTTTAGGTTTAGGGAATTGAGAATAGGTTAAGGTTTAGGTTTAGGAAATCGGGTTCGGGTTCGGGATCGAGTTTACGTTTGGGTTGTCAAGTTAGGTTTAGGTTTAGGTTAGGGAGTTAAGATTAGGATTAGGTGTAGGTTTAGGTTTAGGGATTTGAGAATAGGTTAAGGTTTAGGTTTAGGAATTCGGGTTCGGGTTCGGGATTGGGTTTAGGTTTGGATTTTCAAGTTTAGGTTTAGGTTTAGGTTAGGGAGTTTAGATTAGGATTAGGTGTAGGTTTAGGTTTAGGGATTTGTGAATAGGTTAAGGTTTAGGTTTAGGAAATCGGGATCGGGTTTTAGGGTTGGGTTTTCAAGTTTAGGTTTAGGTTTAGGTTTAGGCTAGGGAGTTGAGATTAGGATTAGGTGTAGGTTTATGTTTTGAGATTTGAGAATACATTTAGGTTTTAGGTTATAGGTTTTGGTTTAGGTTAAGGTTATAGGTTTAGGTTAAGGTTTAGGTTTAGGTTTAGGTTTAGGTTTAGGTTATAAGCTATAGGTTTTGGGATTTGAGAATAGGTTTAGGTTATAAGTTTAGGTTAAGGTTATAAGTATAGGTTTAGGTTATAAGTATAGGTTTTGGGATTTGAGAATAGGTTTAGGTTAAGGTTATAAGTTTAGGTTAAGGTTATAAGTATAACTTTTGGGATTTGAGAATAGGTTTAGGTTATAGGTTATAAGTTTAGGTAATTGAGAATAGGTTTAGGTTATAGGTTTAGGGTGTGGTTTAGGTTAAGGGTGTGGTCCCTGCAAATACAGATATAAACACGGCCTGTCCAAATGGTCAGGCCCTCCAATGTTGTCCATAGGAAATGGACAGCTTCATCATGGTCATAACAGCGGTTCCCACCTTCCAGGGACTCATGCTCATTTGGATAGCTCCAACGCACATCTAGGTCTACTCCATTAATTTCGAGCAAATACATAAACACGGCCTGTCCAAATGATCAGGCCCCTCCAATGTTGTCCATAGGAAATGGACAGCTTCATCATGGTCATAACAGCAGTTCCCACCTTCCACGGACCCCCGCCCAACACCCGAATAGCTCCAACGCACATCCGGGTCTACTCTATCAATTTCGAGCTAATACATTTAAAAATAACATAAATATATTTAAAAGCATCTGGATACCTGGGGAAGGCCTCCCATATTTGTATTGTTGGTTACTCATCCATTTGTCTACAAGCCACAATCGACCAACAATTTCTATCGCTACCTATACTCTGAAACCAACACAAATATAACTGGTAAACAATATAAGGAATAAGAAAAAATGAATTTACCTGTACACATGATTAGTTGTAGGTTTTAGGTTATAGGTTATAGCTTTAGGGAATTGAGAATAGGTTAAGGTTTAGGTTTAGGAAATCAAGTTCGGGTTCGGGATCGGGTTTAGGTTTAGGTTCGGCCCCTCCAATGCTCTCCATAGGAAATTGACAGTCTTTCATCCATCCCTGCATACATACATACATACATATACACACACATAAATTCATCCATGCATGTATGCATGCATACACACACATGCATAATTTGTCTATCCATGTATGCATGCATATGTTTCATCCATCCATGCGTGCATGCATACATATACACACATACATACATGTGTTTTATCATAAAACCATGCATGATGCATCCATATAAAAAAAATTAATGGAATTTTTTTTATATAAACAGATTTTTTTTTTTAATATTATTATATACAAAAACTGATTTCCCACCAACAAATGCAACCTATTGATCATAATCATAGACCATAAATAAAAAAACATTGAAATAAAACAAATATCTATATAAAAAAAAAAAGTTGCAATTATTCTAATTCTTATTAAACAGATTTTTTAGAAAAAAAATACAAATAATTGAAATTTTTCAAAAAATTGAGAGATGAACATGCTTCATCATCATATTAAAAAATGGGGCCCCAAATACTTACTTTAGAAAAGAAAATTTCCCCTATTTTCCCAAATTTTCCATTTCGATCTTTTTTGGCCTAAATCCATGTCAATGCATGAGAATCACACATAAACATGGATTTTAAGCAAAATGCATGAGGGGAATACATTTATTGTCATGGAGGGACTAAGATAACCCGACTTTAATGACAACAATGCGGGTATAAATGGACAAACGTAAGGTGGTGGCACTACACTATCCATGCTTCTAGAGGCATTGGAGCCGGTCCCACATCTTATCTACCAAAAATAGAAATGAACAAATGCCCCCTTAAGAGCCTAACATAATATATCTGGGCTTGCTTGTTCCTTGTAGTTGAGAGTAATTTTCTCTAACTTTTAAAGGGATGTGAATGAAATTGTTATACCCTCAAGGAGGGAGTGATGAGAGAATCACTCATGATCAGTTGTACATTCTGATCCTCTAGAACTATATCTTTTTTTTTTTTTTTTCTTGTTTTAATAATATTAGTAATCTTTCTATAGAACTATATAGTATGTTGGCCAATAATTGGTGGCAATCCCATAGGAACAAATGCCCCCCTAAGAGCCTAACAATTGGTGGCAATCCCATTGGAAACCATCTCAACTCCTTGTTAGCCAATAAAAAGAATCACTTAAAACTGGAGAAATTAGAAATTTTACTTGTCCCAGTTGATATCCCTATGACCAATGGATTGACTTGGAGGAGGAGAAAATCTATGGATGACAAAATAAAATTTTGCTGAAATTTTTTAGTAGATAACACAAAGATAGCTACAACTTACAGTTAATATATTGGAAATGAGCACATGCCACCACCCGTAAAAAAGCTTCCACATGTGTTGCAAGTGGAGCAGCTCCAGATAAAATAAGTCGTACTTTTCCACCTAATCCTTGTTTTACCTAAAGAAAGCATGGAAATAAAGGTTACGGAAGCATACAATGGTTTTTATTCAAAGCCGCTATTATGATCAATAACAAAATTAGGGTACGTAGTATCTGCTGATGGACAATGGCAACCTTGCTGAAAACTACTTTGTCAAAAAGTGGTGTTGCCTCTACATGTTTAGATCCCTTCCGCATGTTATGTTGTTTGCTGAAGCATTTCCAAATTATAGATGAAAACAACTCGAAGTTGGGTGAAATCAAGAAACAGAATAGTAACAAAAAGGAAAAGGAGGGCACAATGCAATGAGCAGACAACAAAAAGGAAAAAAATGGAATATAGTGATGTCGAGGACCCTAGGCAGATTATTCCAAGTAGGAATGTGGGACTAAGCTTCCTATCGAGATATTCTTTGAGGGATAAATTGATCATGTTCTTTCTATTAAGAATACAAGTTGCAGAACTTACTCTGCATATGCGATGTTAAACAATGTATGCTTCAAGAAACCTCCTAAAGAAATCTTCTATGTGAGACCTGGAAAAAGAATAACAATGGTTTAAGAACACATCCATAGGAAGAAGTAAGATCAAAAGTTCCATTCTCTTTTTATGGTGAACAACTAGTGCAAGATAGAGTATAGACCATAGAGATTAACAAACTTGAAGCATGCAAGAGAGACAGTAGCTTACAAATCTTCCTCAATGATGGGACACTTCAAAAATAACAGAGTCAACCCAGCTCTTGGAGCTGTGAACAGATCAGCACTTCTAATATGAGATTAGAGTTCCTATTGATTTGTGCTTTGAAAATACAAATCAAACAATCTCAGTGTTGACGATTTGTTGAAAAAAAAATATATGAATACAAAATATCCATTAGGGCAATGGATATGGATCCCAATAAAAAGCAAAGGCCTAGTGAATCCTTAGCTAAGATGGCCAAGGAATTCATTTCTCTTGACACTTGCGTAATGCAAATTATAATTCAATTGGACTCGTATTTGGAAAAAGGATATCAGGTAACAAATTTTGTCAACACATAATATCATGTGCTAGATAAAAAAAAAAAAAAAAAAGGTAGGGCATAACATTATAAGAATATACACAAAAGGATAAGAGAATATAGAAGGCAATGAAATTATTTAGTTATGCTTTTACCATAGCAAAACTATAACTATAATGACACACACACACACACACACACACACACACACACACACACACACACACACATATATATATATAAAGACATCAAATCTGCTTGTTTATTAATGCATCTCTAAATAATCTTCTATATCTAACATTCAAATTCTAGCATTAAAAGTTCAGAAAACACATCAAATCTACTAGTTTCTAAAGCATTTCAAGACAGAGACATACATCTCAAGAGCTTGGAAAATGCAACAAATCTGGTGGATTTTTTGAGCATTTCAAGTGAAATCTAAGACATCCCAAGTTCTAATTACGACATTGGAGGGCTGAGAAAATTCATCAAATCTGCTAGTTCTCAGAGCATTTTAAGTGGCCTCTTCCACATCCGCAGTTCTACTTCTGACATTGAAAACTCAGAAAATGCATTGAATCTGTTTTTTTCTAGTGTAATTCCAATGTCGAAAGATTGGAAACCGAATGAAATCTATTGGTTCTCAAATCATGTCAAGTCAAATCTCGAACACCTGAAGTTCAACTACTGACATTGAAAACTGACAGAAAAATTTACAATCTGCGGGTTTTCAGAGCATTTCAAGTGAAACGTGCCACATCTGAAGTTTAAATACCAACATTGAAAGAAAATGTATAGAATTTGATGGTTTCCAGACATTTCAAGTGCAAATGCATAAAATCTGATGATTCCGATACCGACAATGGACAAAAAAGAATAGTCTGTTGGTTTTTGTAGCATTTCAAGCGAAATCTTCGATACCTGAAGTTCTAATCACAACATCAAAAACTCTGAAAATGCACAAAAATAATTCAAGCGGTAGCTACTATAGCCGAAGTTCAAATTCAGATGCTGAAAGCTCAAAATAGCACAGAAAAATGCCCCAACTCTAGATATCTTCACTAGCATTCTTAGAAGGCCTCTTTGAAAACATCCTTTGCCCAAATACCACCTGAAATCCCCAATTACAAAAATCCTCAAGATCCCTAAAATTCTAAAATTCCCAAATCCCTAATTTGTAATATCAAAAAATCCTCGATTCGGGGTCCACATTCAAATCTATAAGCCCTAAAATCCCTAAATCCCTAAATGGGGGTCCACATTCAAATCTGTAAGCCCTAAAATCCCCAAATCCCTAAATCGGGAATCCAAAAATTACTAAATCCCCCAAATTCGTAAATCAACATTGAGATTGAGAGAGATTGAGAGAGAGAGAGAGATACCTCGAGTTTGTGAAAGAATCTTCAACCGAGCTTCACAGCGAGAGATAGGGCATGCGTGGGTAGGGAGGGCGTCGTTTTAGCTCCCTCCCTTCTTTGGATCAAACACAGAGAGAGAGTTTAGGGGGCAGAGAGAGAGAGAGAGACAGAGGGCCGGGCGCAAGAGAGAGAGAGAGAGAGGGTTTGGGTTTTCAGGGAGGGGCAGGCGAGAGAGAGAGAATGGGTTTGGGTTCTGGGAGAGGGGCGGGCGCGCGAGAGACAGACTGGAGGAGGGATTTGGGTTTTGGGAGGGGCGGGTGCGCGCGGGACTTTTAAGCGGAAACAGATTTGGGTTCTGATTTTCTCTGTGGGCCCCACCATGATGTTTGTATTTCATCCATGCCGTCCATCTAGTTTTCTAGATCATTTTATGGTATTAGACCAAAAATGAGTTATATCCCAATCTCAAGTGGACCACATTACAGGAAATAGTGTTTAATGAATTTTGACGATTAAAACTTTTTTGAGGCCATAAAAGTTTTGGATCAAGCTGATATTTGTTTTTACCCTTCATCTTGATCTATGTGACCTAATCAAAAGATTGGATGTCAAATAAATAATACAGTGGGCCTTAGGAGGATTTTAATTATGGATATCCAATCAATATTGTTTTCCTGTGGTGTGGTCCACCTGAGATTTATATTCCTCTCATTTTTGTGGTCAAGCCCAAAAATGATCTTTAAAAATGGATGAATGGAATGGAGAAACCACATACATCATGGTGGGGCCCATAGATCACCGACCACCAGCCACGGGGCTGATGGCAGGGAGAGTAGTCAATTCGTTCCCCTTTTAAGCTTAGTTTTTAAGTTTTGTGGGGCTCACCGTGATGTATGTTATTTATCCACTCCGTCCATTCATTTTAACGGATTATTTTAATAGTTGATCCGAAAAAGAAGTCAGATCGAAGTTGTAAGCGGACTACATAACATATTAACGATACAAATTTATTTTTTATTATTTCTTATAGTGTGGTCGACTTAGACCTTTGATCTACATAATTTTTTGGCTCATCCACTGAAATTATATATCAGAATTGATGGGCGGTTTAGATCAAACACATATATTCCAATGGGCCCCATGGACCCCCTTAAGGTGGGTCATACCATCTAAAATCATGTAAAGAAATGCCTAAAACATATAAAATGACTTGGTGGGGCCCACCTGAAAATTTGATGCATATGAAACTTGGTCTAACTCCTCATCTAAGTGAGACACATATAATGGATGGGCTTGATTTGTGAACCACATAAAAATCCTCCTAAGGCCCACTATACTATTTATTTGACATCCAATATGTTGATTAGGTCATATAGGGCAGATGAAGGGGAAAAACAAAAATCAATTTGATCCAAAACTTTTATGGCCCCAAAATGTTTTTTAATGGTTGACGCTCATTCAACACTGTTTCCTGGAATGTGGTCCACTTAAGATTTGGATATATCTCATTTTTGATCTCATACCGTAAGATGATCTTTAAAATAGATAGACGACATGGATTAAACATATACATCATGGTAAGGCTTACAAAAGTTTTGGATCAAGCTGATATATATTTTTTCACTTCGTCCAATTTTTTACACCTAATCAATAGGTTAGATGTCAAATAACCATTACAGTGGGCTCTAGGAGGTTTTTAACTAGTGGACATTCAATAAAAAAAATTCATGGTGTGGTCCACCTGAGATTTAGATCTATCTCATTTTTGGGATTAAGACATAAAATTATCTTTTAAAATGGATGGGCGGCATGAATAAAACACATACATCATGGTGGGGTCCACGTTGCACCGACTACTAGCAACCTGGCTAGTGGCAGCGTAACTAGCCAAACCACGTACGCTTTGGATGGAAGCGGATTGCGTATAGAGTAACTCGGTACCCTAAGCGTGCTGAGTAAATCCTGTGGGGCCCACCATGATTTATTCATTTATTTACTATCCCACTCTTTTCTATGGTGGGTCCACTTGAACTTGGGATCTGCCCCGTTAGTCAGATGCACCATTCCATGGTGGGCCACGAGCTTAAAAATAAAGTCTCAAGTGGGCCATACATATTTTAGGATGTGATTTCAAATCATAAGAACTCAATAATCTCAGGTGGGCCATACCAATCAAAACAATGAATTTATGGCCCCCCGAAATGTTTTAAATGGTTAACGCTCATTCAATACTTTTTCCTGTAATGTGGTCCATTTCATATTGGGATATGCCTCATTTTTTGTCTCATGCCGTAAGATGATCTTTAAAAATAAATGGACGGCATGGATTAAACACATACATCATGGTGGGGCCCACATAGCACGAACCACAAGCCATTGGATGGTGTCAGGGGGAGTAGGGAATTTGTTCCCCTTATTTGTGGTGTGGTTCATTTAATTAATCTTTGGATATGAATCATTTTTTAGATAGTTCTCTAAAATGATCTCGAAAAATGGATGAACAGTGTGGGTTGATCCCGAATTTTCATTATTTTAGGACTTGTGGGGCTCACCATTGTGTATGTTAATTATCCACTCTGTCCATTAATTTTAACGGCTCATTTTTAGGGTTGATCCAAAAAATGAGTCAAATCAAAGCTGTAGGTGGACCACACCACATACTAATGTTATAAATTTATTTTTCATTATTTCTTATGGTGTGGTCCACTTAGACTTTTAATATTTTCTACTTTTTGAGCTCATACACTGAAATAATATTTCAAAATTTATGGACGGCTGAGATAAAACAAATATATTGAAATGGGCCCCATGGAGCCCCTTAAGCATCGTCAGTCTCTAATAAGATCCTATGGGGAGGTACGTTTTAGAGCTTAAAAATAAATTCGATCCATGACTTGGGTGGGTCACACCACATACTATAGTTGAGAGGGTTACCCTCCCATTAAAACATTCATAATCATTTATTGGGCCCACCTAGATGTGCTTCATAGATCCAGCCCATTCATTATGTGTGTCCCACTTGGATGAGAAGTCAGACCAAGTTTCATACACATCCAAAACTCAAGTGGGCCCCACCAAATATTTTTATATGTTTTAGGGATGTCTTCACATAGTTTTAGATGCTATGGCCCACCTAAGTTTCGTATACGACTGATTTTTGGAGTTAAAGGGGACACATCAAATGCATGGTGTTGATGTTCTACACACATCATGGTGGGGTGCACACAAATTAACCTCATGGGAAGTTCCCATGAGGTGACCTTATAGTACCATTTCACTATTTAGGTAACTCCTTCATGGGTGTTACTCTAACCATGTAGGGCCCACCTTAATATATTTTATGTATATCGACACCGTCCATATATTTTTCCATCATATTTTAGGATGTGATTTCAAACACTACAAGAAATCTCCGTATCATCAGCGCAATATCACTGGCGGCCCCAACAAAACGCCCGTGTAGATGTATAATGAGCGGCGTTTTCACGTGGCCACCAGTGTACGGATAAGCCACCGCCGCTGGAATTAAAAAAAAAAAAAAAAGGCTTTTTCCCTCCTGGATAGCATCCCCAAATCGCGCCCGCCATTTTTCTCTCCAAAACCCTTTTTTACCTCCTCAAATCGCCCCATCCCCAAATCGTGCACGCGCCAATATTTCTCTTCCAAAACCCTTCTTCCTTCTTCTCTCCCAAATCCGCCCCGACTCTCTCTCTCTCTCTCTCTCTCTCTCTCTCTCTCTCTCTCTCTCTCTCTCTCTCTCTCTCTCTCTCTCTGCAACTCCACGACACGATGGAGTCATTTTAGCTAGATGGGAAAGACTCTGAAACTGGCAGCAGCAGCTTTAGGACGATCTCCTCTCCCTCAAGGAAACGGGTCAGCAGATCCAGGATCGGTTCGAAAATCGATGGCTCCACCAGCACCACCTCATCTCCTCCCTCCAATCCCTTGTCCCCAACCTCGTCTCCTCCCTCAATCTCTCCCTCCAGCTCATCTCTTCCTTTAACGGCCAATCCTACACTCCAAACCCTAACCCTAACCCTAATCTTATAAATGCCTTTGAAAATCGACCTTTCATCCCTCGTTGCGATCTAAAACTCCAATCCCTTGTTGTCAAACCCTCATCCGATCCGCCTTAGCAACCCTGCTGATCTGACAGTGATAAGAAGGCATTGGATGATGATGGAGATGCGGATCCACTGTCTGTCGTCCGATCCATGGTCGATGTCTGCCTCTTTTGAGATGCAAGTTAAGAACCCCACACACCATTATTGGATGGTGGGAGATATGTCCAGCCGACTCCCACTGCATCCTGTGCTAACACAATGTTTTACCTATTTTATCAGAACCCTTTATTGAAAGGAAAGAAATGGAAACAAATGCATCTGGTAGTAGGTAGCGGTATACTCTAATTAATCTGCTAGAATTGAATGGCAGAGTAAGATTTGTGTAGCTGACCCCAATTAGTTGGGATAAGGCTTAGATGATGATATATTACATCGTTCTGTTATTATTATTATTATTCTATGGAATTTCTGTTATTGAAATGAAAAATGCTTGCAGTTTCTTTGATTTTATTAGAATTTCTATCCATGTTTTGTGTTGCTTGAGTCAAGTCGATGTTCAACTCGATCAATTTATATCCATATATCGATTTATATCAAGTTGAACATCGACTTCCAGTTTTTTTTTTTAAAAAGAAGAATTTATATCCATGTTTTTTGTTCAGTAATTTGCGAGCTGATAACTGTGTTGACTATGGTACAGTCAGCAAGTGTAAAGTTCTGTGTAACGAGGACACTTATTCTTCCCTATGTCGTGTCCGATACCAGTGGTGCATGGACACTAGTTTCAGGGTACATGTTGACTCAGCTATTAGGAAAAGAATATTTCATTTATTTATTATATCGGCTGTTTGTTTTGTGGACTGCAAAATTTTTGTTTGATATGAATTGCAAGTGGGTTGTGCCACCTGTGTGGGGTTCATAATGTGTAGCATTTGAACTTTGGGTGTCTTCAATCTGCCATGGGTAATTTGTAATATTTTCTAGACATTTTACATGTAAGCCTATTTTCAGGGAGATGAAGGATGATAAGATAAAAAGTATTTCATGGTCAGGTGTATACAAAAGTTTTATTAGGGTGTGTTTGGTAGTTTGGCATTTGGTGTATTTGAAGGGATTTCAGTTTGTAGGTGCATTTGGCAGTTGGAATTTGGTGTATTTGTATTTTAATCTAATCTAAACCCCCATTTTGGAGGGTTTTTGAAAATGCAGTCTTGAGGTGAGTCTCTTTTTGCAATGTGCTCTGTTCAATCCTGGACTGCCATTGCCTTCTGCAACTCCTTTCTGCGAGTGTCAAATGTGTTATTGATTCTGGCAGCATTAGCATTAGCCTAATGATGGCATTAGCATTAGTGTGGCTTTCTATTTATGTGGTGGAACTGATTGTGCCAAAAGCTTGGTGGGTGTGCATGTGTTGATCTTTTATTTTACCTGTGTGAATTTTAGGTGCATTCCTTTTGTAATTAATCTCATGTTGCTGTGAATGCAGATGGGGATTCCGATTCAAACTTCATCAAAATCAAGCCCATGGAGAAAGGTAAATTGTGGAGCTATACTTGTATGTTCTTACCCTGACAATTTTGGGCTTACAGTTCTTATGATCATTGCTAGTTTTACATGGGGCAGTTTTATTGTTGTTTTATATGTTGAACTATGTTCAGCCTGCATGAACTCTCCACATGCACCCATACACAGTTGTGGGACACCATGCTACAAATCAAAGATCTATATGATTGCTATTGTACCTTTTCTCTTGATGTATCTACCTATGGACTGAAATTTCAACGCTGATGTGTTGTTCGTGATGGGAATTAGAAGAGTTTACATGGACCCTGCATGAATTCTGGTTAGTCAATCTTTCTTTTAGACCTTTCTTAGGCATTAGACCTATCTACTAGTTGGATTTTGATTAACTCGAAGAGATCATTGTTTCCCTAGATAATATCCAAGATTATTGTCTTTCTTGGAAGGTTAGAAGCCATATCACTGCCTTTGGGTATGGCCACAAAGAAGGGCTGAACTCATGGTACCCACTTCCTATGATCTGTACTAATGCTCTAGGCTAGCCTAGTTATTTGTTGGTTTTTAACTGAAGAAGCATGAAAATATATATATTTTTTTTAAATAGCAATTTGCAGATTGTGAAATAATATCCTAAACCCAACAGTATTTTCAATTTGTGGGAGGTTAGAGTAAACTAGGAAGGATTAGTTTTTACCCCAACATAAGTGTGCGTGTGTTGTAACTAACCGCCGTTGTTTGGGTATAGACTGATTTTGATTGCAATAATTAAGTTGCAACATGATATTTTAGCTAGCACACTTCATTTCAGATTTACCAAATAATGTTTGCACCTTTTTCATCAATTTACCAAATAACAATTAGTGCAACCACTTCATGTCTGCATGTGTCTCATTTTACATTTGGCTGATTTAGAAGTTTGACAAATTAGAGATTTTTATTTTGTTTATTTATTTGCTGTTTCATTTTGTATTTCTTGACCAAGTCACCTCTAATATGTATGAACAATTCCAACAGGGTGTTGAAAGTGCCACTTTATATTTTTTATGAAAATATATTATCTCAAATACACAAATTTGTCCTTTAAAAAAAGTTGAAATTGGGAATCTGTGTGAAATTGGGTTGGCGCATTAGGGGGCCAACTTCTAATTGAATTCTCATGATCTGCCTTCAATTCAACAAAGGGGTAGCTTTGATGCATTCAGATTCTAATTGTCAAACATCGTTAATTGAAATTTTTTTTTATTTTTTATTTTTTGTTTTTGTTTAGGAAGAATAGGACTTAAGCTGAAATTTGTGCAGGCTGCATTTAAATCACTTGTTGGTGTGGGTTATCAAACATTGCAGAGTTTACTTTTGGTCTTGCAATAAACTACATTCAGTGAAAGTCTTGTGGGAACTGGATATTATATACATACTCATATATTTTTATTGGGGATGCAGTCTTTGCATTTTTTTTTTCCTTTTTCTTTTCTTTTTTTTTTTTTTTTTTTGTTGTTTGTTTTTTTGTTTGTTTGTTTTTTTTTTTTGTTTTTTTTTTTTTTGTTTTTTTTTTTTTTTGTTTTTGTTTTTTTTTTTTCCTCTTTATAGGGTTTTTGCTCCTTTTGGCAGTTTTTCTGCCCTTTAATAAAGTTGCTTATCTTTCAAAAAAAAAAAAATGATTTCTTCTAGCTATCCACTGTGAACCCACCATGATGTATGCGTTTTGTCCACTCCATTCATCCATTTTTTGCGGATCATTGCAGGGCATGACCCAGAAAATGAGGCAGATCCAAATGTCACGTGAGTTTCAAACTTTGTCCTATGCCACTGTCCCGACTCATACCCATTGTGTGTCACCAGCCATCCGGACCCACAAGCTGAGATAGTCCGATGATCTGTCCATGTTATTTCACTATTGTAAATATGCTATTACCTCATAATCAAGCTTTTATGATGGTTCTAGCTTTCGATTTTTAGAGTTGAGTGCAAGCTATTGAATTTTTCTTTTCATTGGTCTAATTTTTTCTGCAATGGTCAGGATCATCCACTCAACCTGTTCCTTAGGATGGCCCATTAACATATATCCCAAATTAGTATGAATGGTTCCGATCAGTAAGACTTCTCAGCATATAGGCGTGTGTGTGTATATATATATATATATATATATATATATTTTAAAGGATCAAAACTTCCCCATATATTAATGCAATGGACGTAGGGTTAATCAACCCTATTCATTGGTTAGATCTTGGTTTTTTAGATTGAAAATTTAGAAAATTAAAAAAACTAAATGTAGAAAACTTATTAGCAGAGTTTTCTCCTTTGCAGGGCTACTCTCATTGTATGTATACATGTGTTAGAAATCAATCCTCTAACCTTACCTTATAGCAAGACTATCTCTATCATTGAGATAAGTCCTTGTTTTTCTTTATTTTATTTATTATTATTATTTTTTTTAATCTTATAAATCACAAAATTAAATTCTTAATTCAATTGCTCTGAAATCTTATGTAACTGAAAATCAGGGCCATTACATCACTAGTGAGGAACATGTTACATGTGCTGAGACTAGGACAAAAGTACATGCCGAAGCGTGTGGCACACAAATTTTCATGTGGAAAACCCATTGGTTGAATTTTTCTCTTAATTTTCAATCTCCAGGAGACTCATCCAATGGATGAAGAGGATTTGTTTAATGCAGCAGATAAAACACCCAAGCTCTGTCAGGCCTATCATGTTGCATATGTAAACTCCGTCCAGGTGAGAAGCACTATTTTCACTGTAAACACAAATGAGTAGCCCGGTAGATAACTCAGGTGAGTCAAAACAATGAGAAAAATGTAAAATTGCTCCTAAAACCCCAATTTCAAGTGGTGGGGTGCTAGATTACTTAGGCATGTATTGTAGCACTGGTACTTTCTCTTTTTCATAATCAAGCTGGGATGATGTGGGTCCCCTGCCATCAAAGCAACCAGAGAGAGGGTCCCCTACCGCATCAAAGGATTACTGTGCACGTGGCAAATATGCACAGGTCCAAATTGTTCAAATGGTGGCGGCATTTTAGATGGGTCGACTATGGGACTCGGATTTCTTACATCATTTTGGGGTGGGTGACACAAGTGGGAACGGGATGCCCCGGATTCATTTCTTCTCTCCAGAAACGTGGCCCACCTTTCTTGTTGTGTTTGATTGGTTGGGTCATATTGCATTATCAAGTTGTAATTTAGTAAACTAGTCTCTCAAGCCAACGGTTTCTGTATGTTTGGCTATAGCAATCTTCCTTGATTATGGTTTCTTAAAGGCATCAGTCCTGTGGCGATATTGAAGAATGCAGCTCAAGTGACAAGATATTCCAACAAAAACCAGCAGCAATCTTCTAAGATATAGCAAGACGTGTAAAAGCCTAAGAAGTAACTGCAACCTTTTTTCTTTTCTTTTTTCTTTTCTTTTTTTTTAAAAAAAAAAAAAAAAACTGCTACCACTGCTTGTATTAATCACAGGAAATTACATCATTTCGGCTGGGGTCGAACAAAAAGGACACAGCCCTCACCTCTCTAAGTAACTGCAACCTTGTTATTTCTAAGATACAGGCTGATTTGGTTGTGTCATTTTCTCAAAATGCGTTAAGCGGCTAAGCTTCTTTTCCTGTATTCTCTGATGCTTGTTTTTCCAAGAGCTTGCGAGTCTCAGGAAACGAAGGGCTGAGATGTTATGCATCAAATCCTTGCTATTTTTAGCAATGCCCTCAGCAAAAAATAATTTGGAGTTTCGGTCCTCAGTATTAAGCGAAATGAGAGTTTTGTTTCGCAGGGAAACCACTCGTGTCCATCAAGGCGTCGTTTAGCAATGTTGCTAACATGCTCCTCGACTGGAATGCTGATGGCAACGAAGATCATTGCTCCTGGCGCGGGGTTGCTTGCGACAATCTCTCCTTCGCCGTCGTTTCTCTGTAACTCACATACCTTATGTTCTTTTTCTTCTTTCTTCTTTCTTCTTATCTGATTTCAACTTTTAATTCGTTACAATCATGAATCTTCTATGAAGGAATTTCTCGAATTTGAATCTCGGTGGGAAGATTTCGCCAGCCATTGGGGATTTATAGAGTTTACAGGCACTGTATGTTTTACTTAATTGCATTAGGATAAATATGCATTTGGATGAAATCATTTTAAGCTTAAATGCTTATGTTGGTTGCATTGATGTGTAGAGATTTGAAGGGGAATCAGCTGACCGGGTCAATCCTGATGAGATCGGCAATTGCGTCTTGCCGAAATCTCTGTAATCTCTCTCATTTACTTGCATTCTGAAGTTATGGGATTGAGAATGTAATGGCGGATTTAACTGAAATCTGTGTTGGTTTGTTTTCTATAGGGATTTATCCGGTAACTTGCTATATGGAGATATTCCGTTCTCAACATCTAGGCTCAAACAGCTTGAGGAATTGTTAATATCATGTCTGCTTTTATTTGGTAGATTGGTCATTTTCACGAATCTTGCTTGCCCCTTTGTAAGGGATAGATTGGTCATTTATGGTGATGTTACTATGTAGGACATTGAAGAACAATCGGTTAACAGGGCCTATCCCTTCAACCCTTTCACAGGTGCCAAATCTCAAAACTCTGTAAGGTTGTTGTCACTTATATTTGAGTTGCTTGTTCTATTTTGTGGTTTATGCTTTCCAATATCTACTTGAAAACATTGAATTAATTTTTTTTTTCTTTCTCATTGGGGTTTTCTCAGTTACACATTTGCATTGGGGGTTTGTCTAATAGAACATACCTGAACTACAATTGTTTGCTTTCAATGGTGTGGATTTGTGTGTACAAAGTGATTTCAATGAGGTCCCTTGCTGTTTAATTTTTTTTAGGGATCTTGCTCAGAATCAGCTCACTGGTGACATTCCGAGGCTAATTTACTGGAATGAAGTATTGTAGTATCTGTGAGTAGTTCCTCCACTCTGTGTACTCCATGTAAATCACAATTTATAAGTCTATCTCAAATTAGTTCTAGTTCATCTAGTAATTTGGTATGTTTTGGAGTTGCCCATTATTGTGACCACACTATGGGTTGTGTTATGTAATGTGATGGCCACTTTGATTCTTGTTATGTAAGATGGACATTGATTGTTATGACTTCCAGCATGTCTTTTGGTGTGGGTGTTGTTCTAGTTCTTTCTTCAATTGTTTATGGACTATTGATTGTTATGAGTTCTAGGGATATTTCTTACAATCAAATCACTGGAGAAATTCCTAACAATGTTTCATGGCAACTTTTTGCAGCACTTTAACCACTTTCGGCGCTTCTACAGATTTTCACGGCATTTGTACAAATTTTACTGCTGT
Source organism: Magnolia officinalis (assembly GCA_021015155.1). NCBI lineage: Eukaryota > Viridiplantae > Streptophyta > Magnoliopsida > Magnoliales > Magnoliaceae > Magnolia > Magnolia officinalis. The sequence goes on from JAJHSJ010000017.1 coordinate 19,816,121, forward strand.
TTTTTCAATATTAACGGCGTTTTATATAGTTTTATGCGGCGTTTTTACTACTTTTTAGCGGTTTTTAGCGGCAGTTACCAGAAGCGCCGCAAAGAATAATAAACGCCGCTAAATGTTACTATTTAGCGGCAGCCACCAAAACGCCGCTAAAAACTTCGACCGCTGGTATAATACACTGTGACGTCCATTTAGCGGCATTTGTTCAACCGCCGTTATTCTTATACCGACGGTTTTTGGACTTTTAGGGGCGGTTTCGGCCACCGGTAAAGCCTGTTTTTCTTGTAGTGAAATCATAAGAAACTCAATAATCTCAGGTGGGCCATACCAATCAAAACAATGATGAATATTATTAAAAACCTTTTGAAGGCCACAAAAGTTTTAGATCAATTTGATCTCTGTAGTTTACCTTCATCTAGATCTTCTTTACATTATCAACGAGTTGGATTGCAAATAACATTACTAAAACCTTACGATGGGCTCTTTAATTTTTAATTGTGAGGTACTATATATCATCTTTCCAGTGGTGTGGTCACTTAAGATTTAAATCTACACAATTTTTATACCCGCCCCAAAAAGGGGTTGGAGAAACATAGGGGCGGCAAGGGGATATACAACACATCATCAAAATCTCACTTTTGTTATCTAACTTTTCAATTTTTCTTGTCAAAATACAAAAATCTAGCTTTCTTTTTAAAATAATATTTTTTACAATTTGTCAAATTTTTTGGCAATTTTGTTTCATTTTAAAAATTTTCTTTTTCAAAATATCATTTTTAAAATCTCACTTTGTTATAAACGTTTCAATTTTTTTCTTGTCAAAATAAAAATCTAGTTTTCTTTTTTAAAAAATATATATATTTTTACAATTATCAAGTTTTCACAATTTTGTTAATTTTTTAAATTTAAATTTTCTTTTTCAAAATATCATTTTTTTATCGAAATCTTGTTATATAACTTTTAATTTTTCTTGTCAAAATACAAAAATCTAGTTTTCTTTTTTAAAAATATATATTTTTTTATAATTTGTCAATTTTTTTTCACAATTTTGTTTAATTTTATAAATTTTCTTTTTCAAAATATCATTTTGTTATCGAAATCTTCTCTTTCTTTTCAAAATTATCAACATTATTCAAAGTTCTTAATTTCTTTTTTCAAATCTAGATTTTTAAAAAATACATTTTTTTTTTTCAAAATCTTAATTTTTTTCTTAAACATTGTTAATTATTTTTCTAAGCTTTTTAACTTTTTTTTTCAAAATTCATAAATTTTTTTGTTCTTAATTTTTGACCTGAGCATTAGAGAGGGTTAGGACCGTCTCTAATGCAGAGGTTTAGGACTGTCTCTAATACAGACGGTCTTTGACAGCCTCAAATGACCACTATGAGACGGCTAAGGACCGTCTCTAATAGAGACGGTCTTCGACAGTCTCAAATGGAGACTGCTAAGGACTGTCCCTAATACAGACTATTTTTTACGGCTCTATTAACCAGTAAAGACGGCCGATGACCGTCTCTAATTGAGACAGTCCTTGAGACTATATTACTAATAAAAGATGGCCAATGACCGTCTCTAATACGGACAGTCTTTGACCGTCTCAAATGGCTGCATATGAGACGGTCGAAGACCGTCTCTAATAGAGACGGTCTTTGACAGTCTCAAATGGAGACAGCTGGGGACCGCCCTAATACAGACTATTTTTTACAGTCTCACATTACAGGAAAAGACGGCCAATGACCGTCTCTAATTGACCGGTCCTTGATAGTCTCAGATTACCAGTAAGAGATGGCCAATCACTACGCCAAAACAGCGAAAAAAAAGGACGGTCCAAAACCGTCTCAAATGACCAAAAGGACGGTCATGGACCGTCACATAGGCAGTCAAATTTTGACGTGTCCTATTACTTAAAGGACGGTTGAAAAACCGTCATTCTTATTGACGAAAAAAAGACGGTCATAGACCGTCCTAAAAAAGGACGGTCATGGACCGTCCTTACAATGGACTGTCATGGACCGTCTCTTATGAGTCCAAAAAAGGACGGTCATAGACCGTCCTTTAAAAGGACTGTCATGGACCGTCCTTAAAAAAGACTGTCATCAACCGTCTCTTATGGGCTTTCAAAGGACGGCGATAGACCGTCCTTTAGACGGACGGTCATGGACCGTCCTTTAAAAGGACTGTCATGAACCGTCTTTATGGGCCTTCAAAGGACGGCGATTCTCTTTTAGACGTCTTTAAACGGACAGTCCTTTAAAAGGACTGTCATGGACCGTCTCTTATGAGCCTTCAAAGGACGGTTATAGACCGTCCTTTAAAAGGACTGCTATGGGCCGTCTCTTATGACCCTTAAAGGACTTTTTCAATTGATGCCTGTTATACAATATATTTCATCACATTCACATTCACATTCTTCTTCCTGATATACACCTGTTATACAATTCATCACATTCACATTCCTGATATACAATTCATCACATTCACATTCATCACATTCCTGTTATACAATTCATCACATTCACATCATCACATTCACATCATCACATTCCTGATAACAATTCATCACATTCCTGATATACAATTCATCACATCACATCACATTCACATCCATCTAAACCCAAACTACGTTAAATCCATCCAAACACAATCTTCCTGATATACACCTGGTATACAATATATTTCATTACATTCACATTCACATCCATCTAAACCCAAACTACGTAAATCCATCCAAACACACAATCTTCTGATATACACCTGTTATACAATATATTTCATCACATTCACATCCATCTAAACCCAAACTACGTAAATTCATCCAAACACACAATCTTCCTGATATACACCTGTTATACAATATATTTCATCACATCACATTCACATCCATCTAAACCCAACTACCTTAAATCCATCCAAACACACTCTTATCCACATTACATTCATCCACGCATAATACACATAAGTTTAACTTCATAAGTAAAAAAACAATCTTATCCACATTTCATCACATTCACATCCATCTAAACCCAAACTGCGTAAATCCATCCAAACATAAACTACATCCATCCAAACACAAACAATCTTATTCACATTACATTCATCCACGCATAATACATATAAATAAGTTTAGGTTTAGGTTAGGTTATAAGCTACAAGTTTAGGGAATTGAGAATAGGTTTAGGTTTAGGAAATCGGGTTCGGGTTCAAGTTTGGGTTTTCAAGTTTAGGTTTAGGTTTAGGTTAGAGAGTTGAAATTAGGATTAGGTGTAGTGGGTGTAGGTTTGGGATTTGAGAATAGGTTAAGGTTAAGGTTTAGGTTAAGAATTCGGGTTCGGGTTCGGGATTGGGTTTGGGTTTTGAAGTTAAGGTTTAGGTTTAGGTTTAGGTTAGGGAGTTTAGATTAGGATTAGGTTTAGGTTTAGAGATTTGAGAATAGGTTAAGGTTTAGGTTTAGGAAATCGGGTTCGGGTTCTGGATCGGGTTTAGGTTTGGGTTTTCAAGTTAAGGATTAGGTTTAGGTTAGGGAGTTGAGATTAGGATTAGGTGTAGGTGTAGGTTTAGGGATTTGAGAATATATTTAGGTTATAAGTTATAGGTTCAGGTTTAAGTTTAGGTTAAGGTTAAGGTTAAGGTTTAGGTTTAGGTTATAAGCTATAGGTTTAGGGAATTGAGAATAGGTTTAGGTTTACGAAATCGGGTTCGGGTTCGGGATCGGGTTTAGGTTTGGGTTTTCAAGTTTAGGTTTAACTTTAGGTTAGGGAGTAGAGATTAGGATTAGGTGTAGGTTTAGGTTTAGGGATTTGAAAATAGGTTAAGGTTTAGGTTTAAGAATTCGGGTTCGGGTTCGAGATTGGGTTAGGTTTGGGTTTTCAAGTTTAGGTTTAGGATTAGGTGTAGGTTTAGGTTTAGGGAATTGAGATAGGTTAAGGTTTATGTTAGCAAATCGGGTTCGGGTTCGGGATAGGGTTTAGGTTTGGGTTTTCAAGTTTAGGTTTAGGTTTAGGGAGTTTAGATTAGGATTAGGTGTAGGTTTAGGTTAGGGATTTGAGAATAAGTTAAGGTTTAGGTTTAGGAAATCGGGTTCCGGTTCGGGATCAGGTTTAGGTTTGGGTTTGAAGTTTAGGTTTAACTTTAGGTTAGGGAGTTGAGATTAGGATTAGGTGTAGGTTTAGGTTTAGGGTTTGGATTTGAAAATAGGTTAAGGTTTAGGTTTAAGAATTCGGGTTGGGTTCGGGATTGGGTTAGGTTTGGGTTTTCAAGTTTAGGTTTAGGATTAGGTGTAGGTTTAGGTTTAGGGATTTGAGAATAGGTTAAGGTTTAGGTTTAGGAAATCGGGTTCAGGTTCGGGATAGGTTTTAGGTTTGGGTTTTCAAGTTTAGGTTAGGTTTAGGTTAGGGAGTTTAGATTAGGATTAGGTGTGTGTAGGTTTAGGTTTAGGGATTTGAGAATAAGTTAAGGTTTAGGTTTAGGAAATCGGGTTCGGGTTCGGGATCGGGTTTAGGTTGGGGTTTTCAAGTTTAGGTTTAACTTTAGGTTAGGGAGTTGAGATTAGGATTAGGTGTAGGTTAAGGTTTAGGGATTTGAAAATAGGTTAAGGGTTTAGGTTTAAGAATTCGGGTTCGGGTTCGGGATTGGGTTTAGGTTTGGGTTTTCAAGTTTAGGTTTAGGATTAGGTGTAGGTTTAGGTTTACGGATTTGAGAATAGGTTACGGTTTAGGTTAGGAAATCGGGTTCAGGTTCGGGATAGGGTTTAGGTTTTGGTTTTCAAGTTTAGGTTAGGTTTAGGTTAGGGAGTTTAGATTAGGATTAGGTGTAGGTTTAGGTTTAGGGATTTGAGAATAAGTTAAGGTTTAGGTTTAGGAAATCGGGTTCGGGTTGGGATCGGGTTTAGGTTTGGGGTTTTCAAGTTTAGGTTTAACTTTAGGTTAGGGAGTTGAGATTAGGATTAGGTGTGGTTAGGTTTAGGGTTTGAAAAAGGTTAAGGTTAGGTTTAAGAATTCAGGCTCGGGTTCGGGATTAGGTTTAGGTTTGGGTTTTCAAGTTTAGGTTTAGGATTAGGTGTAGGTTTAGGTTTACGGATTTGAGAATAGGTTAAGGTTTAGGTTTAGGAAATCGGGTTCAGGTTCGGGATAGGGTTTAGGTTTGGGTTTCAAGTTTAGGTTTAGGTTTAGGTTAGGGAGTTTAGATTAGAATTAGGTGTAGGTTTAGGTTTAGGGATTTGAGAATAAGTTAAGGTTTAGGTTTAGGAAATCGGGTTCGGGTTCGGGATCGGGTTAGGTTTGGGTTTTCAAGTTTAGGTTTAACTTTAGGTTAGGGAGTTGAGATTAGGCATTAGCTGTAGGTTTAGGTTTAAGAATTGGGTTCGGGTTCGGGATTGGGTTTAGGTTTGGGTTTTCAATTTAGGTTTAGGATTAGGTGTAGGTTTAGGTTTAGGGATTTGAGAATAGGTTAAGGTTTAGGTTAGGAAATCGGGGTTCGGGTTCGGGTTCGGGATAGGGTTTAGGTTTGGGTTTTCAAGTTTAGGTTTAGGTTTAGGTTAGGGAGTTTAGATTAGGATTAGGTGTAGGTTTAGGTTTAGGGATTTGAGAAAAGTTAAGGTTTAGGTTAGGAAATCGGGTTCGGGTTCGGGATGGGTTTAGGTTTGGGTTTTAAGTTTAGGTTTAACTTTAGGTTAGGGAGTTGAGATTAGGATTAGGTGTAGGTTTAGGTTTAGGATTTGAAATAGGTTAAGGTTTAGGTTTAAGAATTCGGTTCGGGTCGGGATTGGGTTTAGGTTGGGTTTTCAAGTTTAGGTTTAGGTTTAGGGATTTGAGAATAAGTTAAGGTTTAGGTTTAGGAAATCGGGTTCGAGTTCGGGATAGGGTTTAGGTTTGGGTTTTCAAGTTTAGGTTTAGGTTTAGGTTAGGGAGTTTAGATTAGGATTAGGTGTAGGTTTAGGTTTAGGGATTTGAGAACAAGTTAAGGTTTAGGTTTAGGAAATGGGTTCGGTTTGGGATCGGGTTTAGGTTTGGGTTTTCAAGTTTAGGTTAGGGAGTTGAGATTAGGATTTGGGTTGTAGGTTTAGTTTAGAGATTTGAGAATAATTTAGGTTTTAGGTCATAGGATTTGGTTAGGTTAAGGTTATAGGTTAGGTTAAGGTTTAGTTTAGGTTTAGATTTAGGTTAAGATTTAGGTAGGGAGTTGAGACTAGGTTTAGGGAATTGAGAATAGGTTAAGGTTTAGGTTTAGGAAATCGGGTTCGGGTTTTTTAGGTTTGGGTTTTCAAGTTTAGGTTGTTTAGGTTAGGGAGTTGAGATTAGGATTAGGTTGTAGGTTTAGGTTTAGGGATTCGAAAATAGGTCAAGGTTAGGTTTAAAAATTTGGGTTCGGGTTCGGGATTGGGTTTAGGTTTGGGTTTCAAGTTTAGGTTTCGGTTTAGGTTAGGGAGTTTAGATTAGGATTAGGTGTAGGTTTAAGTTTAGGGATTGAGAATAGGTTAGGGTTTAGGTTTAGGAAATCGGTTTCGGGTTCGGGATTGGGTTTAGGTTTGGGTTTTCAAGTTTAGGTTTAGGTTTAGGTTAGGAGTTGAGATTAGGATTAGGTGTAGGTTTAGGTTTAGGGATTTGAAAATAGGTTAAGGTTTAGGTTTAGGAATTCGGGTTCGGGTTCGGGATTGGGTTTAGGTTTGGGTTTTCAAGTTTAGGTTTAGGTTAGGTTAGAGAGTTTTAGATTAGGATTAGGTGTTGAGGTTTAAATTAGGGATTTGAGAATAGGTTAAGGTTTGGATTTGAGTTTAGGTTAAGGTTTAGGTTTAGCTTTCTTGTAGGTTTAGGTTAAGGTTTAGGGATTTGAGTTTAGGTTTAAGTTATAGGTTTAGCTTTAGCTTTAGGTTTTTTAGGTTTAGGTATAGGCTTAGGTTATAGGTATAGGTTATATGTTTAGGTTAAGGTTTAGGAATTCGGGTTCGAGTTTGGATTCGGGTTTAGGTTATAGGTTTGAGATTTGAGAATAGTTTTAGGTTATAAGTATAGGTTTAGGTTTGGATTCGGGTTAAAGAGTAGATAGGATTAGGTGTAGGTTTAGGTTTAGGGTTTTTCTAGTATTATCTACTATTGAACCTAATATTATTACTACATACTAGTAACATACAACCATATGGGGCACCATACCATAAGCTACAAGAATTTCATGTCCCCCTAAACAAGGTATCCTCATTGATAAACATATATATATAGAGATATAATATATATATAATAGATATATATATATATATATATATATATAAATTAGTTTTTATTTTCATTTACATTCCCAAATACATTCATCATCCATCCAAGAAAATTGAAACAAGTATTGTCAATCTATCTTATCTTACCGACCGCCTTATGTTTCTTTTCACCTTTGTAGCTCTCATATTTGTTGCAGCTGCTAGTTCACCATCAGTAGTCTCCCTAACCAAATCTTTGTGTTGTCCCTCCATTTGAAGCAGTGGCTGAAGTTACAAGAAGTAGGACTGATAGTCTTTCCATGTTTTGAAAAAAATCAAATTCTTTATTTTTGGCAGCAAGTCTACTTATAATTGTCATTGGCTCTTAATCTATTTATAATGAAAATCTTAAATATCACCCAATAGTGCTCCTTTGATAAATGTCCTGTTTGGAACAAATAATTTCTGTAAAACTCTTTATGTTTTTTCAATCCATCTTCCATTTTTTTAATAAGAAAATCCATATTTACTAATATTCCCATTTTTCTATTTTTCAAAAGAACGAGTTCGTTAAAATTTACTAATAAGAAAATCCAAATTTCCACTGTTGAAACCTTCCTAAGGTCTAAAGTAATTTTATTTGTCATCCAACTTGTTAATATGATCACAAAGATATGGATGAAGAGAAGAAGAAAGCAAACATAAGCTATAGGTTTAGGGAATTGAGAATAGGTTAAGGTTTAGGTTTAGGAAATCGGGTTCGGGTTCGGGATCAGGTTTAGGTTTGGGTTTCAAGTTTAGGTATAAGTTTAGGTTAGGGAGTTGAGATTAGGATTAGTTGTAGGTTTAGGTTTAGAGATTTGAGAATACATTTAGGTTTTAGGTCATAGGATTGGTTTAGGTTTTGGGATTTGAGTTTAGGTTATAGGTTTAGGATTAGGTTATAGGTTTAGCTTTAGGTTTAAGTTATAGGCTTAGGTTATAGGTTATAGGTTATATGTTTAGGTTAAGGTTTAGGAAATCGGGTTCGGGTTCAGGTTTGGATTCGGGTTTAAGTTATAGGTTTGGGAATTTGAGAATAGTTTTAGGTTATAAGTATAGGTTTAGGTTAGGTTATAGGTTAAGGTTTAAGGATTTGAGAATAGTTTTAGGTTATAAGTAAGGTTTTAAGTTTAGCTATAGGCTTAAGTTATAGGTTATAGGTTATATGTTTAGGTTAAGGTTTAGGAATTCGGGTTCGGGTTCGGGTTTGGATTCGGGTTTAGGTATAGGTTTTGGGATTGAGAATAGTTTTAGGTCATAAGTATAGGTTTAGGTTAGGTTATAGGTTAAGGTTTAAGGATTTGAGAATAGTTTTAAGTTATAAGTAGGTTAGGTTTAGGTATACGCTTAAGTTATAGGTTATAGGTTATATGTTTAGGTTAAGGTTTAGAAATTCGGGTTCGGGTTCAGGTTTAGGTTTTGGTTTTGGTTTTGGTTTTGGTTTTGGTTATAGGTTTTGGTTTAGGTTAAAGTTTAGGTTTAGGTTAAAGTTTAGGTTTAGGTTATAGGTTATGGGATTTGGGAATGGGTTTTGGTTTTGGTTATAGGTTTTGGTTTTGGTTATAGGTTATAGGTTTTGGTTTAGGTTAACAGGTTTTGGGATTTTAGAATAGGTTTAGGTTAAGGTCATAGGAATTCGGGTTCGGGTTTGGGTTTGGGTTTGGGTTTAGGTTATAGGTTTTGGTTTAGGTTTAGGTTTAGGTTATAGGTTTTGGTTTAAGTTAAGGTTTAGGTTTAGGTTATAGGTTATGGGATTTGAGAATGGGTTCGGGTTTAGGTTATAGGTGTTGGTTTTGGTTATAGGTTTTGGTTTAGGTTTAGGTTACAGGTTTTAGGATTTGAGAATAGGTTTAGGTTAAGTCATAAGTTTAGGTTTAGGAAATCGGGATCAGGTAAAAGTTCTCGTGACTTTTGAACAATACCATATACAGAAATATGCCACTATGTCATATATGTTGTAGAGAAGACAAAACAATTTGCAAATATGTCATATATGTTGGCATCCCACATTTAATGTAAGGGTAAGCCTACCATTTTTGCTTGATGGAGATGAGGCCAGATGCATGCATGAGATGTATGTGTCAAACGGCTCGAACCTAGAGAAGCAAGTCATGAGAACTAGTATGGGGCATTGGCAGAAATGTGTCATGCACTAGAGAAACACTGGGAACAATAGTGATTGGATATCCACCATTAAAATCCTCCTAAGGCCCACTGTACTGTTTATTTGACATCCAATCTGTTGATTTGGTCATACAGGACCAGATGAGGGAAAAAACAAAAATTAGCTTGATCCAAAACTTTTATGGCTACCAAAATGTTTTTAATGGTCGACGCTCATTCAACACTGTTTCCTATAATGTGGTCCACTTGAGATTTGGATATATCTCATTTTCGGTCTCATATCGTAAAATTATCTGTAAAAATATATGGACGACATGGATGAAACACATATCTCATGGTGGGGGCCACAGAGCATCGACCACCAGCCATTGGATGATGTCATAGAGAGTAGTCAATCCATTCCCAAGCGTACTAAGTAAATCCTTTGGGGGCCCACATCATAGGAAATAGTATAAACTAAACGTCTGCCATTGAAAAATTTTGGGAGGTCACTGAAGTTTGGATCAAGTTGATATTTTAGTTTTCCCTTCATTACTGTATTTGTAAAAATACATCATGGTTGGGCCACACAGCACCAATCACAAGCCATTGGATGGTGTAGGGGGAGGAGCCAATTCGTTCCCCTTATTTGTGGTGTGGTCCATTTAATCTTTGGATATGATTCATTTTTTGGATAATTCTATAAAATGATCTTGAAAAAGGATATAAACGGTGGGTGTTGATCCCAAATTTTCAGTAAATCCATAACTCAAGTGGACCATGCCACACAAAATAGCAAGTGCCAAGACCTATGGCTAAAAAAATAATCGTTGCATGGATTAACAATCAAACAACAATGGTAAAGGGAAGAAAACTAACTTCTTTCTTGCTCCACATAATCTAGTTGGGGCGTCGTATTAGTTCATGTAAGACCTGCGGACACCACATGCATATAAATACAATCATTAAAATCTGAAAAACATTAAAATCAATCAACGTGCATCATTAACTAGAAAAAGCCCCTAATTACCTTAGTTCCAATCAAAACACCTGAAAACAAATACCCGCATCCTGAACTCCCATTGATTTTCATCAAATAAACACAAACTTAAAAAACTAATAAACAGAAAAGTATCTACATGACCACTCCATTTTTTAGATAATCCAAGTATGAAGAACATCTGGGTCAATACATATGCATCAAATTGCTTGAGAAAATCCCAAGTTCCCTTTATTTTGGTACCAAAAAAAAAAAAAAAAAACCCCGGAAACAAGTACCCATCATCCTAAATTCCCATCAATTAATATAACATGATCACATAAACTTCAAAAACTGCCAAATGCAAAAGTACCCACATGAGCTTCGCTTACATGTAACATAAATGATGTGTACAACACTCCATTAATTATGCCGAGTCCAAATAACACTGAAATCAATCAACTAGCATCAAATAACTTGAAAGTGCCCAAATTCCATTGGTTTCAGTCCAAGAACACCCAAAAAGCAACTACTAATCATCAAAAATCCCATTGATTCACATCAAGTAATCCACAAATTTTAAGAATTGATAAATGCAAAAGCACCCACACGAGATTCCATCATCTAAACCACAAAAAAATTATATAATAAATCTGCATAACACTTCATTTTCAACCAATATGCATCAAAACTGCTTAAGAACATCCCAAATTTCATTGATTTTTCATCCCAAAACAATTGAAAAACAGCCCACACATCATCCTAAAGTCACATTGATTTTCACCAAATCAAAGAAAGTTCAAAAGGAGAGAGACCCATATGAGATTTCCTTCTTGACAATAGAAAAATTATTACAGTAGAATCCAAATGGATTCACATCAAATGATTACACAGACTTGAAGAACTGATAAATGCAAAAGCACTCAAATGAGATTCTATTACATATAATAGAAAAAAACCACATAATACTCCTTTTTTAAACTAATCCAAATTTGATGAACATTGAAATCGAAAAAAATATGCATAAAATTGCTTCAAAACATCCCAAATGTTAAGATTGTTGCGTGAAAATGTTTAGATCTCACCTGAAGATCCTTTGCACTAGGACAATATAAATAGTTATCATAAGACTCCTCTCTAGCAGCGGCTTCTCGCAACTTCCCATCAAATCCCATTGCTTGATCATGCATGCCGACACAAAAGGGACAGTAGGAAGAAGCATGTAACATTTTAGGAAAGTCATAAATACAAGCTATTTCTTCTGCACTTATTTCCAGCTGTTGTATCCAATCCAATGGGAAAATGCATCTCAAATCGAGATTGCAAGCGCCACAAACTCCGAGCTCTGGGAGGACAAGGAACACTGCCATTGCCATCATTAGCTTTCCATTTATGCTTGAGGTGACACAGAAAATGGAAACCGCATAAGCAGGTTCCCATTTCATGCTTTTTCAACCCCAAATCCATAGTAAGACAACAGCGGTATAATATTGTTCTTATCTCACTATCATTTTAATGCATCTGCCTATAAATATAACTAAAAAAAAAAATGAAAGATTAATATTTAATAAAGACGACAAGTACTAGTTCCAGTGAAGCAAAAACATGCCAATAAACTATTCAGATACCGGCAAATCATGATAGTGAACAAAGACATGAATAAAGGAAAACATGCATATCAGCTTGATCCAAAACATCTAGGGCCCACAGGAAGTTTTTCTACGGCAGAGGATCACTTCACACTGTTACCTGTGGTGTTGTGGTACTTGAGCTTTGAATATGCTTCATTTTTGGGCTTAAGCCATAAAATTATCTTGTAAAATGGATGGACAGGGATGATAAAATACATAAATCAAGGGGACCCCACAGAGATTACTCAGTACACAATCCAATTCCCATACAAACTCCTGTGGCCCGCAGGAAGTTTCATTGGTGGGGATTCAATCTCCACTGTTTCCTGTAGTGCAATGGGCTTCATTTTCAGGGCCATTACTAAAATGGGCTGGCAAAACAGAGAGGGCATGGATATACAACACACAACATCAAGGTGGACCGCATGAAACAGTGGAGATAGAAATGCACACCTAAATCCCCAAATCTCCAAATCGTAAATCCCCAAATCTCCAAATCCCCTAAATCCCAAATCCCTAAATCCCTAATCCCCCAAATCCCCAAATCCTAAATCCCAAATCCCTAAATCCCAAATCGAGATGACAGAGATTGAGAGAGAGAGAGAGAGAGAGAGAGAGAGAGAGATAGAGATACCTGGAGACCGATCACGGTCCACGAAGAGAGACAGAGAGGATGCGCGAGAGAGAGAGCACCGAGAGAAAGAGAAGGAGACAGAGAGAGAGGAGAAGAGAGGGAGAGAGAGAGAGAGAGGAGAGAGAGAGAGAGGGGGTGCGCGAGAGTGAGAGAGAGAGGGAGAGAGGGTTTCGGTTTTGGGAGGGGCGAAGGAGCGCGCGGGAGAGATTTTTGGGATGGTTTTTGGGGTTGTGGGAGATGGGCGCGCGGGAGGTGGAATTTGGGGGTGGGTTTAGAACGGATTGGCACTCCCGCTGACACAGCCCCGTGGCTGGTGTTCGGTGGTCTGTGGGCCCCACCATGATGTATGTGTTTCATCCGATCCGTTAATCCATTTTACATATAATTTTAAGTTTTCGTCTTAAAAATAAGATGGATATAAATCTTAGGGGACCACACCACAGGAAAACAATAGTGATTGGATATCCATCATTTAAATCTCCTAAGGCCCACTGTACTGTTTATCTGACATCCAATCTTTGATTAGGTCATAAAGGCCCAGATGAAGGGAAAAAACAAAGATCAGCTTGATCCAATACTTTTATGGCTCCCTAAAAAGTTTTAATGGTCGACATTCATTCAACACTTTTTCCTGTAATGTGGTCCACTTGAGATTGGGATATAACTCATTTTTTTTTGTAATATCATAAAATGATCAATAAAAAATAGATGGACAGCATGGATGAAAACACATACATCATGGTGGGGCCCACAGACACACACGAACACAAAAGTTGAGAGGGGTTACCCTCCATTAAAACATTCATAATATTTTTTGGGCCCATAGAGATGTGGTTCACAAATCTAGCCAATCCATTATGTGTGTGCCACTTGGATGAGGGGTCATACCAAGTTTCAGACGCATCAAATTCAGATGGGCCCCACCAAGTGCTTATATGTTTTAGGCATGTCTTCACATGATTTTAGATGGTATGGCCACCGGAGTTCTGTATAGGGCTGATTGTGGATATCCCATAATTTAAAGGGGACCCATCAAATGCACGGTGTTGATTTTTGACACACATCATGATGGGCCCACACAGCTCGACCTCACGGGAGTTCCCATGATCTCGACGGATAGAACCTTTTTCATATATATAATATTTAAAAAATATAAAAACTTATGATGTATTTGTTATATCCACACCGTCCATCCATTTTGAGATATTATTTTAAGTCACGAGCCAAAGAATGAGACAGATAAAAATCTGTAGTAGACCCCACCATAGAAAACAACGGGAGGGTGATTCCTACCATTGAAACTATCCTAAGGCCCATCGTAATGTTTATTTGAAATCCAACTGGTTCAAAAGTTTTAAAAAAATGGTCGTAGGGCCATACATCATGGGGGCCCACAGTAATGTTTGCCATCCAACATGTTCATAATATCAAAAAGATATGAATGAAGGAAAAAACACAAACATCAGCTTAATCCAAAACTTCTATTAAATGCACAGTGTTGATGTTCGACACACATCATGATGGGCCCTACAAAACTTACATTAATTCTTAGAGTTTCAGGGTGTCAATAAGTTGGGTCACAATTTTGACTAGAATATTTGACCCGTTTTACATGTCTGGTCCATTCAATTTATTTTACTGATCATTACCCTCAATTTGACTAGTTACTAACCTCGATCATGTTACATATGAAAAAGATATTGGGCAAACAAGAATGATCAACAATTTGAGTGAATTTTGATTAATTTAAACATCTGAAGTTATTTACTCTTCAATCTGGACTAATCAGATTGTCCAAAAACAGTTAAAGGTTGTTCATAATATCAAAAATATATGAATGAATAGAAAACACAAACATCAGCTTGATCCAAAACTTTTATGGCCTCCAAGAAATTTTAAATGGTAGAGGTTCAATCACACTATTTCCTGTGGTGTGGTCCACTTGAGCTTTGGATATGCTTCCTTTTTGTTCTTTATACCTCAAATTATCTGTTAACATGGATGAATGGAGTGGATAAAATAAATAAATAACAGTGAACCCCACAGAGTTTACTCTGGTAAGGATAACGAGTAACTCACCTAAATGTAGTAGAGAAGGGTTTCCTTAAAACATTCATAATTATATATTGGGTCTGCCTAAATGTGATTCATATATCCAACCTACTCATTATGTGTGTCCCACTTGGATGAGGGGTCAGACCAAGTTTCAACCGCATCAATGTCTGTATTAACTTATAAATAGGTTGGATCTCAAATAAACATCACGGCGGACCCTAAGAAGGTTTCAATAGTGGGTGTCACTATCCCACTCTTTTCTATGGTGTGGGTCCACTTGAACTTTGGATCTGCCCCGTCAGTCAGATGCACCATTCCATGGTAGGCCACGAGCTTAAAAATAAAGTCAATCCATGACTTGGGTGGGTCACACATAGTTTTAGATGCTATGGCCCACCTGAGTTTTCGTATATGACTGATTTTTGGACTTAAAGGGGACACATCAAATGCGTAGTGTTGGTGTTGTACACACATCATGGTGGGGCGCACACAGATTAACCTCATGGGAAGTTCCCATGAGGTGACCTTATAGTACCATTTCACTATTTTAGGTAACTCCTTCATGGGTGTTACTCTAACCGTGTAGGGCCCACCTTGATATATTTTATGTATATCGACATCGTCCATATATTTTTTTCATCATATTTAATGATGTGATTTCAAATCATAAGAACTCAATAATCTCAGGTGGGCCATACCAATCAAAACAATATGATGAATAACCATTAAAAACCTTTTGAAGGCCACAAAAGTTTTGGATCAATTTGATCTTTGTAGTTTACCTTCATCTAGATCTTCTTTACATTATCAACAAGTTGGATTGCAAATAAGCGTTACTAAAACCTTACGATGGGCTCTTTATAATTTTTAATGGCGAGGTACTATACTATCATTCTTTCCAGTGGTGTGATCCACTTAAGATTTAAATCTACACAATTTTTTATACCCGGCCCAAAAATGGGTTGGAGAAACGTATGGGCAGCAAGGATATACAATACATCATCAAAATCTAACTTTTGTTATCTAAGTACTTTTCATTTTTCTTGTCATAATACAAAATCTAGTTTTCTTTTTTAAAAAATATATTTTTTTACAATTTGACAATTTTTCACAATTTTGTTTAATTTTAAAATTTTCTTTTCAAAATGTCATTTTTTAAATCAAAATCTCACTTTTATTATCTAACTTTTCAATTTTTCTTGACAAAATACAAAATCTAGTTTTCTTTTTTAAAAATATATTTTTTTTTACAATTTGTCAATTTTTTCACAATTTTTTTTAAATTTTTTAATTTTTCTTTTCAAAATATCATTTTTTTAAATCTCACTTTTGTTATCTAACTTTTCAATTTTTCTTGTCAAAATACAAAATCTAGTTTTCTTTTTTAAAATATATATTTTTTTCAATTTGTCAATTTTTCACAATTTTTTTAATTTCTTAAAATTTCTTTTTTAAAATATCATTTTTTAAATCTCACTTTTGTTATATATAACTTTTCAAATTTTCTTTTCAAAATATAAAATCTAGTTTTCTTTTTCAAAAATATATTTTTTTCAATTTGTCAAAATTTCACAATTTTGTTTAATTTTTTAAATTTCTTTTTCAAAATATCATTTTTTATCGAAATCTTGTAATATAACTTTTAATTTTTCTTGTCAAAATACAAAATCTAATTTTTTTAAAAAAATATATTTTTTTACAATTTGTCAATTTTTTCACAATTTGTTTAATTTTTTTATATTTTTTTTTATCAAAATAGATGGATGGCATGGAATTAAACACATACATCATGGTGGGCCCACATAGCACCAACCACAAGCCATTGGATGGTGTAAGGGGGAGTAGCCAATTTATTCCCCTTATTTGTGGTGTGGTTCATTTAATTAATCTTTGGAGAATGATCATTTTTTAGATAGTTCTCTAAAATGATCTCGAAAAATGGATGAACAGTGTGGGTTGATCCCGAATTTTCATTATTTTAGGACTTGTGGGGCTCACCATTGTGTATGTTAATTATCCACTCCGTCCATTAATTTTAACGGCTCATTTTTAGGGTCGATCCAAAAAATGAGTCAAATCGAAGCTGTAGGTGGACCACACCACATACTAATGTTATAATTATTTTTCATTATTTCTTATGGTGTGGTCCACTTAGACTTTAATATATTTACTTTTTGAGCTCATGCACTTAAATAATATTTCAAAATTTATGGACGGCTTAGATAAAACAAATATATTGAAATGGGCCCCATGGAGCCCCTTAAGCATCGTCGGTCTCTAATAAGATCCTATGGGGAGGTACGTTTTAGAGCTTAAAAATAAAGTCGATCCATGACTTGGGTGGGCCACACCACATACTATAGTTGAGAGGGTTACCCTCCCATTAAAACATTCATAATCATTTATTGGGCCCACCTAGATGTGCTTCATAGATCCAGCCCATTCATTATGTGTGTCCCACTTGGATGAGGAGTCAGACCAAGTTTCATACACATCCAAAACTTATGTGGGCCCCACCAAATGCTTTTATATGTTTTAGGTATGTCTTCACATAGTTTTAGATGCTATGGCCCACCTAAGTTTCGTATACGACTGAGTTTTGGACTTAAAGGGGACACATCAAATGCATGGTGTTGATGTTCTACACACATCATGGTGGGGCGCACAAATTAACCTCATGGGAAGTTCCCATGAGGTGACCTTATAGTACCATTTCACTATTTAGGTAACTCCTTCATGCGTGTTACTCTAACCATGTAGGGCCCACCTTAATATATTTTATGTATATCGACACCGTCCATATATTTTTCCATCATATTTTAGGATGTGATTTCAAATCATAAGAACTCAATAATCTCAGGTGGGCCATACCAATCAAAACAATGATGAATAACTATTAAAAACCTTTTGAAGGCCACAAAAGTTTTGGATCAATTTGATCTTTGTAGTTTACCTTCATCTAGATCTTCTTTACATTATCAACAAGTTGGATTGCAAATAAACATTACTAGATGGGCTCTTTATAAATTTTAATTGTGAGGTACTATATTATCATTCTTTCTAGTGGTGTGGTCCACTTAAGATTTAAATCTACACATTTTTTTTATACCCGCCCCAAAAATGGGTTGGAGAAACATAGGGGTGGCAAGGATAAGGATATATAACGCATCATCAAAATCTCACTTTTGTTATCTAACTTTTCAATTTTCTTGTCAAAATACAAAATCTAGCTTTCTTTTAAAAAAAAATATATTTTTTTACAATTTGTCAATTTTTTCACAATTTGTTTCATTTTTAAAATTTTCTTTTTCAAAATATCATTTTTTAATCGAAATCTTGTTATATAACTTTTTAATTTTTTTGTCAAAATACAAAATCTAGTTTTCTTTTTTAAAAAATATATATATTATTTACAATTTGTCAATTTTTTCACAAATTTGTTTAATTTTTAATTTTCTTTTCAAAATATCATTTTTTAAATATCACTTTTGTTATATAACTTTTTAATTTTTCTTTTCAAAATACAAAATATTTTTCTTTTTTAAAAAAAATATTTTTTTACAATTTGTCAATTTTCACAATTTTGTTTAATTTTTAAATTTCTTTTCAAAATATCATTTTTTAAATATCACTTTTTTATATAACTTTTTATTTTTCTTTTCAAAATACAAAATCTAACTTTCTTTTTTAAAATATATATTTTTACAATTTGTCAATTTTTTCACAATTTGTTTTCTTTTTCAAAATATCATTTTCTTATCGAATTTTTTCTTTTCAAAATCTAAATTTTTTCTTAAACATTGTTAGTTATTTTTCTAAGTTTTTAACTTTTTTTTTTCGAAATTCATAATTTTTTAGTTCATATTTTTGACTTGAGCATTAGAGACGGTTTACGACCGTCTCTAATGCAGACGGTCTTTGACAGTCTCACATGACCACTATAAGACGGCTAAGGACCGTCTCTAATAGAGACGGTCTTTGACAGTCTCAAATGGGACCGGCTATTTGCTTGTACGGAACTTATAAACCAATAAAAGACGGCCGATGACCGTCTATAATTAAGACGGTTCTTAGCAATCTTAGATTACCAATAAAAGACGGCCAATGACTGTCTCTAATACGGACGGTCTTTGACCGTCTCAAATGACCGCATATGAGACGGTCAAAGACCGTCTCTAATAGAGACGGTCGTTGACAGTCTCAAAAAGAGACGGCTAAGAACCATCCCTAATACAGACATTTTTTGACAATTTTTGGCAGTCTCAAATTATTGGAAAAGACGGCCAATGACCGTCTCTAATTGTGATGGTCGTTGACAGTCTCAGATTACCAGTAAGAGACGGTCTCTGACCGTCTCTAATACGGACGGTCTTTGACCGTCTCAAAAGGTCGCATATAAGACGGTCAGAGACCGTCTCTTATTCCTGACGGTCAATGGCCGTCTTTTATCCGCAGTTAATGACGGTTTTTGACCGTCTTAAATGATTTATAGACGTTAAAATTTTTAAGACAATATTAAAGATAGTCAAGGGCCGTCTAAAAGTTTAGAGACGGTTTACAACCGTCTCTAAAGCGTCTTTAAACTAAGCAATTTTAGAGACGGTCCAGAACCGTCTCTAAATCCGTCATTTTTTTCCATTTTTCACGTAGTGATACTGACGTTCCCACTCGTGCATATACATGATGAGTCCCCAACTCTGATACTAATCCTAAGAAAATAGAAGAAAAGGTCCTACAGCAGTATGGGAAGTAGGTAGAGGAGAAGTTAGAAGGAAGTTACCCAGTTAGAAATTCCTATGTTAAGATCCCGTAAAAGGAAACAAAAGAGACTAGTTTCTAAAATAGAAAGTCTAAAGTAGAAAATTCCTACAATTGAAATAGAAAGTTAGTTTCTAAAAAGGAAAGTTCCCTAAACCTAGAAGCTGAGTTAGTTTCTAAAAAGAATACCTAGAATAAGAAAGTTTCTAAAAATAAAATAAAAGAAAGATGAGTTAGTTACTAAAGTTAGAAAGAGTTTCTAAAAAGGGAAATAACTAATCTAGTTTCTAAAAAAACAAAAGAGGAAAGTTTCTAAAAATAAACTAGTTCCTAAAAATAGAAAAATACTAGAATTAGAAAATTTCTAAAAGGAGAAAATAAAACCTAAAATTAGAGTGTTTCTAAAAATAATTAGGAAAGTTCTAAACCTAAAGTTAGAAAGTTAAAAAAAAAACTAATCCTAAAATAGAAAGTAATGTTAGTTTCTAAAAGGAAAAATTTTCTAAAATTAAAAGAAAGCCTAGAATTAGAAAATTTCTAAAACTCAAACCCTATTTCTAAAAATAGAAAAAGTAGAGGAATTAGAAAGGGATTACCAAATTAAAAGTTTATGTCAGGATCCTACAAAACAGTAAAACAAGTTAGTTTCTAGAAATCAGAAAAAACTAAAAACTAAAGTTAGAAAAAAATCCTAATCTTAAACTAATCCTAAAACTAATTAATTTCAGAAAATCGTAGCCATCAGTCCCCGGCAACGGCGCTAAAAACTTGTTCACTCCCTAAGTGCAGGGTTGTGATGTAGTAATAAACTCGGTAAGACCTAGGTCGAATCCACAGGGACTGAAACCTGTACGTAATCTGAAACTAACTAGGACTAGAACTAGAATGGGATGAAATCTAAAACAAGTGTAATTTGAAGGAATAATGGTGAAAATAGTAATATAAATTTAAGGAATTCAGAGGTAGGAAACTAGGGTGCCAAGGATCCACTTGTAGAGATC
The DNA here is from genome assembly GCA_021015155.1 of Magnolia officinalis. Classification (NCBI taxonomy): domain Eukaryota; kingdom Viridiplantae; phylum Streptophyta; class Magnoliopsida; order Magnoliales; family Magnoliaceae; genus Magnolia; species Magnolia officinalis. The sequence continues at coordinate 19,836,504 of JAJHSJ010000017.1, forward strand.
AAGGAGATCTTACGCCTGCTTCACGAATCATGGAAATTAACTAAACTACCATTGATATAGTTTTTTAAGAGATAAAAGGTATATGAATTAGAATGGATTCCATCACCAAACCAAGCCAAGGAGACAAAGTAAACAATAGAATTAAACTAATTACCAACCAATCAACATGCTATGAAGGTTAGGAAGGGTACCGACATCCAACCATGCCCATGAGACGATGGTGAACAACAGGGCTTCCTGACGTCATAAAACATAAAAGGAGAGAAAATACTTAAGCCATCACAGATTTACTGTAATTCAGTCACAATAAACCATTAATAACTAAAATAATTTCTTAAATAAAAAACTAAGATCACATCAATTCAATAATAAATCAGCATGTAGAATTTCCCATCACCCCCACAAGCTTCACCCCTTAGCCCTAGCTAAGGGGTTTAGTCCAACATCGTTCACAGGAAAACAGAAAAAAAAAATAAAGAAAAGAAAAACTAAAACTTCCAAAACTACTCTCTCTCTCTCTCGTCCACGTTCCACCTCCGAGATCCTCTTTCTCTCTTTCTCCTCTTCTCTTTTTATAGGCAGCCGGGCGGAGTGGAGTCAGTGCTGGAGTTGGAGAACCGACTCTCCTTGTGCAACTCCAATCCCGAACGGAAACGGCCGCCCGCCTCTGATTTTCGCAGCAGAGGAAAAACGCAAAACTATTTGCGTTTAGTCTGAACTTGATCTGTTGACTGTCCAGATCTTTCGAAACTGGCTTCTTGGTTGGGGTTAGGACCCCCCTCTGCATCTTCTGGACGGATCGGATCATCGATCCGATCACTCCTTTGATCGTACAGTGGCCCACTGCGGCCGGTTTTTGCGGACTCAAAGCCTACGCACGGGCCTTGCGCTGTGAAGATCGGTGGGCCCCAGATCTGCATCAGCAGTGAAATCCAGTCCATCTACTGGACTCAGCTCGAAAAACTACCCAGAAATGGGTATTTTGTTCTTGGATTTAGTGTGTCCCACCTATACTTTTACTCCACCGTTCGTGTTGCACTCGAATAGTCGAAAACGGATCTACATAGTCTTGTGGGATTCCGTCACCTAGGAGTGGGTTATGGCCGCCCCACGGAACGAATGGACGGTCCAAATGTTGATATAGGCAATGAGTGGGTCCCACTAGCAAAAATCAGTGTCCGCAGAGACGGACGCTGTTTTGCACAAACAGGGTCGGGTTAGCGTAAGTTGACCGGACCTTTTGGTCCAGTGCAATTCGAGTGCACTAGTGCACTATGAACTGGCATGGTCGGTGGGGTCCACATGTGATGTTTTTAAGAAATCCAATCCGTCCATCCGTTTTGTAATATCATTTAATGGATAGGTCTCGAGTTTGAAGCATATCTTAATGTCAGGTGGGCCTCATATCAGTAATGCATGGGCTAATCTGTCCGTTTAGCATCTTTCATAGTGATCCGGGAGCTGAAATTCAACGTGTACGGTTCATTTATTGTCCTCATGCCCTGTATGAAGTTTCGGGCCGAACTGTTGGTGGAAACCCTGTGATCTTGCATTTTGGCTGACTTCCAGGCCACTTGAGCTTCAGTTTCTTGGTTTTCTTGGTTCTCTGGCGTTGATCTTGGTCCCCTGGAGTCCGTCCCTTGTCTTGGTGATTCTAGAGCGTCAATTCCATGATCTTGGTATTTTATTTCGATCCACACTCACAAATGTAACCTGCATCACAATCACAATTAAATCAGGGCATTAAATAGCATTATTCTTGTAATTCCAGGCAAAAACAGGGGTCTAATATGCAATATTTGACCCTCAACAGTGGCTGTATAGAGGGCTCTCAACATTGACATACACAGAGACAAGAAAAGAAGTAAGCTATGTTTATCTCCGGTAGTATACCTTTAAAAGGTATTGATGAAGTATGGGATGGATAAGGCAAAGTCAATCAACGTTTCCCACGCAGCTCATTTTAAGTTATCTTCTAAATAGTGGCCTAAAACATATGAAGAAAGGCAGGATATGTTTCGTGTGCCTTATTCGAGTGCAGTTAATAGATTGATGTAGTCTGTACAAGACTGGATATTTCACATGTAATGGGTGTTGTTTAGTAGATACATATCTAACCTTAACAAGCAACACTGAGAGACAGTGAAATGACTAATTTGATACATTCGAGGTACGCAAGACTATTCTTATTATTTGAGAAATCAAAGAACAAGTTGGTAGGTTATGTGGATTCTGATTATGTAGGCAGTGTGGATAATAGAAGGTCGACTTCTGGTCACTCATTTATGCTAGTGGGTGGAGGGATCAATTAGATGTCAAAGCTTTAGTTCGTGGTAGCTCTTTCCATAATCGAAGCTGAGTATATAGCAGTGACAGAAGCATTTAAGGAAGGTGTTTTGAAGGGGATGATAAATCAGTTGGGACTTCAACAGTAGTCTATGCCGGTTAATTGTGACAGTGAAAGGGCAATCAATTTAGCAAAAAATTTTGTTTATCATTTGAGAGGTATGCGGTGGGTGGTAGTGAAATGACTACTTTGATACATTCAAGGTACACAGGAGTACGTCTTATCATTCGAGAAATCAAATGACAAGTTGGTAGGTTATGTGGATTCTGATTATGCGGACAATGCGGATAATAGAATGTCAACTTCCGGTCATTAGTTTGTGCTAGCGGGTGGAGAAATCGGTTGGATGTCAAAGCTTAAGTCTGTGATATCTCTTTCCACAACCGAAGCTGAGTATATGCATGACAATGAAAAAATCACTCAAAGAAGATGTTTGGTTGAGGGGGATAATAAATCAATTGGGACTTCAACAAGAGGCTACGCCGGTTAATTGTGACAGTGAAAGCACGATCAATTTAGCTAAAAATTATGTTTATCACTCACGTGTTAACCATATTGATGGTGACGTATATATTGATATGCGTCACCATTTAATCTGACAAGTACTTAAGGAAGGAAGTGTGAATCTAGAGAATATTTACACCAGCGTGAATCTGGTTGACAAGTTTACGAAGGTGGTTCCCCTAACTAACTTCAAGTTCTTTGCAACATCTATAGGCTTAGTGAATGCATAAATGGAAGACAGTGTGAACAAGAAGTGATGGTAGAACTATGATGCAAGGCAGAATTAGATATGAGTATAAGGAGCTATAAAGAATGAAGATTGAAGACATTGTTGAGATTGTTGTTGATGTCTTAGATCTGTAAACAACAGGTTATGCTTTACCATTGAAGTGCCACCGAGCAGGTGTCGATGCCATCGAATTTCTATTGAGAAAATCCATGCTGGTTGCTAGAACATTTTAGTGTTGCTACTCGATGTCATCGAAATAAGTTCAATGCCATTGAAGTCCCATCGAAATGCGGGATTTGTTTCCTATTTCGATTGTGATACTATATGATTTTATATATCGATATATATATATATATATATATATATATATATATATAGAGAGAGAGAGAGAGAGAGAGAGAGATGCTCAGCTACGCACTGGTTCGTACATCATTACGTGTGAACCTTGTTATCAATCGTCTGTTAAGGCAGATGGTCTGTATGAAAGAGCTCTTATGCGCGAGTTTGAAAGAGCGAGTTTCCTTATCTGGCACGTCTCTTCACCCTATTCTCTAAATCTCTGAAGGATGCGGCGAAAGCTTTTCACATGAAATTCTTTCGCCAGGATGCTAGGTGGTTCCCACCAAGATGTTAGTGATAAATCCATGCCGTCCATACATTTTTAAAAATAATTTTATGGTATGAACCCAAAACTGAGGTAGATCAAAATCTCAAGTGGGCCACACAATGTTGATTGAAATCTCACCATTAAAAACTCCCTGGGGCTACCAAATTTTTGGATCAAGCTGATATTTGTTTTTTGTCATCATCCAGGTTTGTATGACCTAATCTACAGGTTGGATTTTAAATAAACATCACGGTGGGGCTAGCATTTGGAACAACTTGGATGTTGTGCAAACTTGACACATGGACACTTTGGATGTGATAACTATTATAATAAAGTAAAAGAGCATGGATCCTAGTAGGAATAATGTTATGGATCTACGGTGTGGATGGCACGTAAACATCACTGTCGATGCCAGAAAGGTTTCAACAGTAGGAATTTTCCACCCAAATTTTCCTTTAGTGCGGCCCACTTGAGTATTGTATACTGCTTTTTTTTGTCTTTAAGTCCTAAAATGTGCTCAAAAAATGGATGAACGGGTAGATTTTTTACAAACATCATGGTGGGAAACCTATGTTTACAAGGCCGCAACTTGCTGCGAAAGAGAGGGAGCAGATTGCGTCCTACCCTTGCCCGTCTCCTACTTGGAACGGTCAGGAGCTTTGAGTGGCCACCGTGATGTATGGATCTTATCCACACCGTCCGTCCATTTTTTTAAAAATCATTTTAGGATATAAGGCCAAAAATGAGGCAGATCAAAGACATATGAGGACTACACAATGGGGATTAAACTCTTACCGTTGAAAACTTCATGGGGGCGACAAAAGTTTAAGATGGAGCAGATATTTGTGTTTTTTCCTTATCCAGGTCTTATGTAACTTTATGAATAGATTGGATCGCACATAAACATAATGGTGTGCCCTAGAAAAGTTTCAACGATGAGAATCATTACCACGACTGCTTCTTGTGGTGTGGTCCACTTGAGCCTTGCATATGCCTAAGTTTTGGTTTTGTCTCTAAAATGATACGAAAAAATGGATGGACGGTGTGGATAAGACCCATACATGATGGTGGCCACTCAAAGCTCTTGCCCATTCCCAGATGGAGATGGGAGAGGGTAGGACGCAATCCAAGTCCATTCAAAGAGGATGAAGATTGGTCCTACCTCCGGACGCCGAAGTTCCTACGCAAGGATGCTGGGTGAGGCCACAGTCATGTTTGTGAGAAATCTACTTTGTTCATTAGTTTTTCTAGCTCATTTTAGGATGTTATACCAAAAATGAGGTGGATCTAAAATTCAAGTGGGCCACATGAGAGGAAACATTGGGGATTTAGTGAGAACCGTTGAAATATTCTTGTAGCCATAAAAGCTCTCCGTCAAGCTAAAGTTTTGTATTTTCAGTTGATGGCATATAAACATCAAGGTGGAGCCAGAAAGGTTTCAACGGTAAGTATTTCTTTCCCCAATTTTCCCTCTCGTGTGGCCCACTTGAGTTTTGGATCTAACTCATTTTTTTCTATCTTATCCTAAAATGAGCTCAGAAAATGGATGAACGAGGTAGATTTCCCACAAACATGGAGGTGGGTCCCATCTAGCATCCTTGCGCGGGAACTTCCTGCTGAAGGCATTCCCAAGAAATCCACGTCCCCTACCCCCAGCCCCAGCTAGGAACGGGCGGGAGCTTTGAGTGGCCAGCGTGATTTATGGGTTTAATCCACACCGTCCATCCATTTTCCTTATCAATTGAGGGCATTATCACATAACTAAGGCAGATCCAAAGCTCAAGTGGACCACCACATGAAGCAGTTGTGATAATGATTCTCACTGTTGAAAGTTTTTTAGGTTCCACTGTGATGTTTATTTTCCATTCAACCCATTCATAAGGTTACATGGACCTGGATTAAGAGAAAGCAAAAATATCAGCTTGATCCAAAACATTTGTTGCCAGAAAGAAGTTTTCAATGGTAAGAGTTTAATACCCATCGTGTGGTCCACCTGTATCTTGTATTTGACTAATTTTTTGGATTATATCGTGAAATGATACGGAGAAATGTATGAATGGTGTGGATATAACCCATATATCACAGTCACCAGTACTCAAAGCTCATGGGCAGGGTAGGACGCAACCCGCTTTCATCCAGAGAATCGAGGTGGATTGCGCATTAATAATGCATGTAGCAAGTGGCTACTAGATGCTATTTGTGGTCTACCATGATGTTTGTGAGAAATCTACCTGGTACATTTGTTTTTTGATATCATTTTAGAGCATACAACAAAAAATGAGACGGATTCAAAACTCGAGTGGGCCATACAAGATGGAAAATTGGGAAAAGACTTTCTTACCATTAAAACTTTCCTGACTTCTACCTTAATGTTTATATGTTATCTAAACCGTCTATAAGGTTATTCATAATGGGATTAAGTAACAAAAAATTAGCCTGATAAGAAGCATTTGTGACCGAATGAATGTTTCAATGGTAGTTACTGAATCTCAATTGTTTTCTCTATTGTAGCATACTCAAGTTTGGATTCACTCCAGTTTTGGTCTAATGTACTAAAATGATATCACAAATCAAATGGACGGAGTGGATATAATACACGACTACTCAATCACCATTCACATTACCACAATCAATTTCATTTTTATAGTGGAGGCAAGGAGGGAAAGCCATTGAGATACCTGTAAATCCGACGATGAAATTGGGAGAGAACGCTAGTTTTCCTAGGTGTTTTGAGGGATGCCCCAAAAAGTGTTTTAATCTCAACTGTTTGGCAAATCCAATGAATGATGTTGAGGTTCGCACTTAAAGCTGTGTAAAACAGTGCTCAAGTGAGCACTCCTATATATATATATATATATATATATATATATATATATATATATATATATATATATATATATATATATATATATATATATATATGCTTTCTAAATCGTTTCCAAAGGTTTTAAAAGCATAGCTTGAGTTTGTGAAGGAGATTTGAGGCTTGTTTGAATTGATAACTTCCTATCACCTATAATTATTTTCTTTTATAGTGCATCACTTGTCACTTTGTATTGTGGTTTTTTTTTTTTTTTTTCAAAAGGAATTTTTCATATAAAATTTGGATTATTTGTGTTTGGACTTGGTTGTCCAATTAGTAGTTGTTTTCTTAATTAGTATCCGTGTGCTCCCCTAGTTCCCCGAATGAATATCCTGTATCACAAAGTGATACGTTCCGTCCATGTGTGCTCTTTGGTATTTTGTCCATCTTGTCACCGGATATTTTAATCAAAATTTTTTTTTTTTTTATAGATCACCCTGGAAACTTTGCTCGTACGATTGTATAGTTGAGAATTTAGACGCAAGGTTGAGCATAACGGCGTGGAAAACGCTACTGTTGCAGATTTCGGACAAGCGGGGTACGGAACCGCTGCCGAGGAAGGGAGGGATGTGTGGGGCCCAGCCCACGAGATTGAGAATAATCTGAGTCCATGGAAAATGGATGCGGACTGCATCCTGCCCCTGCCAGGAAGAAGGGACTATGTGGGGCCTACTTACGAGACTTTGAATAATCGGGTCGGCTTGAATGGATCCCTGAATCCACTGAGGTCAGTTTATCCCTGAATGTGAGGCCTACCATGATATATTTACCTTATATCCACTCCGTCCATCTGTTTTAAAACCTAAATTTAGGACATTTCGACCAATTATGAGTTGACCACACCACATGAAACAATAGTGATTGAATACCCACCTTTAAAAACGTCTGAGGGTCCACCGGAACGTTTATTTGCAATTCACCCTGTTGACGAGATCACAAATACCTGGATGAAGGGAACATGCAAATATCAGCTTGATACAAAACTTGTGGCCCATAAGAAGTTTTTAAAGGTCAATCACCACGATTCTTGTGGTGTGATCCACCTGAGATTTGAATCTTCTTCATTTTTCGGATCAGGTCCTAAAATGATCTTTCAAAATGAATAGACAGCGTGGATGTAAGGAAAATATATCAAGGTGGGCCCCACAGTCAGGGATCCACCGACCGGGGTGGATCTCAGGATTCACCGAAGCCACGCCCAGTGGAAAATGGGACGCAGTTTGGCAAGTGATGCCTGGCACCTGGTGGGCGTTCTGTGGGCCCCACCATGATGTATGAGTTTATCCAGCCCAAAAATGATACGGAAAAATGGATGGACAGCCCCGATAAAACACAAACATAGTGGTGGGCCCACATAGCACCGACATCGTTACTGGCCAATCCGCGTCCTTGAAAAATGGCCTTTGCATCCAACCGTACGACATTTCGAATAAATTCTTCACCGATTGCCTATGACTGGATTCCTGCAGGTCCGAAGCTAAGCGGGGCTCACTGTAATGTTTGTTAGTAATCCACTCCGTCCATTTGTTTTGCAGCTCATCTTAAAACATGAGCCCAAAACTGAGGGAGATCAAAACCCCAAGTAGGCCACGCCATAGGAAAAAAAAAATGGCGATTGAATGTCTATTGTTGAAACATTTACAGGGCTACAGAAGTTTCAGATCAGGGTGGGTAATATTTTAGGTTTTGAGCTGGATGACCTAATGAACGCGCGGTTTGGATGGCATGTAAACATCAATGTGGAATTGGTAATATTTTAAGTTTTGAGCTGGATGACCTAATGAACGGTTTGGGTGGCATGTAAACATCAATGTGGAATGAGTAATATTTTAGGTTTTGAGCTGGATGACCTAATGAACGGTTTGGATGGCAGTAAACATCAATGTGGAATGAAGAAAGTTTCAATGGTAGACATTTCCTACTTGTTCTTGTTCTGTGGCCCACTTGAGTCTTGGATCTGCCTCATTTTTTAGCTAGTATTCTAACATAAGCCGGCAAAACGGATGGACAAGATGGATTTCTAACAAACATCACAGTGGGCCCAACTAGCATCGGACGGCATCAGCATCAGCTTCTAGATTCTTGTGAATTTATATCATATTATCTTATATTTCTAAGGGATTTAAATTTTTGTACAGAATGGCTGTAAAAGGCCATTTTAATCGTTCACCTACCTTGAAGTTGCTGTCACTGGGCTGGGCTCGGGCCTGCTAAAATAAAAAATTTATAAAATACCTAACCTGAAACAGTACAAAATTGGTGCTGAGGCCAACCCTGAGCCCGGCCGTTGAGAACCCTACTTGAAGGTTTGATTTATTTACCATTTTATACATCAAACTTGTGATAGTTTACTACAGCTAACCCAACTATTGAAATTCACACTGATTGAGCAATCCCAACCATCCAATGTAAAACTACTCCTAAAACCTCGGTTCATGTGTAGCCAATGCAGCCGATTTTTCCATTTTCAGAGCATCAAGGTGAGTTACACCACTTAACGGATTTGATCAAAGATAAACACCATGGCAGCCCAACACACAAACTTATGGTTGAGATCCCATCAGCATTGTTTCCTGTGGAGCGGCACATCTTACAACATGGTGGTCCCTACAAGTCTGGGCATTCTATGATCTGAATAAACCGGGTGGTAGATGCTATAGGTGATCCAAGTCTGCGCCAAGCCCCAAAGGATGCGACCCACTTAGTCAGATATGAGACGTGACTAGTGGTAGGCCCTTGAGAGCATGGATTCCAAGTTTCCAACAAATAAGATCATCGGCAAGACAACCATCATGGTCCGACCAATGAGAAGAAGAGCCATAATTCATTAAGTCTAAGATGGCCTTGCACCTTTTTGTCCAAACTTGGTGTCCATCTTGGTCGGTACATTTGAAAATTGAGTATTCAATGAGAAGAGAGCCATAATTCATGAAGTCTAAGATGGCATTGTCTTTTTGTACCGGATTAGTTTTCACCATAGACAACTTTTGAAAAATGAGCCTGGCTAATGTAGAGTGGTACTATCTTGTAATTACTTACGTTGGTTGATAAAGGCATGATATGGATTTGATTAGATGGTATGCTGGTGTTAGATATGAAGCCTGAGATAGCCACTTTGTACATGTACTGCCTTGGGTAAAGGGTGGTGTTGTACCCAATCCACCTCTTTAATTATTAACCATATCAATGCAGGAAGCGAATTGGCTGGTGTACCTAACACAAGTTATATAGTTGGTGCATTGATGTCAGCAAGTTCTACGGGTTTGATCATGAAATATGTGTTATATCCAAACCATCCATCCATTTGGCGAGCTCTTCTTATGGCTTGAGACGAAAAATAAAACAGATCTAATTATCAAGTGGACCACACTGCAAAAATCAGTGGGGGAGTGAACGTCTACTATTGACTCCCTTTTCGGGGTCACAGAAGTTTTGGATCAATATGAATTTTGTTTTTACTCTTCATTCAGGTCTTTGTAACCTTCTGAACAGATTGGAGGGAAAATAAACATTATGGGGGGCCCTACAAATTTTTTAACTGTGAAAATCATTATCTTCACTGCTATTTATGGTGTGGTCTAAATGATCTTTGGACATGATTCGTTTTTTGGATAATACTCTAAAGTGATTTCTAAAAATAGATGAACGGTGTAGATATAATAAACACATTACTGTAGGGGCCATAAAACTTTGATCTCCTTTGAACTGTTTGTACAACTCAGTTCGAGGTGCGTCAGTACTCGTCTTCGCACGAACACGTAACGTACATACAGCATCTAAGCTATATAGATGGTGTGTGGTACACCAGCCAATCCGCTTCCAGAACGTACCCAGAAGCCTCCGGATTGGAAGATGGCTAAACGTGAATAGTTGGCAGCTGTAGCCCGAGCTCACACCAAAATTTTGAAAACGGATTGCCTACTGAGTAACTCAGTATGCTTTTATGGTACTGAGTAAGCTCTGTCAGGCCCACCATGAATGTATGTAGTTTATCCACGCATTTCATCCATTTTTACAGCTCATTTAATGGGTCGATCACAAAATTGAAGTATATTCTAAGTTCAAGTGGACCGCACTACAGAAACCGTTGGAATAATGATTTCCACCGTTGAAATCTTTATAAGACTTATAGTGATGTTTATTTGTCATCCAATCTTTTCATAAGATCACAAAGAGATATAGATGAAGGGAAAACACAAATATCAGCTTGATCCAGAAGAAACTTCTGTAGTCCCAAGAATTTTTCAATGATATATGTTCAATTCATACTGTTTCCTGTTGTGTGGTCCTCATGATATTTGTATATGGTTTTATTTTTGAATCAAGACCAAAAATTATTGGATGAATTGGTTGGATCGAGGTGATAGAATGCATATATCAAGGTGGGCCCCATAGAGTTTGGTGTACTGAGTTAGTCGCAATCCGCTTCCCAAAATTTTAGGAAAAGAGTCCGTCAAAGAAGGCAACTGCGTACTGCGTAACTCAAAAAGCGTAATGAGTAAAACTTGTGGGGCCACCGTAATTTATTTATTTTATTCACTCCATGCATATATTTTAACAGAATTTTATAAAATGAAATAAAAAATGAAACATTTAAAAGACTCAAGTGAACCACCCCATAGGTAACTGTATGAATTGAATGTATACCATTGAAAAATTCCTGGAGGCCAGGAAAGTTTTATATCGAGCTGATATTTGTGTTTTCCCTTCATCCAGGACCATGTGACCTTATCAACCGGTTAGATGCCAAATAAACATTTTAGTGGCCCCTAGGAAGTTTTTAGTGGTGGGCATTCCATCACCACTGGTTCCTGTGGTCTGGTCCATTTGAAATTTAGATCTGCCCATTTCTTGTCTCATGTTATAATGTGTGTGGACAAAACTTACAGATCGAGTGGATGTAACAGGATATCACAGTGGGCCCACGGAGATTCAGGTTACATGGGCTACAAGAAATCCGCCTCTTGTTTGTACGCTAGATCCGATCTAATAGTTAATAGCTCCAGTTCCGGTGGGGTCCTATAGCATCCGAGCGTGACGCACAACATACGTACAAGGGCTTTCAATTTTTACTAGTGGGCCATAACTTGGTGATCAAGACCATTGGTCTGTTGGTTCCTCAACTGTTGATTGACTGTCCCTCAAAAATCTAGCCCGAAATGACGTTCCATCACGTGAATGGACAATGGATGGAAAACTACCAAGGTTGGAATAACCCTGCCCTCCAGTCCTGACCTATTCTAGTATCAGTGTGGATATATGTCTCTTTGTAACAATTGATTGAACGGTGAGCATCTTCCATCTAGAAGATTTTTGTTGCAACCTCGATCCACAATGATGATGATCAGATCAACGGTCTGGATCGTGCAACCATGGACCTTTCATGTCACTAGTCTTATGAAAGTTTAGACTCTACGCTTTCGTGGAAATGCACAACGAATCTCTCTTCAAGCTCGGACCGGAGTAAAAATGACACAAGCAGACCGAATCTTTAGACTGGGCCCAATTACGGGCTAGGCTTTTTATTAGTTTTTCACCATATAAAGTTTGGTGGTGACACTACCCATTTATAGTAAGAGCCGATCGACTACCCATTTAGCATGGCCCAAACCTGACTAGGAAGCAGGTCCTGCCATTTGATCGACAGGCCAACCCGACCCATTGCCATCCCACTTGTAGTTCACAATCTCCTACCGCCACAACCTCTGAAAACCCTCACTCTCTCACACTCTCTCTGCATTTCAAAGATGTAGAATCTCTTCCGCTCACTCCGAACAACATCATAATCACCACCATCAGCACTAATCACAAGCCCTCAAATTCTCGAATCCCGACACAGCCAATCCCAATCCCATCAAAATCTCCTCTTTTTTTTCCTCCTTCCCTATCGCTCTGCTTCTGTCCTCCAAATCCTCATCCTCGGCTTCCAAATCCAAATCTGCTAAAGAATCTCCAAGCTCCAGAAGGACGCGGATTTCCTGCCAAAGCCTCTCGCATGAAGTTCCTGCGTGGGGATGCAAGTTGGGGTCCATGATGTTTACGAGAAATTGACGTAGGGAAGGACGTGAGGTCGAGCACGTTTTCCTCAAGGGAATAACTGTTCCATATCCACAAAACTTCTCTAAACTCCTACCAACGACTTTTCGAATCCATGAGAAAGAAAGCAAGCAAAATAGAAAATAAATTATATAAAATTCAAAATTGATTGATGAATGAAATAAACGAGTTCACAACCCTTTAAATAGGTGTACCAAGCAATGGGAGAGAAATCAGAAGCAAACTACAACTAAAACTCATAGAAATCGCAACTTACTATAAATAGTAAACTTACTATTTATAGACGGCCATGATGTCTACTAGTACGCAAGGTTTTCGGCCAAAAATAGTAAGTGTCCTATTTGACTTCACCAAGTTGTTCTCCTAATTATTCTAAGCTCTTTTCATGTTGGGCGCAACTCCTAAAGTCCAACGAATGAAGAGTTATAATCAAACTAAAACTTACTATTTATAGTAAAAATGTAATTAAAATAGGGAAACGACTGTCGATCCGGGGGTATTTCGTAAATCCAGCCTACGCAACCCGGCGTAGCGGGATTGGGTAGCTAAAGTAGCTCGTTCTACCCCAAAATCATATATTTTACGCCCAATGACTCATTTCGGATTGCGAGATACACCCGATCTAAGGTCTGACGGTTTGGATCACTTCTATCATCGATTAAGCCTTTTTTTGATCCATCTTGGCCATGAAACTGTCCACGACCCGCTCTACATCAGTCCCCTCTACTTCAAAAGAACTCGTCCTCAAGTTCTCATCCTGCCCTAGTCCATGATACTAGGTCGGGACCGCGACGTTGAAAGTCTGTGAGATCGCCATGTCATTTGGAATATCAACAACGTAAGTGTTGTCATTGATCTTTCGGATGATTGGTACCAGTGCAATCTTCTTATTCTTCAACTTGTTGTACGTTCCGGTCGAAAATCTTTCTTGTGCAGATGGACCATAACGTGGTCGCCCACCTCGAACATTTTTTGTCGTCGATATTTATTCGTTTGCTCCTTGTACTTCTCATTCGAGATTTGTAACTTCGTCTGCACCTCCGCATGAATGCCCATGATCCAATCTACCGTATGTTCTGCTACAACGCTCATGCCTGTGAGCTTGGGCAAAGGGATCAAGTCAAGTGTGTGGCAAGGCACTAGTTCGTAAATAATCTGAAACGGAAATTTTTCTATCGAGCGGTTCACCATGTTGTTGAATGCAAACTCTGCTTGAGACAAGGCCAAATCCCACTGTTTCGGTTTTTCTCCTGAAATACATCAAAGGAGGTTTCCCAACATGCAATTCACAACCTCGGTCTGCCTGTCAGTCTGTGGGTGGTAGGTGCTGGTGAATTGAAGTCGTGTATCGAATCGAGTCCATAAAGTCCGTCAAAAGTGGCTAATGAACTTTGTGTCTCGGTCAGAAGTAATAGTCTTGGGAACCTCGTGTAGTTGCACAACTTCTCTGAAAAATAGAATCGCCACGTGTGTTGCGTCAAGAGTCTTCTTGCATGAGATAAAGTGCATCATCTTGGAGAAACAATCTACTACCATGAATACTGAATCCATGTCACGCTGTATTTGTGGGAGACCAAGCACAAAGTCCATAGATAAATCCTCCCAAGGGCCGTCAGGCATAGGTAATGGGGTGTAAAGGCCCGTATTCTGAGATTTTCTCGTAGAGGTATGACAAACATAACAATGTTGAACTGATTTTCCCACATCACGTACCAATTGCTGCCAGTAGTACCGCTCCTCCACAAGAGCTCGCGTCTTGTCTCGCCCGAGATGTCCACTAAGGCCACCTCCATGTAACTCTTGGATGATCTGTTCCCTTAGCGAACTTTTGGGGATGCACAGTCGATTCCCCTTGAACAAGAACCGTCTTGCTTATGTAGGTCACTGGGGTGACCTTCTTGGCATCTAACCCATGCGTCCTTGAAGTCGTCGTTGTCGACATATATGTCCTTGAGGCGCTCGAACTCGACGACCTCATTGCTCATAGTCACTAACAAAGTTGCATGGCGTCTCAGTGCATCGGCTACTTTGTTTTGTTGTCCAGATTTATGTTTCAGTACGAACGTGAATTCTTGTAAAAATGAAATCCACCTAGCATGCACACGGTTAATATTAGCTTAGCTATTAATGAATTTGAGGTATTGATGGTTTGTGTAAAGTATGAATTCCATTTGAATCAAATAATGTCACCAATGTCGCAGTGCCTGAACTACCGCATACAATTCGATCTCATATGTAGACCACTTCTTGCGTGCATCACTAAGTTTCTCACTGTAGAAGGCTACCGGAGTACTTTCTTGAGACAAAACTCCTCCAATTCTGACATATGAGGCATCACATTCGACTTCAAACAGTTTGTCGAAGTTGGGAAGTATAAGAACCGGGGTTGTGGACAACTTGTGCTTAATTTCAGCAAAGCTCCTGTCGGCTTCTTCAGTCCACTGAAACTTCCCCTTCTTCATTCAATCTGTGATTGGTGACACAGTGGTACTAAAATTCTTCACGAACCAATGATAGAATGTTACTGGTCCATGAAAGCTTCGTACTTCGTGAATATTTGTAAGAACCGGCCATTCCTTAATTGCTTTCACCTTTTCCTCACCCACTTAAATGCCCATGGATGTCACGACAAAGCCCAAAAATAATAAACTATCAGTCATGAAGATGCACTTTTTTAAAGATATAGTTTATTTTTTAAAGATATAGTTTATTTTCAGTGATCACTTGAAGGACCTTCTTGAGGTGTTCCATATGGGTGGTTTCGTCTTGACTGTATATCAAAATATCAACGAAATAAACCATAAAGAACCACCCAATGAAAGGTTTCAGAACTTGGTTCATCAACCTCAGGAATGTTCTAAGCATGTTTGAAAGACCGAAGGGCATGACCATCAATTCGTATAATCCTTCCTTGGTCTTAAAGAAAGTTTTCCACTCATCACCTGGCTGTATACGAATCTAATGGTAGCCACTCCTTAGATCCAATTTAGAGAATAATTTCGCTCCTTCGAGCATATCCAACATATCGTCCAGCCGTAGTATGGGAAACTTGTACTTTATGGTGATCTTATTGATGGCTCGACTATCGACACACGTGTGCCAATTCCCATCTTTCTTAGGAGTTAATAGAGCAGGTACGGGGCTCATGCTTTCTCTGATGAGACCCTTACGGGTCAATTCCTTCACTTGTCCTTGTAGAATTTCGTACTCCTTCAGACTCGTCTGATAGTGAGGATGATTAAGTAAGCTAGACCCAGGGACTAGATCGATATGGTGTTGGATATCTCGCATGAGAAGTAATCCATCGGGAAGGTCATTAGGCCAGATTTCTTTAAACTCATGCAGTAAAGGTTTTAGTTCATCAGGGATGTTGGTAAGATCGAGTTCTTTCCCTTTTACAATTAGTGCATAGGCCTGTCTTGTTTCTTTTGATTCCTCCACGAAGTCTCGTATGGTTAAGAGGAAATGACCCTCCATTTTAAAAGTTTCAGGTGGTTCCTCTGGATCCATAGGGGCCAATATGGTTTCTGGCCGTCCTTGACGAAAATATACACATTATCTCGCCCTTTATGAGTGGCGTCACGGTCAGATTGTCAAGGTCAACCGAGTAGTATGTGACATGTTTCCATGTCAACCACATCGCGTACTACTTCATCCTTATAATGTTTGCCAATTGAAAAGGATATGGTGCACTATTCAGTTATCTTTGTTTCACTGACCTTCTTGATCCAACCAATCGTATATGAGGATGGATGACGCTCCATTTTCAATTGCAATTTTTCTACTATTACCTGGAGATGATATTCTCGCTGCTCTCGCTATTGATGATCATATCACAGACTTTTCGATTCACCGTACACCTAGTTCGGAAGATGTTATGCCATTGTGGGTGTACTTCTTTCCTTAGTGCGTATAATAGTCGCCTCACGATGAGTGATTCGCCATGATCTTGTTGAACCCAACCTGACTCATCCGCCTCGTCTTCTATCGTATGTTCTGGTTCCTCAATACTTACATTATCATCGACGTTTTCAGCACTACCATTATTGATGGCGAGGTTCGTCACTTGTCGCTGGGGACAAGTATTTGATAGGTGATCCGGCTGGCCATAACGAAAGCAATGGTCTCCCCTTGGCCAAGCATAGGGGTTTGGGATCCTGGTTGTGCCAGCGGTAGTCAATACACCCCTTTGGGGCCTAGTTTGCCCGCTTCTTTGATCCCGATTCACGGGTGTAGGAGGTTGAGTGCACGCTCTTATGGGCTCCTTCCCATTGGGTGGTGGAGCTCCCTGAGGCGGACCTGTCACGACGACTCTTGCGGTAAGATAGGTCCATGTGTTAGAACGTTCAAGCTACGCTTCCGCCTGGATAAACAACTTGATTGCATTATTCATTGTCCAAACGGACTGCATCTAAACCCGATCCTGTACGCTATACGCAATCCACCGTTGAACCGGGCAACTTGCTGCGATTCAATATCGATCAAATTGTTACGTGCTACCAAACAATAGAATTCTTCTGTATATTCTCTCACTGGCCGACTACCCTGTCGACAATTCTGATATTGTTGGAATAATACCTGATCGTAGTCGCTAGGGAGGAATCAGGCGCATAGTAGTTGCTTCATCCACTGTCATGTGCGAATTGGTGCTTTCGTCTGTTTGGTCCATGCGAGTTGCGGTTGTTTTCACCAAGCTGAAGCTCCGCTCTTTAACTTGTAGGCCATAAGTTTGACCTTTTTTGCTTTAGAGATGTCTATATTGTTGAAGAATCGCTCAACTTCAGAAAGCCAATCGAGAAAATCCTGAATGTTTAGTTGGTCATTGAAGCTAGGAATATCAACCCTCATCTTGAATTCTCAATTTGTTCGATCTACTCGATCGCCGCCTTTTCTGGGGTGTTGAAAGATTTGTCGTCGATCTCCTTCTCATTGGATCTCCTTCCTCTGGAATGACCCTTGGATGCATTGTTGGTACTATCCTGCGGTCAGGGCGATTACGAGTCTCAACAATTGGTGGTGGAGGATTGTAATGCCCTGAAATTCGAGGGTCGAGTAGCAACTCAACTCTCGAGTTCCAGAACATCACTTATGCAACATAGATGATGATGATTGAATGTTGTTTGTGTCAGTGCAATAAACATGAGTGAGATTATACCAAAACAGTAATTCATACTCCAGATCAATTGTATAAAGGCAAGCGGAAGACTGAAACTGTATATATAAGGTATGTGAAGAAACAAAACCATCTCAATCTCCAGAGTATGAACACTAACTGAGTAACCATATACATGTATTGTTTCTGAATCAAAAGGTCAAAAGACAACTAAAAAGATAAATTCTAAAATCCCCGTGATCCAGTCAGCCTAAGCAAAGCCGTCTGAGTATTGCATGTATGAGAACTCGTCCTAGTCCTCATCGTAGTCTGGCTCAGCCTCCTGAATCGACGTATCATCTACACCTGAGACAGAGTCTGGTTGGTGTGTACAACACCGTCCCGTAACGTGGGAGTGAGTAGCTAACTTAGTGGAACAATAAAGCATATGTTAACATGTTATCAATTCAGTCAAGCAGTAATGATAAAGCAGTACAATCAAACAATCCTAACTACTCTTATTTAATGTAAGTATGATATGACATGATAAATGCCCTTGCAAACCACCCTCATGCGACACCATCTTACGTTCACGACGTGCGTTCATCCCTTAGTGCTCCACATCTACCAGGCACATGCAGTGCGATGATGAGCATGATTACCGAGTAGTTATTAGTCCTTTCAAACAGCAGAATTGGGAAACTAAGGTATCTCCCTTGTATCATTCCCAAACATGATCCATTCTAGGGTCGTCAATCCTAGATAATCTCATACGATAGTATATTTGTAGGTCACTGCAAAGGCTGTCAGGGCTATTACACACAATGGTTACACCACTCCCCCATCACCTTTTTAACGATTCATCACTAAGCTGATACAGGCCTAGTTCATACTCTATACACTGCGGTAAAACTCGTCGCCTTACCGCAAATTCAGAGTATACTCGAGGTCACTACAAAGGGTTGTCAGGGCTGTTACGCACAAAGGTTACACCACTCCCCCATCACCTTATCAATGTAGGCTGACAGCACGAATATAGTGTCTCATACCACCATAATCGGCTGACGAGTCTGGTTGCTCACTGGTCACTGCGGGGAGGCACGTGGCCCCAGCGTAGGCCGATAGCTCGACCACGGTGTCCCATACCACCATGCCCGGCTCATGAGTCTTAGCGGATCGAGGTACCATGGTTAACGGGATTTCACTGGTAAGTTTGGTACCCTAGGTTCAAGCAGTAGCGTCCAAACATGGTGAACATACATTAGACATATCAGGTTACTTTACGAGCCTGACTAGCTCGAGCGCACAATCAATTAAACGACATGAAGTGCATAAGCACTTCGCGTGGCCTAACCACTGTTTCCAACTGAAGTACGACTCGGGTTCGTCAAACACATCCTACGTGGCGAAATGAATCTCAACCACAATCTCAAGTCTGGTACCGATTGTCTGGACTATAAACATAGTCTCAAACTCAATCAATCCCTATTTAGAACACGTAGAGTAAAGCATAATAAACAAAGTAATTCAAGCATGTTAACGAGCATATCATAAAGCATGTTATAAAGCACTATATAAACAAGATTACAAACACATATATTTCATAAGTAAGCGGTTAAAGTAAACAACCACATGGAGGAAATCATACATGTCTCTAAGGTAGTTGAGAATCCCATCTCAACACCTACCTAAGGCACCATCATCCAAACACTTACTCTCACAAGCATTTTCACAAACACTTAGAATACACTATTTCAACATACATAGTGTATGCTAGCAAAACATGTATTAGGGCGAGTCCTTTCACCAAACAAGTATTTTATCCATATATAATATATTCATAGAGCAAATAATCATGGCAAACACATCTCCAAAATTTATACGTATACGGTACTTTCTAGAATACACTATTTCTACATACATAGTGTATATTAGCAAATCACGTATTACGGCGAGTCCTTTCGCCAACTAAGTATTTTATCCATATATATTATATTCATACAACAAATAATCATGGAAAACACATTTCCAAAATTTATACGTATACGGTATTTTCTACGAATACCTAGAATATGTAAAATTTCATATTCTACGTCTTTAATCGAAACGAAATACAGACAGCACTTTGTACATGTGCAATTGCATGCAGATCATGAATCTATCATTATCTGACATTGAAAGCGTTGAAAAACGTAACCTATACACCTAAAGTCCTCACCTCTTATCATAGAATCGTAACAAATTAGGTAGGTTTGCTAAGCTTCCGTATTCGGCAGTTTGGTAACCTATAGAATGAAATAGGTTAGCTATTTCATAACCTACAACCCTTACAACTCCAAAACAAATTAGGGTTAGGGTTTCTTACCTAGAAACGAAGTCGGAATCGCCGGGAAAGCGATGAGAATGGGGTAGTGCAGCTTGTGTAACGACAAGGGATAGTAGTAGGGAGCTTCTCCCACTTTCTCACTCTTTCTCTCTCTTTTCTCTCCTCTCTCTCTAGGGTTTCTCTCAAATTCGTATGGCTGTGGGCGAGAGGGTTCTAAGGTCCTTATATAGCCTAAAAACATTCCAAAATAGACTTATGGTCAAGGTATACTTAGGTTATAACCAAAGCGACCATTTTCCAGCTCAACGGAGGACTTCTGGCGAGCCTCCTTGAGCCACAACGGATCTAGATGAAGTTAAGTTTTCGTTTTAGTCGGATTCCCAGATCACGCGTGGCGGACTAGTTTCAGTTCAACGGTCAGCGGACCTCGATCTGAAATTCCAAGTACATGGATATGTTTATGAAATTTTTCCTGATCCGAGGGTGTATTTGGGTCAGATTCTGACGGTCTGTTTGCTTACAAAATATCTGCAAGTAACAAGTCTCGGATTACTATTTGAGATATTTATTTTGTAAAGAAAACAAGTCTTTTCACACTCTCTCGCTCCGGACTCAAGCGAACAGCCGTGGGACACTGGCTGGATTTGATTTCCGAGATGATTGTCAAGCCCAGCGAAGCGGTCCCAAGTCCTTAACTTTGTATTATTCGGACTCCAGATGTGCGGTCCAGACCTGATACGGAGTTTCAATGTGCTTCCGAGAGCAGTAGGGTAATGAGTTTGATCCTAGATTTTAGGGTAATCTGGCATCAATGATTCTACAAGTTTTGGGTCTTGCAGATCGTATTTAAAGCGATTCAAATGGATTTCATGGCTAATCTAGTTTAACACTTAATTAACTTTGTCAAATTTCTAAAGGATTTAATCCTAAGTGATTTCTGGTCGAGGTGGTACTCGGGTCATTGTACGAAAATTTTTTAGTCGTTACAAGGATTACCATTAGGAACACATAGCTGCCCTAAGGCATCCGCTATATGATCTGCCATGTGATCGATGAAAGCCTGTAGCACTTGCATGACTTGCTGATTCTCTCGCTGCACTGCTTCAAAAGCCATTAAAAGATGATTCCATGGAGCACTACATCATAAATCCAACCAGTCCATCCATTTTTCGAGCTCATTTTATGACTAGCGACCAAAAATTAGGAAGATCCAAAACTCAACTGGGCCATACAAGATGAAACAGTGGGAATGGAATTCCTACCGTATCTTCCTAGGCTCCGCCTTGATGTTTATATGCCATCCAAACCGTTTATAAGGTCATTTTTACTGGGATGAAGTGAAAACACCAGAATTAGATTGATACAAAACTTTTGTCGCCATATAAATATTTCAGTGGTGGTCACTAAATCCGCACTGTTTCCTCTTGTATGGCCCAATTGGGTTTTGGATCCACCTTATTTTTGGTCTCATATCCTAAAATGATATAAAAAAACGGACGGGTTGGATTTCTCAAAAACATTGCAGTGGGCCCCACCCAGACTCCTTGCGCAGGAACTTCGTTTGAAAGTACTCGTGTGATTTGAAAGTAATTTGAATATTGGAAAAGGCACTTGGTGACATGAAATTTGAAGCTTAGAAATTAGTAGCCTTGTAAAGTTCAAAGATGAGTTCTTTTTATTAATTTTTTTATATGGAACTTTATAAACATTGATGCCAGTAGTGAAATATGAAATTCAGGCTTACACTACTGTAGACACCCCACCCAGGCTAATATCTTGATTTTGTTAACATAATCTGAGAACCATGATCATATCTTAAAACATAACCCTAATCTTAACCTGAGCTATCATGAATCATCATTCAATCCAGACCATGTCCAGAACCGATCCATTTCTCGAGTCACTTTCGGGTAACAATCGAGCCAATTTCAAGCTATTCTGAGCCAAATATCCAAAACGAACTTTGTTTCACTCTAAGGACCCAAAAAAGGACTCACCAGATGAATTTCGAGGGAAACCGTACCGAGGTGGTAATTCGATTACCGCCGGCGGTAGTCAAATTACCGCTTCTTCCCAGAAAACGCGCACGGAGCCAGTCACACGAGTTCCGGACTCAACCAGGTCCGGGCGGTAGTCGGACTACCGCCGGCGGTTGTCGGATTACCGCCGGCGGTAATCGGAATTCCGCCGCGTGCGGTCTGAGCAGGGACAGCTGTCCCAGCGCCCAAAGTCAACTTTCCTATGCATTTACCCTCCCCATTCTCACTATTTACCGTTTTACCAGACCCTTTAGCCAATGGGAGCATGCCATGTGGCATCTCTCTCCTCTCCACCAATCACCATATGCCACATCAGCATTTGCCCTCCTCTTATCCCCTATTTACCAAACAACCATTGGAAAGGGCTATAAATAGCCCTCTCCCCTTTCATTTTCACCATATATATACATGGATGAGAGCCACCACGGGAGGGAGAGAGTGAGAGTGAAAGAGTGAGAGAAAAGAGAGAAAGAGAGAGAGAGAGAGAGAGAGAGAGAGAGAGAGAGAGAGTGAGAGAGAAAGGGTGAAGGAAGGGAAGGAGCTCCCAAGCCTTCAAGCTCAAACTTTTCCAGCCACCTTCAAGCCTTCACCTCAACCCTTTCCAACCCATAAGCTTAGCCCAGGATGATCATGGTTCAATCAACATCTTAGCCTACTCAAGAATCAAGCCAAAGATCCATTTACATACGAGCATTCATCATGACATCTACTCCCTTCTCAACCCCCCTGCTTCTCTAGATCTCTAGCGGACGTATGCTCTGTGACTTGCCGTACATCGGATCCTGTCACATCAGAAATTCCTAGTGATCTAGTCCACTTTTCTTAACTCTTTGCATAAGCATCATCATATCCACCCTCTAGACACATTATCGGACGTATGCTCTATAGCCTGCCGAAATTCCGAATATTGCTACATCAGAAATCCACGTGTGACTAGTCCCATCATGACCGTAGCATCATCATCATCCCTTGAGATTATTTCACCACACTAAGTCGAGACCGTACATTTGTGCGGGCAGAGAGGGTGCTTAACACCTTCCCTCTTTGTAACCGAGGTCCCTTACCCGGAATCCCGGATCGCAGACCAGGAGTCAGTCTAAGGTAGGAGAATCTTCGGATTTCTCCAACCTTACGTATTTCGTGGTTCTAGCCGACCGCGGGATTCTAAGATCATTCGGCTAGTGGCGACTCCAACAATCATAAATCAGCTCAATCACCCCCAGCATCACCACTCCACCAACATTTTACAGCAACAACGTGAACAACGTGGACGCCGATTTTTCAGTGTCTACAAAATGGCGACTCCACTGGGGAAAGTCTAGAACGCACTAGCTGAGACCCGACTCAACAACATGTGGTATACTAATCTCAAGGAACATACATCAGCGCATTCATACAAAAAAAAAAAAACAAATCTCTTTGGCTTATACTTGTTTAGGCAAAGATTCAAACCGTGACCACTCGATCCCGTGCAGCCATGACTTCTCAAGTAACCCATGAAGAAGAGCCAGCACCCCAACCAGCTCCTGAAATATCCGCACCTGCACCCGCACCCACACCCATGCCTGCACCCGTATCCTTGCCAATAGCTCCGACAGATTTGCCAGTCAATGCCACCACACAAGAGCTATTACTTCGAACAATGCAAGAGCTACTGCTTCGCCTAGTGCCAAGTGCCACACCGAATACACAAATGACCCAGCCTAGTGTGCAGAACAGCTCACTCCCTCAAACTCCTTTTGCCTTCTCTCTCATTCCTCCAGCAAATCCTGTGCTCCCTCTCCCAGAAGAATCAGCACAAGACCAACAACAGCAAGCAATCGGGAGCAACCCTCCCCCACATCTTTACTCAACACATCACAACAATCCGGTCACAGCACATGCAAATCACAGACAAGAACTGGCGGATGCCCATGAAGGGGGCCAGTTTCGAGTCCAGCTCACTCCCCCTAACGGGAGTAACATCCCGGAATTGGCAGATACCCCAGGCGGGAGCCATTTCCGAACATCCCACCCTCCTCCGAAAGGGAGTGGTGTTCAATTCCAGCTACCTCCCACCACCGGGAGTCCACCTTCTTTCCATCAAACCCCCATTCTGGATCCATATGAAGAAGAAGCAGCACAGGCCCTACAGCAAGGGGCAAGATACCCGCAGCAAAGTAAGTCAGAGATTGAGAGTTACGAGAGCAGCTACAAATGATGCAAAACCAGCTTCAAAGACAACAAGGAGTGGATCACCCATCCACCAAGTTCAGGGACCTCTGTCCCTTCCCAGACGCCCGGGTACCTCCAAATTTTGAGGTACCAAAGTTCAAAAGGTATGACGGTAGTGGGTGCCCCACAGCACATCTAAAAGCCTTTTGTGGGGAGCTCAATGCGATAGCAGGGAATGATGGAGCTTTGATAAGACTTTTCCAGAAATCCCTAAAGGGTGACGCTCTGGATTGGTACACCTCACTAGATAGCCACCAAATCAGAACCTGGGAAAAACTTTCCCAAGCATTCATTGACAGGTTCTCATACAACCTGAACATGGCTCCAAGGAGAGCCGACTTGGCTGCCCTGAGGCAAAAAAGCGATGAATCTTTATCAGCATACGTAGGACGATGGCGAGCCATGACAGCTCGAATGAGAAACCCCATCGATGACGAGGAGCAGATATCCATGATTGTGCATTCAGCACATCCCAGCATTTCAGGATATCTGATCTCGTATCCATACGTAAACTTCTCCCAACTCATCCGAGCCGGAGAACAAGTAGAAGCTGGGATCAGAGCTGGAACCATTCCCCATGGCCACATCAGACCCCCTCAATCAAAAGAAACAAAGTCGAGGGAAACCTGTTGGATATGGGAATGGAAACAGCACTGCTCCCGTGCAGCGTACTTCTGAAGTTAACAACATCATCGCTAACACTCAAGGCAACCAGTATGCTCCACCACCAGAGCCACGGCAGGACAGGCAATACCAGCCACAACAGAATAGGCAGTACCAACCCCAGCAAACCCAACAAGGATATCAGGCACAGTCATCTCAACAGCAATCGCAACAGCCTAGGGGAAATGCGCAAGGACCATACAAGCAAGGAATGTTAGGGAGGAAGTTCACTCCGTTAGCACAATCATACAGCCAAGTGCTAACAATGCTCATGCAAAAGCAACTGTTGACACCCCTCCAGCCTCGACTTCCACCTAATCCCTTGCCACCTGGTTACAATGAAAATCAATACTGTGCATATCATCAGGCTCCTGGCCATCTGACGGACCGCTGCTTCGCTTTGAAACATGCGGTCCAAGATTTGATCGAAAGCCAAAAGATTGCGATCACCCCACAGGCCAGCAATACAGTTCAAGCCAACATTCTCCAAAATCCCCTGCCCTCGCATCAGGCAGGACCCAGCACATCCAGCACCTCTACCGTCAATCACATTGAAGGAGGTCAACCCACACATGCTTATCCACATCATTCCATCCAAGCAATCATGCCCGACACAGCCAATCGGACATGGGGACACCAGCAAGCACCATCGCCTGGGCCACAGGTGTCCCTTGAAGCAGCACCGGCTACTCAACCTCTCATATTTCTTGAAGCAGCGCCAACATTTCAGTCTCTCGTAACTTTGGAAGCAGCACCCAACAGGTCATACCCTCAGAACCTCGCCCTCCAAGGGACACACTCAACTCCATATCCAAAAGGGTTGAATTCTGAACCTGTCATTCTCCCGATAGGTCTCCCTGACCTAACCTTGCCAACCTTGCAAGGGGCACCCTCAGTTCAAGCCCCGCAATTCCTGATGCCTCACCAACTGGCACACGCCCAGAGGATCCCTCCACAATCAAGGAAAGAAGAAAATTCATGGCCACAACTAATCAGAACTTGGTGGCACCTCAAGAGATATCACGAGTTTACCACAAACTGCTCCAGTAATGACCCCTCAGCCTCAAGAACCATTGGTATACTTGGAAGGAAGAGCGGTTCCTTCCTATAACCCGAAAGCAGTCCCATGGCACTACCCAGAATGTGATGAGGTGGGTAACAATGGGAGATACCTCAGGAGAGATAGTCAGAACCAAAAGAAACTCGGGGAGTTTCATCGGGAACCACCAGCAAAACTGATGCTGCTTATGACATAGCAGCCCAACTCAAAACCATTCCCGCACAAATATCTATCTGGGAACTCCTATGCACGTCAAGGTCGCATCGAGAAATCTTTGCGAAGACCTTGAATGATGCCCATATCTCTCCTGACGTACCCCCGAAATGGTGGCAAGTATGATTGGCCAACTTCTGCACACACAAGCCATCACCTTCTCTGATGATGAGCTACCACCTGAGGGTCGTGAGCACAGGCGCTCACTAAACATAGTGGCCCACCACAAGAATTTCAAGATCCCACTTGTGCTCATGATAATGGATCAGTCTCAACGTTTGCCCTTTAAGGACTGTTGAACGGTTGGGGATAGAACCATCCTCCTTCAGACCCAGTACCATGAGCGTTAGAGCTTTCGATAATTCCCGAAGGCAAGTGGAGGCGGAAATCGACCTAGAATTACAAATTGGACCAGACATGACCCTTGTCACATTCCAGGTCATCGATATCCCTGCCTCATTTAACCTTCTCTTGGGGCGGCCATGGCTCCATGCTGTTGGAGCCATCCCATCTACCCTCCACCAAAGGGTTAAATTCCCTTCGGGAAATCGAATCATTTCAATACTGGCTGAGCCAGAAACCATCCTCCCGGTGACGGTCAGTATCCCAGAAACTGACATTCCAGTGATTGACATTCAGCATACAGAAGGCGACATTTCATATCATAGTTTTGAATTCGAAAAAGTGAACGCGATCGCTAACCCTCGCCCTCTAGCTGCTGAATACGTCATTCCCCCTGCTGAACGATTGGTCCTTAAATTACCGTACCAAGTTCCATGAAAAAGGTATGGTAGTGAAACCAGCACATGCCAATGTACAGAGACAGGGACTGGATATCAGCCGACATCGGAAGATCAGGCTGAAAAGCCAAAAAGGGGCCAACTGTTTAAATGTACGCCATCGAGTTTGTCAAAGCTGGGTCAGTTGACGAGAACAAAATGGTATCTCTTGAGGACCAATTCCAAGCACTGAGACTCGCAAAACAGACTAGTCAAGAGTCTATCTGGCCACCAATAAGGTGGGATCAAATCCTCAGGACATCAGAGGAGCACACAAGGCCAGGGGCAGAACCCCCAGATCCACCGCATGAGACTAGGGGCATGGAAGCAGGTCCACCCGCAATGACCCAAAACTGGAAATGCCCTTTGCAGGCAAGGTGGACCAGAATAGGGAGACACCCATTCAGGGAAACACAGGGCAGAAGCAACCCATCCATTGGTTGACAAAGGTAAGTGGCTTGCTCTAGATTGGACGGATATCCAAATCCCGTCCCAGGAATCAGAGAACAAGAGGAATTTCAGCTCCTGGGCACAGAGGTCGAATCAGATTCTGACTCTGAGCCCAGCCCAGCAGATATCATGGTCATCGAGACAGGTGACCCACAGGAACAGACAAGGGGAAAAAACCAGGATGGTCAGCCATCCCCCAAACAATCGAATCAGCTAGCAAACCACTAGCTAGCACCAGCCTTAAAAAAAACGCCAATGTAAATAGCAATTGGTATCCCGAACCAGGACAAGACCAATCATGGTTGCGACACCGTCCTGTTCAGGATATCTTGGCGACACAAAAAAATCAAAAAATCTTTCAAACACAAAAACATCAAAAAATCTTTCAAATACAAAAACATCACATATTCCTCAAAATCACAAAACATCAAAAAATCTTTCAAATACAAAAACATCACATATTCCTCAAAATCACAAAACATCAAAAAACTTCCAAAATACAAAAAACAATAGAAAATTTTTCAAAAATCACTGTGCCAAACACTTCTCATGACATGCACGAGTTTGAAGTCGACTCATATGATTTCGATCTAGAATTAGACTTCGAACTCATGGGTTTGGATGAAGCCCCGGATGAGGGAAATGATGATACCGCTCTCGAATTCGGGGATTCCCTCGAAAAATTCGAAACAAAGGCCAATGTTGTGGCAGATGACTTCGAAATTGTGAACTTAGGGTCAATGGAATCCCCCAGGGAAGTGCGTATCGGGAAATCGCTTCCCCAGAATACAAACAGAAGATGATGGAGTTTCTGAAACCGAGGTTGTCCAACTTTGCCTTCTCTTACGAGGACATGCCAGGGCTCGATGAAGAGTTGGTGGTGCATCATCTGCCAACAAAGCCAGAAATGAAGCCAGTCAAGCAAAAGCTGCGAAGGATGAAGCCAGAATGGGCCCTGAAAATCCGTGATGAAGTCATCAAGCAATACAACGCGGGATTTCTGGTAGTCTCCAACTACCCGGAATGGCTCGCAAATATCGTACCAGTTCCAAAAAAGGATGGGAAAGTCAGAATGTGCATCGACTTTAGGGACCTCAACAAAGCAAGCCCTAAAGATGACTTCCCTCTGCCCCATATCGACACACTGGTAGATAACACTGCTGGACATAAGATCTTCTCCTTCATGGACGGTTTCTCCGGTTACAATCAGATCAAGATGGCCGTCGAAGATCGTGAGAAGACTTCCTTCATCACGCCATGGGGAACTTTCTGCTATCGGGTCATGCCCTTTGGATTGAAAAATGCAGGAGCTACGTATCAGCGAGCCATGACTGCCTTGTTTCATGACATGATAAACAAGGAGATGGAAGTTTATGTGGACGACATGATTGTCAAGTCTCGCACGATCGAAGGACACTTTGAAGATCTCAAAAAGCTCTTCGACAGGCTGGAAAAGTTCAAGCTCCGCCTCAATCCGCAAAAATGTGTCTTCGGTGCAACCGGAGGCAAGCTTTTAGGCTTCATTGTCAGCGAAGACGGTATCAGGGTGGATGAGACCAAAACCAAAGCCATCATCGAGATGCCACCGCCCAAGACTGAGAAAGAAATTCGGGGTTTCCTCGGGCGAATCCAATATATCAGCCGATTCATCGCACAACTCACTCCGGTCTGCGAACCCATATTCAAGCTTACGAAAGAACTCTCCAAAAGAATGGAATGACGACTGCCAAGCGGCCTTCGACAAAATCAAAAGATACTTGCTAAATCCTCCAGTGCTCGTGCCGCCTACCCCAGGTAGGCCACTTCTGTTGTATATCTCTGTCGCAGCGGAAGCAATCGGATGCGTCCTCGGCCAACACGATGATACGGAAGAAAGGAGCAAGCGATCTACTATCTAAGCCGACGGTTTACAAGCTACGAAGCCAAATATTCCAGCTTAGAAAAGACATGCCTCGCCCTAGTTTGGGCAACACAACGGCTAAGGCAGTACATGATCGCTCACCCGATACTTCTGCTCGCTCGCATGGATCCGTTGAAGTACTTGTTCGAAAAACCAGCACTGACGGGCAGGATCGCAAAATGGCAGTTACTGCTTTCGAGTTTGACATCACATATGTCACCCAGAAGGCAATCAAGGGGCAAGCACTGGCCGATCATTTAGCAGCACACTCCCTGCCAAACTACCAACCTCTGAAGACCTTCTTCCCCGACGAGGACATCCTCCAGATCGAGGAGAAGAGGAAAGAAAGGCAGGAGAGTGGACACTCTTCTTCGACGGAGCTGCAAACTCGAAGGGGAGTGGAGTAGGCGCCATACTCTACTCCCCGAAGACGTCCTGGTTCCCATATCCAGAAGACTAGCATTCCAGTGCACCAACAATGTAGCTGAATATGAAGCATGCATCGCCGGTCTAAGAGAAGCCATCATCCTCAACGTAAAGAAGTTACGAGTCTTCGGAGATTCGCAATCATCATCAATCAAATAAATGGCGATTGGAAGACCAAGGATGAGAAGCTGATTCCTTATCACGTCTATCTGGAGAATTTGATCGAGGAATTCGAAGGAGATCACGTTCTCTTACATGCCTCGGGTCAAGAATCAGTTTGCGGACGCTCTAGCTACCCTCGCTTCAATGCTGGAAATCCAAAAGGAGTGGCTGAATGGGAACTCACTGTCGAACTCCAGGAGGAACCTGCATTCTGCCTACAAATCGAAAAAGCGAGCCTGCCCCAGATGATCAACCATGGTACACAGACATCAAAAAATACCTCGAACATCAAAAGTACCCAGAAGGAGCAACTCTGCCTGATCGACGCACAATACAAAGATAGCAGCTCAGTTCGTGATCACTGGGGGTATCTCTACAAGCGATCCTTCAACCAAGTCCTTCTCGCTGTGTGGATGAGACAGAGGCAGCCAGATCATGTCAGAAATCCACGAAGGACTATGCGGCCCGCATATGAACGGACACATGATGGCAAAAGAAGATTCTACGACTCGGCTACTACTGGCTTACAATGGAAACAGATTGCTGCAAGCACGTCAGGAGATGCTTCAAGTGTCAGGAGCACGCAAACCAGATACATGCGCCCGCCTCCGAACTCTAAACTTGACGGCACCATGGCCCTTCTCTGTATGGGGACTCGACATCATAGGCAAGATCGGCCCTAAAGCTTCAAATGGGCATGAATACATCCTGGTGGCAGTAGATTACTTCACTAAATGGATAGAAGCAGCATCCTATACCACCGTGCAGCATCTCATGTGGTCAAATTCATAAAGAATAACATCATTAGCCGATATGGGGTCCCTCAGGCCATTATCACTGATAATGAACTCCGTTCGTCAACAAAAGGATGGGCGATTTCCTCGACAAGTTTAAAATTCAACGCCATCGGTCAAGCCCCTACCGTCCTCAAATGAATGGTGGGGTGGAAGCCGCAAACAAGACTATCATCCGTATACTCGAAAAGATGGTGAAGACATATCGTGACTGGTCAGAAATGCTTCCTTATGCACTCTGGGCTTATCGCACGTCTGTACGGTCTGCTACAGGCACAACTCCATATGAGCTCGTTTACGGAATGGAAGCAGTACTACCAGTCGAAATCGAAATCCCCTCACTGCGGATACTGCTGGAAAGTGAAGTCGAGGAAGGCGAGTGGCAACAAGCAAGGTACGATCAACTGCATCTGGCAGATGAAAAGCGCATGCGGGCGCTAAGTCACTCCCAATGCTATCAAAGAAGGATCGGTCGAGCTTACAACAAGAGAGTCCGGAAGAGAAGTTTCAAAGTCGGTGACATGGTCATGAAACATATCCTGCCGCCTCATTTGCCAGATCCCAGAGGAAAATTCAAACCATTGTGGGACGGACCACTGATCATTCGAGAAGTACTCCCAGGAGGTGCTCTTCGGCTCACCAATCTGAAAGGCGAGGATCTTCCGAGCCCATCAACGCCGACAATGTGAAAATCTATCACGGGTAACCCTACGAACCTTGTCAATGATTACAATCGAAAGGCTGCATTTCTCACCTCCTTACCAAAAATAAAACTGATATATCCACCATTACCATTCCAGAAACACCATCCTGTATCCCCCAGAAAAAAAAAAAGGAGAAAAGAAAGAAAACAAAAAAAAAGAAAAAAAGAAGAAAAAGACAATAAGAAAACCCAAAAAGAAAATAAAAGAATCCATTCCACATCCCTAGTAATCTATCCCCAAATAATTTCAAGCAGCTTACATTGTGATTAAAGACAAGGACAGGCAGGTAGCCAATCGGCCGGCTATGAAGGAAGTTCTCCCGACACTCCTAGCACTCCGATAAAAAAAAAAAAAAAAAAAAAAAAAAATAAAGGCATGCCTAAGCAAAAGGGGCGAGTTGAAAACCTGAAAAGGCGGCTCGAGTAAAAACAGCAGGCATGTAGCGGACTTGGTGAAAACCTGAAAGGGCGCCAAGGGTAAAAAATAGAACAAGCTGCCAAGGGGCAGGCAAGATCAAAAAACCGGGACGTAGTGAAAATCCGAGAGGACGCTACGGGCAAAAATGACGGGAAGAGCCAGACGTAGTGAAAACCTGAAAGGGCGCTACGAGTAAAAATGGCAAGAAAACAAAAAAATAAAATAAAAGTGCAGGAACAGAAGAAGCCGAGCAGCAAACGACACAACGAGATACAAAGAAGGATCAACTTCAGATCAGTACTCCATCAGATGTTGTCAAATCCAGGGGATGCAATTCCCGGACACCGTCTCAGGAAGTCAAGACCCCAAGGAACACAGTCTAGAATACTGTACACAACGTGGGCTGAGCCCAAGTTTCTGATCCCAATCATCCAAAGTACAAATCCAAACATGGGCAAATATGGCACGAACAAAATATTTCATTCTTTTAAACCATTTTGCAAGTACATTGCCTTTTCTTTTATATTCAGAAAAAAAATTCTCTGTACATACAAAATAAGCAGTCAATCAACAGCAGAAATTGCAGGTAAGCTCCTACCTCTCATATGCCAACAATCTCTCTCTGAGCCTCTCTATCTCCATGCGCAGGTAGAAGATCTCATCTCTATCCAGACGATGTGCCACAAGCATGCTCTCATCATACCGCCGCCCTACGGCTAATCGGCGGGCCATGTCCTCACACGAGTGGCGGAGCACAGCAATCTCACTAATCAGGTGGCCATGTGTGGCCAGCAGAAATGAAGGATCAATGAAGGGCCGCTCCAAAGGCCTCAAAAGAATCGATAACACAGGAGGAATATGAAGCAGTGTCACCACCATATCATGATCAGCAGCCTCATCTACTAAATGCCAGCCTGGGACCTGATAATACAACGACTGCTCTGCAACCCATCGTTGTGCACTGTCGCTATGGGACTCAAGTACTCCCAGGCCGTCCATCGAAAGTCCATCGTCTACCAGATCCAAGCCATCTAAAGCGCCAAGAGGAGGCCCGCCACCCATCCAAGTCCGATCCATACATCCCTCCATCAATCAAAGGCATCAACACCATCCATAGCCATCCCTCCATCAATCAAAGCCATCCACACCACCCATAACCATCCTTCCATCAATCAAATCACCACACCATCCATAGTCATCCCTCCATCAATCAAGCCATCCACACCAACCATAACCATCCTTCCATCAATCAAATCATCCACACAATCCATAGTCATCCCTCCATCAATCAAGCAAGCCATCCACACCACCTATGACCATCCCTCCATCAATCAAACCATCCACATCATCCATCGCTATCCTTCCGTCGGCCACCATCATCGAGCCATCCCCACCCTCTAAACCATCCATCCTCATCATCGCGACATCTGCGAATCCTGACGACCCATCAATCAAACCATCCAATCCCATCAGCCCATTAGTAGGAAAAGGATCCAAGCCATAAATGGTGTTCATTCCTTCAAGAGGGCCCATCACTTCCCCATCTACCCCCATCAATCCACCCATAAACTCCTCATCATTTATGGAGCCACCCACTTTTTCACCATCAATAAACACACCTAACCCATCATCATGATTGGCCATGATGAATCAGAAAAGGAGAAAGGAACAATGGATGGATGCAGACAAAGAGGAAAGGACAAAATGGGGACAAAAGGGACGATCAAGAGCAGACGGACGAGAAATAGAAGGAAGAAGGGATAAGAGAATGAACAGAGAAGAACAGGGCTTGCTGGAAGAAAAAAGATGGACGGGGGCGGTAATCGGATTACCGCCAGCGGTACTCGGAGTACCGTTTCAGAACAGAGGTGTCATCACTGAATCACTGCAACCACCTGACAGAGCGGCAGAACGGGCAAATATCAACGGACGGTAGTCCGATTACCGCCGGCGGCAGTCCGACTACCGCCTGGGCCCACTTTCAGGAAAAATTCGGACAGGGCTCACTTCAGAAGGCTGGGATTACAGAACGTACCTCCATATACCAGAATGGGATCGCATAAATGATCAAAAGATGGTCAAAAAAGGCAACAGACCGGACCCTTTCCAAGACCCATTTCCCAGCTCACTTCAAAAAAACCATCTCAAGGCCCAAGCCCATTCTGAGGCCTAGGCCCATCTTCCAAGGCCCATTTCCAAAAGACTCATTTCTAAGGTCCACTTCAAAGAGCCCATCTCAAAGCCCAAGCCCATTCCGAGGCCCAAGCTCATTTCCAAACCCATGGCATAAAGCCTATCTCAAGGCTCAAGTCCATCCTAAGCCCATTTCAAAAGTCCAGGCCCATCTTCCAAG